>OZ038419.1:273489-438489 GCA_964036255.1 Caenorhabditis virilis | reverse complement strand
CAAACTGTCATATCTCCAGATTTTCTGGCCGGATTTTGATGCCAATGGTCTCATTCGATTCGCATGAAAATATAGATATTTTTAGCATTTTAAATTTTGAAATTTCGTTAATTAGAAAAAGTTTAAGAGCAATTTAAAATATCAGCTCATTACATCGTAAACGGTGTCGGTTTATTTTTCAAACTGTCATATCTCCAGATTTTCGGGCCGGATTTTGATGCCAATGGTCTCATTCGATTCGCATGGATGCGTAGATATTTGTAGCATTTTAAATTTTGAAATTTCGTTAATTAGAAAAAGTTTAAGAGCAATTTAAAATATCAGCTCATTACATCGTAAACGGTGTCGGTTTATTTTTCAAACTGTCATATCTCCAGATTTTCGGGCCGGATTTTGATGCCAATGGTCTCATTCGATTCGCATGAAAATATAGATATTTGTAGCATTTTAAATTTTGAAATTTCGTTAATTAGAAAAAGTTTAAGAGCAATTTAAAATATCAGCTCATTACATCGTAAACGGTGTCGGTTTATTTTTCAAACTGTCATATCTCCAGATTTTCGGGCCGGATTTTGATGCCGATGGTCTCATTCGATTCGCATGAAAATATAGATATTTTTAGCATTTTAAATTTTGAAATTTCGTTAATTAGAAAAAGTTTAAGAGCAATTTAAAATATCAGCTCATTACATCGTAAACGGTGTCGGTTTATTTTTCAAACTGTCATATCTCCAGATTTTCGGGCCGGATTTTGATGCCGATGGTCTCATTCGATTCGCATGAAAATATAGATATTTTTAGCATTTTAAATTTTGAAATTTCGTTAATTAGAAAAAGTTTAAGAGCAATTTAAAATATCAGCTCATTACATCGTAAACGGTGTCGGTTTATTTTTCAAACTGTCATATCTCCAGATTTTATGGCCGGATTTTGATGCCGATGGTCTCATTCGATTAGCATGGATGCGTAGATATTTGTAGCATTTTAAATTTTGAAATTTCGTTAATTAGAAAAAGTTTAAGAGCAATTTAAAATATCAGCTCATTACATCGTAAACGGTGTCGGTTTATTTTTCAAACTGTCATATCTCCAGATTTTCGGGCCGGATTTTGATGCCAATGGTCTCATTCGATTCGCATGAAAATATAGATATTTTTAGCATTTTAAATTTTGAAATTTCGTTAATTAGAAAAAGGTTAAGAGCAATTTAAAATATCAGCTCATTACATCGTAAACGGTGTCGGTTTATTTTTCAAACTGTCATATCTCCAGATTTTCGGGCCGGATTTTGATGCCAATGGTCTCATTCGATTCGCATGAAAATATAGATATTTTTAGCATTTTAAATTTTGAAATTTCGTTAATTAGAAAAAGTTTAAGAGCAATTTAAAATATCAGCTCATTACATCGTAAACGGTGTCGGTTTATTTTTCAAACTGTCATATCTCCAGAATTTCGGGCCGGATTTTGATGCCAATGGTCTCATTCGATTCGCATGAAAATATAGATATTTTTAGCATTTTAAATTTTGAAATTTCGTTAATTAGAAAAAGTTTAAGAGCAATTTAAAATATCAGCTCATTACATCGTAAACGGTGTCGGTTTATTTTTCAAACTGTCATATCTCCAGATTTTCGGGCCGGATTTTGATGCCAATGGTCTCATTCGATTCGCATGAAAATATAGATATTTTTAGCATTTTAAATTTTGAAATTTCGTTAATTAGAAAAAGTTTAAGAGCAATTTAAAATATCAGCTCATTACATCGTAAACGGTGTCGGTTTATTTTTCAAACTGTCATATCTCCAGATTTTCGGGCCGGATTTTGATGCCGATGGTCTCATTCGATTCGCATGGATGCGTAGATATTTGTAGCATTTTAAATTTTGAAATTTCGTTAATTAGAAAAAGTTTAAGAGCAATTTAAAATATCAGCTCATTACATCGTAAACGGTGTCGGTTTATTTTTCAAACTGTCATATCTCCAGATTTTCAGGCCGGATTTTGATGCCAATGGTCTCATTCGATTCGCATGAAAATATAGATATTTTTTGCATTTTAAATTTTGAAATTTCGTTAATTAGAAAAAGTTTAAGAGCAATTTAAAATATCAGCTCATTACATCGTAAACGGTGTCGGTTTATTTTTCAAACTGTCATATCTCCAGATTTTCGGGCCGGATTTTGATGCCGATGGTCTCATTCGATTCGCATGGATGCGTAGATATTTGTAGCATTTTAAATTTTGAAATTTCGTTAATTAGAAAAAGTTTAAGAGCAATTTAAAATATCAGCTCATTACATCGTAAACGGTGTCGGTTTATTTTTCAAACTGTCATATCTCCAGATTTTCAGGCCGGATTTTGATGCCAATGGTCTCATTCGATTCGCATGAAAATATAGATATTTTTTGCATTTTAAATTTTGAAATTTCGTTAATTAGAAAAAGTTTAAGAGCAATTTAAAATATCAGCTCATTACATCGTAAACGGTGTCGGTTTATTTTTCAAACTGTCATATCTCCAGATTTTCGGGCCGGATTTTGATGCCAATGGTCTCATTCGATTCGCATGAAAATATAGATATTTTTAGCATTTTAAATTTTGAAATTTCGTTAATTAGAAAAAGTTTAAGAGCAATTTAAAATATCAGCTCATTACATCGTAAACGGTGTCGGTTTATTTTTCAAACTGTCATATCTCCAGATTTTCTGGCCGGATTTTGATGCCGATGGTCTCATTCGATTCGCATGGATGCGTAGATATTTGTAGCATTTTAAATTTTGAAATTTCGTTAATTAGAAAAAGTTTAAGAGCAATTTAAAATATCAGCTCATTACATCGTAAACGGTGTCGGTTTATTTTTCAAACTGTCATATCTCCAGATTTTCAGGCCGGATTTTGATGCCAATGGTCTCATTCGATTCGCATGAAAATATAGATATTTTTTGCATTTTAAATTTTGAAATTTCGTTAATTAGAAAAAGTTTAAGAGCAATTTAAAATATCAGCTCATTACATCGTAAACGGTGTCGGTTTATTTTTCAAACTGTCATATCTCCAGATTTTCGGGCCGGATTTTGATGCCAATGGTCTCATTCGATTCGCATGAAAATATAGATATTTTTAGCATTTTAAATTTTGAAATTTCGTTAATTAGAAAAAGTTTAAGAGCAATTTAAAATATCAGCTCATTACATCGTAAACGGTGTCGGTTTATTTTTCAAACTGTCATATCTCCAGATTTTCTGGCCGGATTTTGATGCCGATGGTCTCATTCGATTCGCATGGATGCGTAGATATTTGTAGCATTTTAAATTTTGAAATTTCGTTAATTAGAAAAAGTTTAAGAGCAATTTAAAATATCAGCTCATTACATCGTAAACGGTGTCGGTTTATTTTTCAAACTGTCATATCTCCAGATTTTCGTTCCGGATTTTGATGCCAATGGTCTCATTCGATTCGCATGAAAATATAGATATTTTTAGCATTTTAAATTTTGAAATTTCGTTAATTAGAAAAAGTTTAAGAGCAATTTAAAATATCAGCTCATTACATCGTAAACGGTGTCGGTTTATTTTTCAAACTGTCATATCTCCAGATTTTCGGGCCGGATTTTGATGCCAATGGTCTCATTCGATTCGCATGAAAATATAGATATTTTTAGCATTTTAAATTTTGAAATTTCGTTAATTAGAAAAAGTTTAAGAGCAATTTAAAATATCAGCTCATTACATCGTAAACGGTGTCGGTTTATTTTTCAAACTGTCATATCTCCAGATTTTCGGGCCGGATTTTGATGCCAATGGTCTCATTCGATTCGCATGGATGCGTAGATATTTGTAGCATTTTAAATTTTGAAATTTCGTTAATTAGAAAAAGTTTAAGAGCAATTTAAAATATCAGCTCATTACATCGTAAACGGTGTCGGTTTATTTTTCAAACTGTCATATCTCCAGATTTTCAGGCCGGATTTTGATGCCAATGGTCTCATTCGATTCGCATGAAAATATAGATATTTTTTGCATTTTAAATTTTGAAATTTCGTTAATTAGAAAAAGTTTAAGAGCAATTTAAAATATCAGCTCATTACATCGTAAACGGTGTCGGTTTATTTTTCAAACTGTCATATCTCCAGATTTTCGGGCCGGATTTTGATGCCGATGGTCTCATTCGATTCGCATGGATGCGTAGATATTTGTAGCATTTTAAATTTTGAAATTTCGTTAATTAGAAAAAGTTTAAGAGCAATTTAAAATATCAGCTCATTACATCGTAAACGGTGTCGGTTTATTTTTCAAACTGTCATATCTCCAGATTTTCAGGCCGGATTTTGATGCCAATGGTCTCATTCGATTCGCATGAAAATATAGATATTTTTTGCATTTTAAATTTTGAAATTTCGTTAATTAGAAAAAGTTTAAGAGCAATTTAAAATATCAGCTCATTACATCGTAAACGGTGTCGGTTTATTTTTCAAACTGTCATATCTCCAGATTTTCGGGCCGGATTTTGATGCCAATGGTCTCATTCGATTCGCATGAAAATATAGATATTTTTAGCATTTTAAATTTTGAAATTTCGTTAATTAGAAAAAGTTTAAGAGCAATTTAAAATATCAGCTCATTACATCGTAAACGGTGTCGGTTTATTTTTCAAACTGTCATATCTCCAGATTTTCTGGCCGGATTTTGATGCCGATGGTCTCATTCGATTCGCATGGATGCGTAGATATTTGTAGCATTTTAAATTTTGAAATTTCGTTAATTAGAAAAAGTTTAAGAGCAATTTAAAATATCAGCTCATTACATCGTAAACGGTGTCGGTTTATTTTTCAAACTGTCATATCTCCAGATTTTCAGGCCGGATTTTGATGCCAATGGTCTCATTCGATTCGCATGAAAATATAGATATTTTTTGCATTTTAAATTTTGAAATTTCGTTAATTAGAAAAAGTTTAAGAGCAATTTAAAATATCAGCTCATTACATCGTAAACGGTGTCGGTTTATTTTTCAAACTGTCATATCTCCAGATTTTCGGGCCGGATTTTGATGCCAATGGTCTCATTCGATTCGCATGAAAATATAGATATTTTTTGCATTTTAAATTTTGAAATTTCGTTAATTAGAAAAAGTTTAAGAGCAATTTAAAATATCAGCTCATTACATCGTAAACGGTGTCGGTTTATTTTTCAAACTGTCATATCTCCAGATTTTCGGGCCGGATTTTGATGCCAATGGTCTCATTCGATTCGCATGGATGCGTAGATATTTGTAGCATTTTAAATTTTGAAATTTCGTTAATTAGAAAAAGTTTAAGAGCAATTTAAAATATCAGCTCATTACATCGTAAACGGTGTCGGTTTATTTTTCAAACTGTCATATCTCCAGATTTTCAGGCCGGATTTTGATGCCAATGGTCTCATTCGATTCGCATGGATGCGTAGATATTTGTAGCATTTTAAATTTTGAAATTTCGTTAATTAGAAAAAGTTTAAGAGCAATTTAAAATATCAGCTCATTACATCGTAAACGGTGTCGGTTTATTTTTCAAACTGTCATATCTCCAGATTTTCGGGCCGGATTTTGATGCCGATGGTCTCATTCGATTCGCATGAAAATATAGATATTTTTTGCATTTTAAATTTTGAAATTTCGTTAATTAGAAAAAGTTTAAGAGCAATTTAAAATATCAGCTCATTACATCGTAAACGGTGTCGGTTTATTTTTCAAACTGTCATATCTCCAGATTTTCGGGCCGGATTTTGATGCCAATGGTCTCATTCGATTCGCATGAAAATATAGATATTTTTAGCATTTTAAATTTTGAAATTTCGTTAATTAGAAAAAGTTTAAGAGCAATTTAAAATATCAGCTCATTACATCGTAAACGGTGTCGGTTTATTTTTCAAACTGTCATATCTCCAGATTTTCTGGCCGGATTTTGATGCCGATGGTCTCATTCGATTCGCATGGATGCGTAGATATTTGTAGCATTTTAAATTTTGAAATTTCGTTAATTAGAAAAAGTTTAAGAGCAATTTAAAATATCAGCTCATTACATCGTAAACGGTGTCGGTTTATTTTTCAAACTGTCATATCTCCAGATTTTCAGGCCGGATTTTGATGCCAATGGTCTCATTCGATTCGCATGAAAATATAGATATTTTTTGCATTTTAAATTTTGAAATTTCGTTAATTAGAAAAAGTTTAAGAGCAATTTAAAATATCAGCTCATTACATCGTAAACGGTGTCGGTTTATTTTTCAAACTGTCATATCTCCAGATTTTCGGGCCGGATTTTGATGCCAATGGTCTCATTCGATTCGCATGAAAATATAGATATTTTTTGCATTTTAAATTTTGAAATTTCGTTAATTAGAAAAAGTTTAAGAGCAATTTAAAATATCAGCTCATTACATCGTAAACGGTGTCGGTTTATTTTTCAAACTGTCATATCTCCAGATTTTCGGGCCGGATTTTGATGCCAATGGTCTCATTCGATTCGCATGGATGCGTAGATATTTGTAGCATTTTAAATTTTGAAATTTCGTTAATTAGAAAAAGTTTAAGAGCAATTTAAAATATCAGCTCATTACATCGTAAACGGTGTCGGTTTATTTTTCAAACTGTCATATCTCCAGATTTTCAGGCCGGATTTTGATGCCAATGGTCTCATTCGATTCGCATGAAAATATAGATATTTTTTGCATTTTAAATTTTGAAATTTCGTTAATTAGAAAAAGTTTAAGAGCAATTTAAAATATCAGCTCATTACATCGTAAACGGTGTCGGTTTATTTTTCAAACTGTCATATCTCCAGATTTTCGGGCCGGATTTTGATGCCGATGGTCTCATTCGATTCGCATGGATGCGTAGATATTTGTAGCATTTTAAATTTTGAAATTTCGTTAATTAGAAAAAGTTTAAGAGCAATTTAAAATATCAGCTCATTACATCGTAAACGGTGTCGGTTTATTTTTCAAACTGTCATATCTCCAGATTTTCAGGCCGGATTTTGATGCCAATGGTCTCATTCGATTCGCATGAAAATATAGATATTTTTTGCATTTTAAATTTTGAAATTTCGTTAATTAGAAAAAGTTTAAGAGCAATTTAAAATATCAGCTCATTACATCGTAAACGGTGTCGGTTTATTTTTCAAACTGTCATATCTCCAGATTTTCGGGCCGGATTTTGATGCCAATGGTCTCATTCGATTCGCATGAAAATATAGATATTTTTAGCATTTTAAATTTTGAAATTTCGTTAATTAGAAAAAGTTTAAGAGCAATTTAAAATATCAGCTCATTACATCGTAAACGGTGTCGGTTTATTTTTCAAACTGTCATATCTCCAGATTTTCTGGCCGGATTTTGATGCCGATGGTCTCATTCGATTCGCATGGATGCGTAGATATTTGTAGCATTTTAAATTTTGAAATTTCGTTAATTAGAAAAAGTTTAAGAGCAATTTAAAATATCAGCTCATTACATCGTAAACGGTGTCGGTTTATTTTTCAAACTGTCATATCTCCAGATTTTCAGGCCGGATTTTGATGCCAATGGTCTCATTCGATTCGCATGAAAATATAGATATTTTTTGCATTTTAAATTTTGAAATTTCGTTAATTAGAAAAAGTTTAAGAGCAATTTAAAATATCAGCTCATTACATCGTAAACGGTGTCGGTTTATTTTTCAAACTGTCATATCTCCAGATTTTCGGGCCGGATTTTGATGCCAATGGTCTCATTCGATTCGCATGAAAATATAGATATTTTTAGCATTTTAAATTTTGAAATTTCGTTAATTAGAAAAAGTTTAAGAGCAATTTAAAATATCAGCTCATTACATCGTAAACGGTGTCGGTTTATTTTTCAAACTGTCATATCTCCAGATTTTCTGGCCGGATTTTGATGCCGATGGTCTCATTCGATTCGCATGGATGCGTAGATATTTGTAGCATTTTAAATTTTGAAATTTCGTTAATTAGAAAAAGTTTAAGAGCAATTTAAAATATCAGCTCATTACATCGTAAACGGTGTCGGTTTATTTTTCAAACTGTCATATCTCCAGATTTTCGGGCCGGATTTTGATGCCAATGGTCTCATTCGATTCGCATGAAAATATAGATATTTTTAGCATTTTAAATTTTGAAATTTCGTTAATTAGAAAAAGTTTAAGAGCAATTTAAAATATCAGCTCATTACATCGTAAACGGTGTCGGTTTATTTTTCAAACTGTCATATCTCCAGATTTTCGGGCCGGATTTTGATGCCAATGGTCTCATTCGATTCGCATGAAAATATAGATATTTTTAGCATTTTAAATTTTGAAATTTCGTTAATTAGAAAAAGTTTAAGAGCAATTTAAAATATCAGCTCATTACATCGTAAACGGTGTCGGTTTATTTTTCAAACTGTCATATCTCCAGATTTTCGGGCCGGATTTTGATGCCAATGGTCTCATTCGATTCGCATGGATGCGTAGATATTTGTAGCATTTTAAATTTTGAAATTTCGTTAATTAGAAAAAGTTTAAGAGCAATTTAAAATATCAGCTCATTACATCGTAAACGGTGTCGGTTTATTTTTCAAACTGTCATATCTCCAGATTTTCGGGCCGGATTTTGATGCCAATGGTCTCATTCGATTCGCATGAAAATATAGATATTTTTAGCATTTTAAATTTTGAAATTTCGTTAATTAGAAAAAGTTTAAGAGCAATTTAAAATATCAGCTCATTACATCGTAAACGGTGTCGGTTTATTTTTCAAACTGTCATATCTCCAGATTTTCGGGCCGGATTTTGATGCCAATGGTCTCATTCGATTCGCATGAAAATATAGATATTTTTAGCATTTTAAATTTTGAAATTTCGTTAATTAGAAAAAGTTTAAGAGCAATTTAAAATATCAGCTCATTACATCGTAAACGGTGTCGGTTTATTTTTCAAACTGTCATATCTCCAGATTTTCGGGCCGGATTTTGATGCCGATGGTCTCATTCGATTCGCATGGATGCGTAGATATTTGTAGCATTTTAAATTTTGAAATTTCGTTAATTAGAAAAAGTTTAAGAGCAATTTAAAATATCAGCTCATTACATCGTAAACGGTGTCGGTTTATTTTTCAAACTGTCATATCTCCAGATTTTCAGGCCGGATTTTGATGCCAATGGTCTCATTCGATTCGCATGAAAATATAGATATTTTTTGCATTTTAAATTTTGAAATTTCGTTAATTAGAAAAAGTTTAAGAGCAATTTAAAATATCAGCTCATTACATCGTAAACGGTGTCGGTTTATTTTTCAAACTGTCATATCTCCAGATTTTCGGGCCGGATTTTGATGCCAATGGTCTCATTCGATTCGCATGAAAATATAGATATTTTTAGCATTTTAAATTTTGAAATTTCGTTAATTAGAAAAAGTTTAAGAGCAATTTAAAATATCAGCTCATTACATCGTAAACGGTGTCGGTTTATTTTTCAAACTGTCATATCTCCAGATTTTCTGGCCGGATTTTGATGCCGATGGTCTCATTCGATTCGCATGGATGCGTAGATATTTGTAGCATTTTAAATTTTGAAATTTCGTTAATTAGAAAAAGTTTAAGAGCAATTTAAAATATCAGCTCATTACATCGTAAACGGTGTCGGTTTATTTTTCAAACTGTCATATCTCCAGATTTTCGGGCCGGATTTTGATGCCAATGGTCTCATTCGATTCGCATGAAAATATAGATATTTTTAGCATTTTAAATTTTGAAATTTCGTTAATTAGAAAAAGTTTAAGAGCAATTTAAAATATCAGCTCATTACATCGTAAACGGTGTCGGTTTATTTTTCAAACTGTCATATCTCCAGATTTTCGGGCCGGATTTTGATGCCAATGGTCTCATTCGATTCGCATGAAAATATAGATATTTTTAGCATTTTAAATTTTGAAATTTCGTTAATTAGAAAAAGTTTAAGAGCAATTTAAAATATCAGCTCATTACATCGTAAACGGTGTCGGTTTATTTTTCAAACTGTCATATCTCCAGATTTTCGGGCCGGATTTTGATGCCAATGGTCTCATTCGATTCGCATGGATGCGTAGATATTTGTAGCATTTTAAATTTTGAAATTTCGTTAATTAGAAAAAGTTTAAGAGCAATTTAAAATATCAGCTCATTACATCGTAAACGGTGTCGGTTTATTTTTCAAACTGTCATATCTCCAGATTTTCTGGCCGGATTTTGATGCCGATGGTCTCATTCGATTCGCATGGATGCGTAGATATTTGTAGCATTTTAAATTTTGAAATTTCGTTAATTAGAAAAAGTTTAAGAGCAATTTAAAATATCAGCTCATTACATCGTAAACGGTGTCGGTTTATTTTTCAAACTGTCATATCTCCAGATTTTCGGGCCGGATTTTGATGCCAATGGTCTCATTCGATTCGCATGAAAATATAGATATTTTTAGCATTTTAAATTTTGAAATTTCGTTAATTAGAAAAAGTTTAAGAGCAATTTAAAATATCAGCTCATTACATCGTAAACGGTGTCGGTTTATTTTTCAAACTGTCATATCTCCAGATTTTCGGGCCGGATTTTGATGCCAATGGTCTCATTCGATTCGCATGAAAATATAGATATTTTTAGCATTTTAAATTTTGAAATTTCGTTAATTAGAAAAAGTTTAAGAGCAATTTAAAATATCAGCTCATTACATCGTAAACGGTGTCGGTTTATTTTTCAAACTGTCATATCTCCAGATTTTCGGGCCGGATTTTGATGCCAATGGTCTCATTCGATTCGCATGGATGCGTAGATATTTGTAGCATTTTAAATTTTGAAATTTCGTTAATTAGAAAAAGTTTAAGAGCAATTTAAAATATCAGCTCAGTACATCGTAAACGGTGTCGGTTTATTTTTCAAACTGTCATATCTCCAGATTTTCAGGCCGGATTTTGATGCCAATGGTCTCATTCGATTCGCATGAAAATATAGATATTTTTTGCATTTTAAATTTTGAAATTTCGTTAATTAGAAAAAGTTTAAGAGCAATTTAAAATATCAGCTCATTACATCGTAAACGGTGTCGGTTTATTTTTCAAACTGTCATATCTCCAGATTTTCGGGCCGGATTTTGATGCCAATGGTCTCATTCGATTCGCATGAAAATATAGATATTTTTAGCATTTTAAATTTTGAAATTTCGTTAATTAGAAAAAGTTTAAGAGCAATTTAAAATATCAGCTCATTACATCGTAAACGGTGTCGGTTTATTTTTCAAACTGTCATATCTCCAGATTTTCGGGCCGGATTTTGATGCCAATGGTCTCATTCGATTCGCATGAAAATATAGATATTTTTAGCATTTTAAATTTTGAAATTTCGTTAATTAGAAAAAGTTTAAGAGCAATTTAAAATATCAGCTCATTACATCGTAAACGGTGTCGGTTTATTTTTCAAACTGTCATATCTCCAGATTTTCTGGCCGGATTTTGATGCCGATGGTCTCATTCGATTCGCATGGATGCGTAGATATTTGTAGCATTTTAAATTTTGAAATTTCGTTAATTAGAAAAAGTTTAAGAGCAATTTAAAATATCAGCTCATTACATCGTAAACGGTGTCGGTTTATTTTTCAAACTGTCATATCTCCAGATTTTCGGGCCGGATTTTGATGCCAATGGTCTCATTCGATTCGCATGAAAATATAGATATTTTTAGCATTTTAAATTTTGAAATTTCGTTAATTAGAAAAAGTTTAAGAGCAATTTAAAATATCAGCTCATTACATCGTAAACGGTGTCGGTTTATTTTTCAAACTGTCATATCTCCAGATTTTCGGGCCGGATTTTGATGCCGATGGTCTCATTCGATTCGCATGGATGCGTAGATATTTTTAGCATTTTAAATTTTGAAATTTCGTTAATTAGAAAAATGTACGGAGCAATTTAAAATATCAGGTCAGTACATCGTAAACGGTGTCGGTTTATTTTTCAAACTGTCATATCTCCAGATTTTCGGGCCGGATTTTGATGCCAATGGTCTCATTCGATTCGCATGGATGCGTAGATATTTGTAGCATTTTAAATTTTGAAATTTCGTTAATTAGAAAAAGTTTAAGAGCAATTTAAAATATCAGCTCATTACATCGTAAACGGTGTCGGTTTATTTTTCAAACTGTCATATCTCCAGATTTTCGGGCCGGATTTTGATGCCAATGGTCTCATTCGATTCGCATGAAAATATAGATATTTTTAGCATTTTAAATTTTGAAATTTCGTTAATTAGAAAAAGTTTAAGAGCAATTTAAAATATCAGCTCATTACATCGTAAACGGTGTCGGTTTATTTTTCAAACTGTCATATCTCCAGATTTTCGGGCCGGATTTTGATGCCAATGGTCTCATTCGATTCGCATGGATGCGTAGATATTTGTAGCATTTTAAATTTTGAAATTTCGTTAATTAGAAAAAGTTTAAGAGCAATTTAAAATATCAGCTCATTACATCGTAAACGGTGTCGGTTTATTTTTCAAACTGTCATATCTCCAGATTTTCTGGCCGGATTTTGATGCCGATGGTCTCATTCGATTCGCATGGATGCGTAGATATTTGTAGCATTTTAAATTTTGAAATTTCGTTAATTAGAAAAAGTTTAAGAGCAATTTAAAATATCAGCTCATTACATCGTAAACGGTGTCGGTTTATTTTTCAAACTGTCATATCTCCAGATTTTCGGGCCGGATTTTGATGCCAATGGTCTCATTCGATTCGCATGAAAATATAGATATTTTTAGCATTTTAAATTTTGAAATTTCGTTAATTAGAAAAAGTTTAAGAGCAATTTAAAATATCAGCTCATTACATCGTAAACGGTGTCGGTTTATTTTTCAAACTGTCATATCTCCAGATTTTCGGGCCGGATTTTGATGCCAATGGTCTCATTCGATTCGCATGAAAATATAGATATTTTTAGCATTTTAAATTTTGAAATTTCGTTAATTAGAAAAAGTTTAAGAGCAATTTAAAATATCAGCTCATTACATCGTAAACGGTGTCGGTTTATTTTTCAAACTGTCATATCTCCAGATTTTCGGGCCGGATTTTGATGCCAATGGTCTCATTCGATTCGCATGGATGCGTAGATATTTGTAGCATTTTAAATTTTGAAATTTCGTTAATTAGAAAAAGTTTAAGAGCAATTTAAAATATCAGCTCAGTACATCGTAAACGGTGTCGGTTTATTTTTCAAACTGTCATATCTCCAGATTTTCAGGCCGGATTTTGATGCCAATGGTCTCATTCGATTCGCATGAAAATATAGATATTTTTTGCATTTTAAATTTTGAAATTTCGTTAATTAGAAAAAGTTTAAGAGCAATTTAAAATATCAGCTCATTACATCGTAAACGGTGTCGGTTTATTTTTCAAACTGTCATATCTCCAGATTTTCGGGCCGGATTTTGATGCCAATGGTCTCATTCGATTCGCATGAAAATATAGATATTTTTAGCATTTTAAATTTTGAAATTTCGTTAATTAGAAAAAGTTTAAGAGCAATTTAAAATATCAGCTCATTACATCGTAAACGGTGTCGGTTTATTTTTCAAACTGTCATATCTCCAGATTTTCGGGCCGGATTTTGATGCCAATGGTCTCATTCGATTCGCATGAAAATATAGATATTTTTAGCATTTTAAATTTTGAAATTTCGTTAATTAGAAAAAGTTTAAGAGCAATTTAAAATATCAGCTCATTACATCGTAAACGGTGTCGGTTTATTTTTCAAACTGTCATATCTCCAGATTTTCTGGCCGGATTTTGATGCCGATGGTCTCATTCGATTCGCATGGATGCGTAGATATTTGTAGCATTTTAAATTTTGAAATTTCGTTAATTAGAAAAAGTTTAAGAGCAATTTAAAATATCAGCTCATTACATCGTAAACGGTGTCGGTTTATTTTTCAAACTGTCATATCTCCAGATTTTCGGGCCGGATTTTGATGCCAATGGTCTCATTCGATTCGCATGAAAATATAGATATTTTTAGCATTTTAAATTTTGAAATTTCGTTAATTAGAAAAAGTTTAAGAGCAATTTAAAATATCAGCTCATTACATCGTAAACGGTGTCGGTTTATTTTTCAAACTGTCATATCTCCAGATTTTCGGGCCGGATTTTGATGCCAATGGTCTCATTCGATTCGCATGGATGCGTAGATATTTGTAGCATTTTAAATTTTGAAATTTCGTTAATTAGAAAAAGTTTAAGAGCAATTTAAAATATCAGCTCATTACATCGTAAACGGTGTCGGTTTATTTTTCAAACTGTCATATCTCCAGATTTTCGGGCCGGATTTTGATGCCAATGGTCTCATTCGATTCGCATGAAAATATAGATATTTTTAGCATTTTAAATTTTGAAATTTCGTTAATTAGAAAAAGTTTAAGAGCAATTTAAAATATCAGCTCATTACATCGTAAACGGTGTCGGTTTATTTTTCAAACTGTCATATCTCCAGATTTTCGGGCCGGATTTTGATGCCAATGGTCTCATTCGATTCGCATGGATGCGTAGATATTTGTAGCATTTTAAATTTTGAAATTTCGTTAATTAGAAAAAGTTTAAGAGCAATTTAAAATATCAGCTCATTACATCGTAAACGGTGTCGGTTTATTTTTCAAACTGTCATATCTCCAGATTTTCAGGCCGGATTTTGATGCCAATGGTCTCATTCGATTCGCATGAAAATATAGATATTTTTTGCATTTTAAATTTTGAAATTTCGTTAATTAGAAAAAGTTTAAGAGCAATTTAAAATATCAGCTCATTACATCGTAAACGGTGTCGGTTTATTTTTCAAACTGTCATATCTCCAGATTTTCGGGCCGGATTTTGATGCCGATGGTCTCATTCGATTCGCATGGATGCGTAGATATTTGTAGCATTTTAAATTTTGAAATTTCGTTAATTAGAAAAAGTTTAAGAGCAATTTAAAATATCAGCTCATTACATCGTAAACGGTGTCGGTTTATTTTTCAAACTGTCATATCTCCAGATTTTCAGGCCGGATTTTGATGCCAATGGTCTCATTCGATTCGCATGAAAATATAGATATTTTTTGCATTTTAAATTTTGAAATTTCGTTAATTAGAAAAAGTTTAAGAGCAATTTAAAATATCAGCTCATTACATCGTAAACGGTGTCGGTTTATTTTTCAAACTGTCATATCTCCAGATTTTCGGGCCGGATTTTGATGCCAATGGTCTCATTCGATTCGCATGAAAATATAGATATTTTTAGCATTTTAAATTTTGAAATTTCGTTAATTAGAAAAAGTTTAAGAGCAATTTAAAATATCAGCTCATTACATCGTAAACGGTGTCGGTTTATTTTTCAAACTGTCATATCTCCAGATTTTCTGGCCGGATTTTGATGCCGATGGTCTCATTCGATTCGCATGGATGCGTAGATATTTGTAGCATTTTAAATTTTGAAATTTCGTTAATTAGAAAAAGTTTAAGAGCAATTTAAAATATCAGCTCATTACATCGTAAACGGTGTCGGTTTATTTTTCAAACTGTCATATCTCCAGATTTTCAGGCCGGATTTTGATGCCAATGGTCTCATTCGATTCGCATGAAAATATAGATATTTTTTGCATTTTAAATTTTGAAATTTCGTTAATTAGAAAAAGTTTAAGAGCAATTTAAAATATCAGCTCATTACATCGTAAACGGTGTCGGTTTATTTTTCAAACTGTCATATCTCCAGATTTTCGGGCCGGATTTTGATGCCAATGGTCTCATTCGATTCGCATGAAAATATAGATATTTTTAGCATTTTAAATTTTGAAATTTCGTTAATTAGAAAAAGTTTAAGAGCAATTTAAAATATCAGCTCATTACATCGTAAACGGTGTCGGTTTATTTTTCAAACTGTCATATCTCCAGATTTTCTGGCCGGATTTTGATGCCGATGGTCTCATTCGATTCGCATGGATGCGTAGATATTTGTAGCATTTTAAATTTTGAAATTTCGTTAATTAGAAAAAGTTTAAGAGCAATTTAAAATATCAGCTCATTACATCGTAAACGGTGTCGGTTTATTTTTCAAACTGTCATATCTCCAGATTTTCAGGCCGGATTTTGATGCCAATGGTCTCATTCGATTCGCATGAAAATATAGATATTTTTTGCATTTTAAATTTTGAAATTTCGTTAATTAGAAAAAGTTTAAGAGCAATTTAAAATATCAGCTCATTACATCGTAAACGGTGTCGGTTTATTTTTCAAACTGTCATATCTCCAGATTTTCGGGCCGGATTTTGATGCCGATGGTCTCATTCGATTCGCATGGATGCGTAGATATTTGTAGCATTTTAAATTTTGAAATTTCGTTAATTAGAAAAAGTTTAAGAGCAATTTAAAATATCAGCTCATTACATCGTAAACGGTGTCGGTTTATTTTTCAAACTGTCATATCTCCAGATTTTCAGGCCGGATTTTGATGCCAATGGTCTCATTCGATTCGCATGAAAATATAGATATTTTTTGCATTTTAAATTTTGAAATTTCGTTAATTAGAAAAAGTTTAAGAGCAATTTAAAATATCAGCTCATTACATCGTAAACGGTGTCGGTTTATTTTTCAAACTGTCATATCTCCAGATTTTCTGGCCGGATTTTGATGCCAATGGTCTCATTCGATTCGCATGAAAATATAGATATTTTTAGCATTTTAAATTTTGAAATTTCGTTAATTAGAAAAAGTTTAAGAGCAATTTAAAATATCAGCTCATTACATCGTAAACGGTGTCGGTTTATTTTTCAAACTGTCATATCTCCAGATTTTCGGGCCGGATTTTGATGCCAATGGTCTCATTCGATTCGCATGAAAATATAGATATTTTTAGCATTTTAAATTTTGAAATTTCGTTAATTAGAAAAAGTTTAAGAGCAATTTAAAATATCAGCTCATTACATCGTAAACGGTGTCGGTTTATTTTTCAAACTGTCATATCTCCAGATTTTCGGGCCGGATTTTGATGCCAATGGTCTCATTCGATTCGCATGGATGCGTAGATATTTGTAGCATTTTAAATTTTGAAATTTCGTTAATTAGAAAAAGTTTAAGAGCAATTTAAAATATCAGCTCATTACATCGTAAACGGTGTCGGTTTATTTTTCAAACTGTCATATCTCCAGATTTTCGGGCCGGATTTTGATGCCAATGGTCTCATTCGATTCGCATGAAAATATAGATATTTTTAGCATTTTAAATTTTGAAATTTCGTTAATTAGAAAAAGTTTAAGAGCAATTTAAAATATCAGCTCATTACATCGTAAACGGTGTCGGTTTATTTTTCAAACTGTCATATCTCCAGATTTTCGGGCCGGATTTTGATGCCAATGGTCTCATTCGATTCGCATGAAAATATAGATATTTTTAGCATTTTAAATTTTGAAATTTCGTTAATTAGAAAAAGTTTAAGAGCAATTTAAAATATCAGCTCATTACATCGTAAACGGTGTCGGTTTATTTTTCAAACTGTCATATCTCCAGATTTTCGGGCCGGATTTTGATGCCGATGGTCTCATTCGATTCGCATGGATGCGTAGATATTTGTAGCATTTTAAATTTTGAAATTTCGTTAATTAGAAAAAGTTTAAGAGCAATTTAAAATATCAGCTCATTACATCGTAAACGGTGTCGGTTTATTTTTCAAACTGTCATATCTCCAGATTTTCAGGCCGGATTTTGATGCCAATGGTCTCATTCGATTCGCATGAAAATATAGATATTTTTTGCATTTTAAATTTTGAAATTTCGTTAATTAGAAAAAGTTTAAGAGCAATTTAAAATATCAGCTCATTACATCGTAAACGGTGTCGGTTTATTTTTCAAACTGTCATATCTCCAGATTTTCGGGCCGGATTTTGATGCCAATGGTCTCATTCGATTCGCATGAAAATATAGATATTTTTAGCATTTTAAATTTTGAAATTTCGTTAATTAGAAAAAGTTTAAGAGCAATTTAAAATATCAGCTCATTACATCGTAAACGGTGTCGGTTTATTTTTCAAACTGTCATATCTCCAGATTTTCTGGCCGGATTTTGATGCCGATGGTCTCATTCGATTCGCATGGATGCGTAGATATTTGTAGCATTTTAAATTTTGAAATTTCGTTAATTAGAAAAAGTTTAAGAGCAATTTAAAATATCAGCTCATTACATCGTAAACGGTGTCGGTTTATTTTTCAAACTGTCATATCTCCAGATTTTCGGGCCGGATTTTGATGCCAATGGTCTCATTCGATTCGCATGAAAATATAGATATTTTTAGCATTTTAAATTTTGAAATTTCGTTAATTAGAAAAAGTTTAAGAGCAATTTAAAATATCAGCTCATTACATCGTAAACGGTGTCGGTTTATTTTTCAAACTGTCATATCTCCAGATTTTCGGGCCGGATTTTGATGCCAATGGTCTCATTCGATTCGCATGAAAATATAGATATTTTTAGCATTTTAAATTTTGAAATTTCGTTAATTAGAAAAAGTTTAAGAGCAATTTAAAATATCAGCTCATTACATCGTAAACGGTGGCGGTTTATTTTTCAAACTGTCATATCTCCAGATTTTCGGGCCGGATTTTGATGCCAATGGTCTCATTCGATTCGCATGGATGCGTAGATATTTGTAGCATTTTAAATTTTGAAATTTCGTTAATTAGAAAAAGTTTAAGAGCAATTTAAAATATCAGCTCATTACATCGTAAACGGTGTCGGTTTATTTTTCAAACTGTCATATCTCCAGATTTTCGGGCCGGATTTTGATGCCAATGGTCTCATTCGATTCGCATGAAAATATAGATATTTTTAGCATTTTAAATTTTGAAATTTCGTTAATTAGAAAAAGTTTAAGAGCAATTTAAAATATCAGCTCATTACATCGTAAACGGTGTCGGTTTATTTTTCAAACTGTCATATCTCCAGATTTTCGGGCCGGATTTTGATGCCAATGGTCTCATTCGATTCGCATGAAAATATAGATATTTTTAGCATTTTAAATTTTGAAATTTCGTTAATTAGAAAAAGTTTAAGAGCAATTTAAAATATCAGCTCATTACATCGTAAACGGTGTCGGTTTATTTTTCAAACTGTCATATCTCCAGATTTTCGGGCCGGATTTTGATGCCGATGGTCTCATTCGATTCGCATGGATGCGTAGATATTTGTAGCATTTTAAATTTTGAAATTTCGTTAATTAGAAAAAGTTTAAGAGCAATTTAAAATATCAGCTCATTACATCGTAAACGGTGTCGGTTTATTTTTCAAACTGTCATATCTCCAGATTTTCGGGCCGGATTTTGATGCCAATGGTCTCATTCGATTCGCATGAAAATATAGATATTTTTAGCATTTTAAATTTTGAAATTTCGTTAATTAGAAAAAGTTTAAGAGCAATTTAAAATATCAGCTCATTACATCGTAAACGGTGTCGGTTTATTTTTCAAACTGTCATATCTCCAGATTTTCGGGCCGGATTTTGATGCCAATGGTCTCATTCGATTCGCATGGATGCGTAGATATTTGTAGCATTTTAAATTTTGAAATTTCGTTAATTAGAAAAAGTTTAAGAGCAATTTAAAATATCAGCTCATTACATCGTAAACGGTGTCGGTTTATTTTTCAAACTGTCATATCTCCAGATTTTCGGGCCGGATTTTGATGCCAATGGTCTCATTCGATTCGCATGAAAATATAGATATTTTTAGCATTTTAAATTTTGAAATTTCGTTAATTAGAAAAAGTTTAAGAGCAATTTAAAATATCAGCTCATTACATCGTAAACGGTGTCGGTTTATTTTTCAAACTGTCATATCTCCAGATTTTCGGGCCGGATTTTGATGCCAATGGTCTCATTCGATTCGCATGAAAATATAGATATTTTTAGCATTTTAAATTTTGAAATTTCGTTAATTAGAAAAAGTTTAAGAGCAATTTAAAATATCAGCTCATTACATCGTAAACGGTGTCGGTTTATTTTTCAAACTGTCATATCTCCAGATTTTCGGGCCGGATTTTGATGCCGATGGTCTCATTCGATTCGCATGGATGCGTAGATATTTGTAGCATTTTAAATTTTGAAATTTCGTTAATTAGAAAAAGTTTAAGAGCAATTTAAAATATCAGCTCATTACATCGTAAACGGTGTCGGTTTATTTTTCAAACTGTCATATCTCCAGATTTTCAGGCCGGATTTTGATGCCAATGGTCTCATTCGATTCGCATGAAAATATAGATATTTTTTGCATTTTAAATTTTGAAATTTCGTTAATTAGAAAAAGTTTAAGAGCAATTTAAAATATCAGCTCATTACATCGTAAACGGTGTCGGTTTATTTTTCAAACTGTCATATCTCCAGATTTTCGGGCCGGATTTTGATGCCAATGGTCTCATTCGATTCGCATGAAAATATAGATATTTTTAGCATTTTAAATTTTGAAATTTCGTTAATTAGAAAAAGTTTAAGAGCAATTTAAAATATCAGCTCATTACATCGTAAACGGTGTCGGTTTATTTTTCAAACTGTCATATCTCCAGATTTTCTGGCCGGATTTTGATGCCGATGGTCTCATTCGATTCGCATGGATGCGTAGATATTTGTAGCATTTTAAATTTTGAAATTTCGTTAATTAGAAAAAGTTTAAGAGCAATTTAAAATATCAGCTCATTACATCGTAAACGGTGTCGGTTTATTTTTCAAACTGTCATATCTCCAGATTTTCGGGCCGGATTTTGATGCCAATGGTCTCATTCGATTCGCATGAAAATATAGATATTTTTAGCATTTTAAATTTTGAAATTTCGTTAATTAGAAAAAGTTTAAGAGCAATTTAAAATATCAGCTCATTACATCGTAAACGGTGTCGGTTTATTTTTCAAACTGTCATATCTCCAGATTTTCTGGCCGGATTTTGATGCCGATGGTCTCATTCGATTCGCATGGATGCGTAGATATTTGTAGCATTTTAAATTTTGAAATTTCGTTAATTAGAAAAAGTTTAAGAGCAATTTAAAATATCAGCTCATTACATCGTAAACGGTGTCGGTTTATTTTTCAAACTGTCATATCTCCAGATTTTCGGGCCGGATTTTGATGCCAATGGTCTCATTCGATTCGCATGAAAATATAGATATTTTTAGCATTTTAAATTTTGAAATTTCGTTAATTAGAAAAAGTTTAAGAGCAATTTAAAATATCAGCTCATTACATCGTAAACGGTGTCGGTTTATTTTTCAAACTGTCATATCTCCAGATTTTCGGGCCGGATTTTGATGCCAATGGTCTCATTCGATTCGCATGAAAATATAGATATTTTTAGCATTTTAAATTTTGAAATTTCGTTAATTAGAAAAAGTTTAAGAGCAATTTAAAATATCAGCTCATTACATCGTAAACGGTGTCGGTTTATTTTTCAAACTGTCATATCTCCAGATTTTCGGGCCGGATTTTGATGCCGATGGTCTCATTCGATTCGCATGGATGCGTAGATATTTGTAGCATTTTAAATTTTGAAATTTCGTTAATTAGAAAAAGTTTAAGAGCAATTTAAAATATCAGCTCATTACATCGTAAACGGTGTCGGTTTATTTTTCAAACTGTCATATCTCCAGATTTTCGGGCCGGATTTTGATGCCAATGGTCTCATTCGATTCGCATGAAAATATAGATATTTTTAGCATTTTAAATTTTGAAATTTCGTTAATTAGAAAAAGTTTAAGAGCAATTTAAAATATCAGCTCATTACATCGTAAACGGTGTCGGTTTATTTTTCAAACTGTCATATCTCCAGATTTTCGGGCCGGATTTTGATGCCAATGGTCTCATTCGATTCGCATGGATGCGTAGATATTTGTAGCATTTTAAATTTTGAAATTTCGTTAATTAGAAAAAGTTTAAGAGCAATTTAAAATATCAGCTCATTACATCGTAAACGGTGTCGGTTTATTTTTCAAACTGTCATATCTCCAGATTTTCGGGCCGGATTTTGATGCCAATGGTCTCATTCGATTCGCATGAAAATATAGATATTTTTAGCATTTTAAATTTTGAAATTTCGTTAATTAGAAAAAGTTTAAGAGCAATTTAAAATATCAGCTCATTACATCGTAAACGGTGTCGGTTTATTTTTCAAACTGTCATATCTCCAGATTTTCGGGCCGGATTTTGATGCCAATGGTCTCATTCGATTCGCATGAAAATATAGATATTTTTAGCATTTTAAATTTTGAAATTTCGTTAATTAGAAAAAGTTTAAGAGCAATTTAAAATATCAGCTCATTACATCGTAAACGGTGTCGGTTTATTTTTCAAACTGTCATATCTCCAGATTTTCGGGCCGGATTTTGATGCCGATGGTCTCATTCGATTCGCATGGATGCGTAGATATTTGTAGCATTTTAAATTTTGAAATTTCGTTAATTAGAAAAAGTTTAAGAGCAATTTAAAATATCAGCTCATTACATCGTAAACGGTGTCGGTTTATTTTTCAAACTGTCATATCTCCAGATTTTCAGGCCGGATTTTGATGCCAATGGTCTCATTCGATTCGCATGAAAATATAGATATTTTTTGCATTTTAAATTTTGAAATTTCGTTAATTAGAAAAAGTTTAAGAGCAATTTAAAATATCAGCTCATTACATCGTAAACGGTGTCGGTTTATTTTTCAAACTGTCATATCTCCAGATTTTCGGGCCGGATTTTGATGCCAATGGTCTCATTCGATTCGCATGAAAATATAGATATTTTTAGCATTTTAAATTTTGAAATTTCGTTAATTAGAAAAAGTTTAAGAGCAATTTAAAATATCAGCTCATTACATCGTAAACGGTGTCGGTTTATTTTTCAAACTGTCATATCTCCAGATTTTCTGGCCGGATTTTGATGCCGATGGTCTCATTCGATTCGCATGGATGCGTAGATATTTGTAGCATTTTAAATTTTGAAATTTCGTTAATTAGAAAAAGTTTAAGAGCAATTTAAAATATCAGCTCATTACATCGTAAACGGTGTCGGTTTATTTTTCAAACTGTCATATCTCCAGATTTTCGGGCCGGATTTTGATGCCAATGGTCTCATTCGATTCGCATGAAAATATAGATATTTTTAGCATTTTAAATTTTGAAATTTCGTTAATTAGAAAAAGTTTAAGAGCAATTTAAAATATCAGCTCATTACATCGTAAACGGTGTCGGTTTATTTTTCAAACTGTCATATCTCCAGATTTTCTGGCCGGATTTTGATGCCGATGGTCTCATTCGATTCGCATGGATGCGTAGATATTTGTAGCATTTTAAATTTTGAAATTTCGTTAATTAGAAAAAGTTTAAGAGCAATTTAAAATATCAGCTCATTACATCGTAAACGGTGTCGGTTTATTTTTCAAACTGTCATATCTCCAGATTTTCGGGCCGGATTTTGATGCCAATGGTCTCATTCGATTCGCATGAAAATATAGATATTTTTAGCATTTTAAATTTTGAAATTTCGTTAATTAGAAAAAGTTTAAGAGCAATTTAAAATATCAGCTCATTACATCGTAAACGGTGTCGGTTTATTTTTCAAACTGTCATATCTCCAGATTTTCGGGCCGGATTTTGATGCCAATGGTCTCATTCGATTCGCATGAAAATATAGATATTTTTAGCATTTTAAATTTTGAAATTTCGTTAATTAGAAAAAGTTTAAGAGCAATTTAAAATATCAGCTCATTACATCGTAAACGGTGTCGGTTTATTTTTCAAACTGTCATATCTCCAGATTTTCGGGCCGGATTTTGATGCCAATGGTCTCATTCGATTCGCATGAAAATATAGATATTTTTAGCATTTTAAATTTTGAAATTTCGTTAATTAGAAAAAGTTTAAGAGCAATTTAAAATATCAGCTCATTACATCGTAAACGGTGTCGGTTTATTTTTCAAACTGTCATATCTCCAGATTTTCGGGCCGGATTTTGATGCCAATGGTCTCATTCGATTCGCATGGATGCGTAGATATTTGTAGCATTTTAAATTTTGAAATTTCGTTAATTAGAAAAAGTTTAAGAGCAATTTAAAATATCAGCTCATTACATCGTAAACGGTGTCGGTTTATTTTTCAAACTGTCATATCTCCAGATTTTCGGGCCGGATTTTGATGCCAATGGTCTCATTCGATTCGCATGGATGCGTAGATATTTGTAGCATTTTAAATTTTGAAATTTCGTTAATTAGAAAAAGTTTAAGAGCAATTTAAAATATCAGCTCATTACATCGTAAACGGTGTCGGTTTATTTTTCAAACTGTCATATCTCCAGATTTTCGGGCCGGATTTTGATGCCAATGGTCTCATTCGATTCGCATGAAAATATAGATATTTTTAGCATTTTAAATTTTGAAATTTCGTTAATTAGAAAAAGTTTAAGAGCAATTTAAAATATCAGCTCATTACATCGTAAACGGTGTCGGTTTATTTTTCAAACTGTCATATCTCCAGATTTTCGGGCCGGATTTTGATGCCAATGGTCTCATTCGATTCGCATGAAAATATAGATATTTTTAGCATTTTAAATTTTGAAATTTCGTTAATTAGAAAAAGTTTAAGAGCAATTTAAAATATCAGCTCATTACATCGTAAACGGTGTCGGTTTATTTTTCAAACTGTCATATCTCCAGATTTTCGGGCCGGATTTTGATGCCGATGGTCTCATTCGATTCGCATGGATGCGTAGATATTTGTAGCATTTTAAATTTTGAAATTTCGTTAATTAGAAAAAGTTTAAGAGCAATTTAAAATATCAGCTCATTACATCGTAAACGGTGTCGGTTTATTTTTCAAACTGTCATATCTCCAGATTTTCGGGCCGGATTTTGATGCCAATGGTCTCATTCGATTCGCATGAAAATATAGATATTTTTAGCATTTTAAATTTTGAAATTTCGTTAATTAGAAAAAGTTTAAGAGCAATTTAAAATATCAGCTCATTACATCGTAAACGGTGTCGGTTTATTTTTCAAACTGTCATATCTCCAGATTTTCTGGCCGGATTTTGATGCCGATGGTCTCATTCGATTCGCATGGATGCGTAGATATTTGTAGCATTTTAAATTTTGAAATTTCGTTAATTAGAAAAAGTTTAAGAGCAATTTAAAATATCAGCTCATTACATCGTAAACGGTGTCGGTTTATTTTTCAAACTGTCATATCTCCAGATTTTCGGGCCGGATTTTGATGCCAATGGTCTCATTCGATTCGCATGAAAATATAGATATTTTTAGCATTTTAAATTTTGAAATTTCGTTAATTAGAAAAAGTTTAAGAGCAATTTAAAATATCAGCTCATTACATCGTAAACGGTGTCGGTTTATTTTTCAAACTGTCATATCTCCAGATTTTCGGGCCGGATTTTGATGCCAATGGTCTCATTCGATTCGCATGAAAATATAGATATTTTTAGCATTTTAAATTTTGAAATTTCGTTAATTAGAAAAAGTTTAAGAGCAATTTAAAATATCAGCTCATTACATCGTAAACGGTGTCGGTTTATTTTTCAAACTGTCATATCTCCAGATTTTCGGGCCGGATTTTGATGCCAATGGTCTCATTCGATTCGCATGGATGCGTAGATATTTGTAGCATTTTAAATTTTGAAATTTCGTTAATTAGAAAAAGTTTAAGAGCAATTTAAAATATCAGCTCATTACATCGTAAACGGTGTCGGTTTATTTTTCAAACTGTCATATCTCCAGATTTTCGGGCCGGATTTTGATGCCAATGGTCTCATTCGATTCGCATGAAAATATAGATATTTTTAGCAGTTTAAATTTTGAAATTTCGTTAATTAGAAAAAGTTTAAGAGCAATTTAAAATATCAGCTCATTACATCGTAAACGGTGTCGGTTTATTTTTCAAACTGTCATATCTCCAGATTTTCGGGCCGGATTTTGATGCCAATGGTCTCATTCGATTCGCATGAAAATATAGATATTTTTAGCATTTTAAATTTTGAAATTTCGTTAATTAGAAAAAGTTTAAGAGCAATTTAAAATATCAGCTCATTACATCGTAAACGGTGTCGGTTTATTTTTCAAACTGTCATATCTCCAGATTTTCGGGCCGGATTTTGATGCCAATGGTCTCATTCGATTCGCATGAAAATATAGATATTTTTAGCATTTTAAATTTTGAAATTTCGTTAATTAGAAAAAGTTTAAGAGCAATTTAAAATATCAGCTCATTACATCGTAAACGGTGTCGGTTTATTTTTCAAACTGTCATATCTCCAGATTTTCGGGCCGGATTTTGATGCCAATGGTCTCATTCGATTCGCATGGATGCGTAGATATTTGTAGCATTTTAAATTTTGAAATTTCGTTAATTAGAAAAAGTTTAAGAGCAATTTAAAATATCAGCTCATTACATCGTAAACGGTGTCGGTTTATTTTTCAAACTGTCATATCTCCAGATTTTCGGGCCGGATTTTGATGCCAATGGTCTCATTCGATTCGCATGAAAATATAGATATTTTTTGCATTTTAAATTTTGAAATTTCGTTAATTAGAAAAAGTTTAAGAGCAATTTAAAATATCAGCTCATTACATCGTAAACGGTGTCGGTTTATTTTTCAAACTGTCATATCTCCAGATTTTCGGGCCGGATTTTGATGCCAATGGTCTCATTCGATTCGCATGAAAATATAGATATTTTTAGCAGTTTAAATTTTGAAATTTCGTTAATTAGAAAAAGTTTAAGAGCAATTTAAAATATCAGCTCATTACATCGTAAACGGTGTCGGTTTATTTTTCAAACTGTCATATCTCCAGATTTTCGGGCCGGATTTTGATGCCAATGGTCTCATTCGATTCGCATGAAAATATAGATATTTTTAGCATTTTAAATTTTGAAATTTCGTTAATTAGAAAAAGTTTAAGAGCAATTTAAAATATCAGCTCATTACATCGTAAACGGTGTCGGTTTATTTTTCAAACTGTCATATCTCCAGATTTTCGGGCCGGATTTTGATGCCAATGGTCTCATTCGATTCGCATGAAAATATAGATATTTTTAGCATTTTAAATTTTGAAATTTCGTTAATTAGAAAAAGTTTAAGAGCAATTTAAAATATCAGCTCATTACATCGTAAACGGTGTCGGTTTATTTTTCAAACTGTCATATCTCCAGATTTTCGGGCCGGATTTTGATGCCAATGGTCTCATTCGATTCGCATGGATGCGTAGATATTTGTAGCATTTTAAATTTTGAAATTTCGTTAATTAGAAAAAGTTTAAGAGCAATTTAAAATATCAGCTCATTACATCGTAAACGGTGTCGGTTTATTTTTCAAACTGTCATATCTCCAGATTTTCGGGCCGGATTTTGATGCCAATGGTCTCATTCGATTCGCATGAAAATATAGATATTTTTTGCATTTTAAATTTTGAAATTTCGTTAATTAGAAAAAGTTTAAGAGCAATTTAAAATATCAGCTCATTACATCGTAAACGGTGTCGGTTTATTTTTCAAACTGTCATATCTCCAGATTTTCGGGCCGGATTTTGATGCCAATGGTCTCATTCGATTCGCATGAAAATATAGATATTTTTTGCATTTTAAATTTTGAAATTTCGTTAATTAGAAAAAGTTTAAGAGCAATTTAAAATATCAGCTCATTACATCGTAAACGGTGTCGGTTTATTTTTCAAACTGTCATATCTCCAGATTTTCGGGCCGGATTTTGATGCCAATGGTCTCATTCGATTCGCATGAAAATATAGATATTTTTTGCATTTTAAATTTTGAAATTTCGTTAATTAGAAAAAGTTTAAGAGCAATTTAAAATATCAGCTCATTACATCGTAAACGGTGTCGGTTTATTTTTCAAACTGTCATATCTCCAGATTTTCGGGCCGGATTTTGATGCCAATGGTCTCATTCGATTCGCATGAAAATATAGATATTTTTAGCATTTTAAATTTTGAAATTTCGTTAATTAGAAAAAGTTTAAGAGCAATTTAAAATATCAGCTCATTACATCGTAAACGGTGTCGGTTTATTTTTCAAACTGTCATATCTCCAGATTTTCGGGCCGGATTTTGATGCCAATGGTCTCATTCGATTCGCATGGATGCGTAGATATTTGTAGCATTTTAAATTTTGAAATTTCGTTAATTAGAAAAAGTTTAAGAGCAATTTAAAATATCAGCTCATTACATCGTAAACGGTGTCGGTTTATTTTTCAAACTGTCATATCTCCAGATTTTCGGGCCGGATTTTGATGCCAATGGTCTCATTCGATTCGCATGAAAATATAGATATTTTTTGCATTTTAAATTTTGAAATTTCGTTAATTAGAAAAAGTTTAAGAGCAATTTAAAATATCAGCTCATTACATCGTAAACGGTGTCGGTTTATTTTTCAAACTGTCATATCTCCAGATTTTCGGGCCGGATTTTGATGCCAATGGTCTCATTCGATTCGCATGAAAATATAGATATTTTTTGCATCTTAAATTTTGAAATTTCGTTAATTAGAAAAAGTTTAAGAGCAATTTAAAATATCAGCTCATTACATCGTAAACGGTGTCGGTTTATTTTTCAAACTGTCATATCTCCAGATTTTCGGGCCGGATTTTGATGCCAATGGTCTCATTCGATTCGCATGAAAATATAGATATTTTTTGCATTTTAAATTTTGAAATTTCGTTAATTAGAAAAAGTTTAAGAGCAATTTAAAATATCAGCTCATTACATCGTAAACGGTGTCGGTTTATTTTTCAAACTGTCATATCTCCAGATTTTCGGGCCGGATTTTGATGCCAATGGTCTCATTCGATTCGCATGGATGCGTAGATATTTGTAGCATTTTAAATTTTGAAATTTCGTTAATTAGAAAAAGTTTAAGAGCAATTTAAAATATCAGCTCATTACATCGTAAACGGTGTCGGTTTATTTTTCAAACTGTCATATCTCCAGATTTTCTGGCCGGATTTTGATGCCGATGGTCTCATTCGATTCGCATGGATGCGTAGATATTTGTAGCATTTTAAATTTTGAAATTTCGTTAATTAGAAAAAGTTTAAGAGCAATTTAAAATATCAGCTCATTACATCGTAAACGGTGTCGGTTTATTTTTCAAACTGTCATATCTCCAGATTTTCGGGCCGGATTTTGATGCCAATGGTCTCATTCGATTCGCATGAAAATATAGATATTTTTAGCAGTTTAAATTTTGAAATTTCGTTAATTAGAAAAAGTTTAAGAGCAATTTAAAATATCAGCTCATTACATCGTAAACGGTGTCGGTTTATTTTTCAAACTGTCATATCTCCAGATTTTCGGGCCGGATTTTGATGCCAATGGTCTCATTCGATTCGCATGAAAATATAGATATTTTTAGCATTTTAAATTTTGAAATTTCGTTAATTAGAAAAAGTTTAAGAGCAATTTAAAATATCAGCTCATTACATCGTAAACGGTGTCGGTTTATTTTTCAAACTGTCATATCTCCAGATTTTCGGGCCGGATTTTGATGCCAATGGTCTCATTCGATTCGCATGAAAATATAGATATTTTTAGCATTTTAAATTTTGAAATTTCGTTAATTAGAAAAAGTTTAAGAGCAATTTAAAATATCAGCTCATTACATCGTAAACGGTGTCGGTTTATTTTTCAAACTGTCATATCTCCAGATTTTCGGGCCGGATTTTGATGCCAATGGTCTCATTCGATTCGCATGAAAATATAGATATTTTTAGCATTTTAAATTTTGAAATTTCGTTAATTAGAAAAAGTTTAAGAGCAATTTAAAATATCAGCTCATTACATCGTAAACGGTGTCGGTTTATTTTTCAAACTGTCATATCTCCAGATTTTCGGGCCGGATTTTGATGCCAATGGTCTCATTCGATTCGCATGGATGCGTAGATATTTGTAGCATTTTAAATTTTGAAATTTCGTTAATTAGAAAAAGTTTAAGAGCAATTTAAAATATCAGCTCATTACATCGTAAACGGTGTCGGTTTATTTTTCAAACTGTCATATCTCCAGATTTTCGGGCCGGATTTTGATGCCAATGGTCTCATTCGATTCGCATGAAAATATAGATATTTTTTGCATTTTAAATTTTGAAATTTCGTTAATTAGAAAAAGTTTAAGAGCAATTTAAAATATCAGCTCATTACATCGTAAACGGTGTCGGTTTATTTTTCAAACTGTCATATCTCCAGATTTTCGGGCCGGATTTTGATGCCAATGGTCTCATTCGATTCGCATGAAAATATAGATATTTTTTGCATTTTAAATTTTGAAATTTCGTTAATTAGAAAAAGTTTAAGAGCAATTTAAAATATCAGCTCATTACATCGTAAACGGTGTCGGTTTATTTTTCAAACTGTCATATCTCCAGATTTTCGGGCCGGATTTTGATGCCAATGGTCTCATTCGATTCGCATGAAAATATAGATATTTTTTGCATTTTAAATTTTGAAATTTCGTTAATTAGAAAAAGTTTAAGAGCAATTTAAAATATCAGCTCATTACATCGTAAACGGTGTCGGTTTATTTTTCAAACTGTCATATCTCCAGATTTTCGGGCCGGATTTTGATGCCAATGGTCTCATTCGATTCGCATGAAAATATAGATATTTTTAGCATTTTAAATTTTGAAATTTCGTTAATTAGAAAAAGTTTAAGAGCAATTTAAAATATCAGCTCATTACATCGTAAACGGTGTCGGTTTATTTTTCAAACTGTCATATCTCCAGATTTTCGGGCCGGATTTTGATGCCAATGGTCTCATTCGATTCGCATGGATGCGTAGATATTTGTAGCATTTTAAATTTTGAAATTTCGTTAATTAGAAAAAGTTTAAGAGCAATTTAAAATATCAGCTCATTACATCGTAAACGGTGTCGGTTTATTTTTCAAACTGTCATATCTCCAGATTTTCGGGCCGGATTTTGATGCCAATGGTCTCATTCGATTCGCATGAAAATATAGATATTTTTTGCATTTTAAATTTTGAAATTTCGTTAATTAGAAAAAGTTTAAGAGCAATTTAAAATATCAGCTCATTACATCGTAAACGGTGTCGGTTTATTTTTCAAACTGTCATATCTCCAGATTTTCGGGCCGGATTTTGATGCCAATGGTCTCATTCGATTCGCATGAAAATATAGATATTTTTTGCATTTTAAATTTTGAAATTTCGTTAATTAGAAAAAGTTTAAGAGCAATTTAAAATATCAGCTCATTACATCGTAAACGGTGTCGGTTTATTTTTCAAACTGTCATATCTCCAGATTTTCGGGCCGGATTTTGATGCCAATGGTCTCATTCGATTCGCATGAAAATATAGATATTTTTTGCATTTTAAATTTTGAAATTTCGTTAATTAGAAAAAGTTTAAGAGCAATTTAAAATATCAGCTCATTACATCGTAAACGGTGTCGGTTTATTTTTCAAACTGTCATATCTCCAGATTTTCGGGCCGGATTTTGATGCCAATGGTCTCATTCGATTCGCATGAAAATATAGATATTTTTAGCATTTTAAATTTTGAAATTTCGTTAATTAGAAAAAGTTTAAGAGCAATTTAAAATATCAGCTCATTACATCGTAAACGGTGTCGGTTTATTTTTCAAACTGTCATATCTCCAGATTTTCTGGCCGGATTTTGATGCCGATGGTCTCATTCGATTCGCATGGATGCGTAGATATTTGTAGCATTTTAAATTTTGAAATTTCGTTAATTAGAAAAAGTTTAAGAGCAATTTAAAATATCAGCTCATTACATCGTAAACGGTGTCGGTTTATTTTTCAAACTGTCATATCTCCAGATTTTCGGGCCGGATTTTGATGCCAATGGTCTCATTCGATTCGCATGAAAATATAGATATTTTTAGCATTTTAAATTTTGAAATTTCGTTAATTAGAAAAAGTTTAAGAGCAATTTAAAATATCAGCTCATTACATCGTAAACGGTGTCGGTTTATTTTTCAAACTGTCATATCTCCAGATTTTCGGGCCGGATTTTGATGCCAATGGTCTCATTCGATTCGCATGGATGCGTAGATATTTGTAGCATTTTAAATTTTGAAATTTCGTTAATTAGAAAAAGTTTAAGAGCAATTTAAAATATCAGCTCATTACATCGTAAACGGTGTCGGTTTATTTTTCAAACTGTCATATCTCCAGATTTTCGGGCCGGATTTTGATGCCAATGGTCTCATTCGATTCGCATGAAAATATAGATATTTTTAGCATTTTAAATTTTGAAATTTCGTTAATTAGAAAAAGTTTAAGAGCAATTTAAAATATCAGCTCATTACATCGTAAACGGTGTCGGTTTATTTTTCAAACTGTCATATCTCCAGATTTTCGGGCCGGATTTTGATGCCAATGGTCTCATTCGATTCGCATGAAAATATAGATATTTTTAGCATTTTAAATTTTGAAATTTCGTTAATTAGAAAAAGTTTAAGAGCAATTTAAAATATCAGCTCATTACATCGTAAACGGTGTCGGTTTATTTTTCAAACTGTCATATCTCCAGATTTTCGGGCCGGATTTTGATGCCAATGGTCTCATTCGATTCGCATGGATGCGTAGATATTTGTAGCATTTTAAATTTTGAAATTTCGTTAATTAGAAAAAGTTTAAGAGCAATTTAAAATATCAGCTCATTACATCGTAAACGGTGTCGGTTTATTTTTCAAACTGTCATATCTCCAGATTTTCGGGCCGGATTTTGATGCCAATGGTCTCATTCGATTCGCATGAAAATATAGATATTTTTTGCATTTTAAATTTTGAAATTTCGTTAATTAGAAAAAGTTTAAGAGCAATTTAAAATATCAGCTCATTACATCGTAAACGGTGTCGGTTTATTTTTCAAACTGTCATATCTCCAGATTTTCGGGCCGGATTTTGATGCCAATGGTCTCATTCGATTCGCATGAAAATATAGATATTTTTTGCATTTTAAATTTTGAAATTTCGTTAATTAGAAAAAGTTTAAGAGCAATTTAAAATATCAGCTCATTACATCGTAAACGGTGTCGGTTTATTTTTCAAACTGTCATATCTCCAGATTTTCGGGCCGGATTTTGATGCCAATGGTCTCATTCGATTCGCATGAAAATATAGATATTTTTTGCATTTTAAATTTTGAAATTTCGTTAATTAGAAAAAGTTTAAGAGCAATTTAAAATATCAGCTCATTACATCGTAAACGGTGTCGGTTTATTTTTCAAACTGTCATATCTCCAGATTTTCGGGCCGGATTTTGATGCCAATGGTCTCATTCGATTCGCATGAAAATATAGATATTTTTAGCATTTTAAATTTTGAAATTTCGTTAATTAGAAAAAGTTTAAGAGCAATTTAAAATATCAGCTCATTACATCGTAAACGGTGTCGGTTTATTTTTCAAACTGTCATATCTCCAGATTTTCGGGCCGGATTTTGATGCCAATGGTCTCATTCGATTCGCATGAAAATATAGATATTTTTAGCATTTTAAATTTTGAAATTTCGTTAATTAGAAAAAGTTTAAGAGCAATTTAAAATATCAGCTCATTACATCGTAAACGGTGTCGGTTTATTTTTCAAACTGTCATATCTCCAGATTTTCGGGCCGGATTTTGATGCCAATGGTCTCATTCGATTCGCATGGATGCGTAGATATTTGTAGCATTTTAAATTTTGAAATTTCGTTAATTAGAAAAAGTTTAAGAGCAATTTAAAATATCAGCTCATTACATCGTAAACGGTGTCGGTTTATTTTTCAAACTGTCATATCTCCAGATTTTCGGGCCGGATTTTGATGCCGATGGTCTCATTCGATTCGCATGGATGCGTAGATATTTGTAGCATTTTAAATTTTGAAATTTCGTTAATTAGAAAAAGTTTAAGAGCAATTTAAAATATCAGCTCATTACATCGTAAACGGTGTCGGTTTATTTTTCAAACTGTCATATCTCCAGATTTTCAGGCCGGATTTTGATGCCAATGGTCTCATTCGATTCGCATGAAAATATAGATATTTTTTGCATTTTAAATTTTGAAATTTCGTTAATTAGAAAAAGTTTAAGAGCAATTTAAAATATCAGCTCATTACATCGTAAACGGTGTCGGTTTATTTTTCAAACTGTCATATCTCCAGATTTTCAGGCCGGATTTTGATGCCAATGGTCTCATTCGATTCGCATGAAAATATAGATATTTTTTGCATTTTAAATTTTGAAATTTCGTTAATTAGAAAAAGTTTAAGAGCAATTTAAAATATCAGCTCATTACATCGTAAACGGTGTCGGTTTATTTTTCAAACTGTCATATCTCCAGATTTTCAGGCCGGATTTTGATGCCAATGGTCTCATTCGATTCGCATGAAAATATAGATATTTTTTGCATTTTAAATTTTGAAATTTCGTTAATTAGAAAAAGTTTAAGAGCAATTTAAAATATCAGCTCATTACATCGTAAACGGTGTCGGTTTATTTTTCAAACTGTCATATCTCCAGATTTTCGGGCCGGATTTTGATGCCAATGGTCTCATTCGATTCGCATGAAAATATAGATATTTTTAGCATTTTAAATTTTGAAATTTCGTTAATTAGAAAAAGTTTAAGAGCAATTTAAAATATCAGCTCATTACATCGTAAACGGTGTCGGTTTATTTTTCAAACTGTCATATCTCCAGATTTTCTGGCCGGATTTTGATGCCGATGGTCTCATTCGATTCGCATGGATGCGTAGATATTTGTAGCATTTTAAATTTTGAAATTTCGTTAATTAGAAAAAGTTTAAGAGCAATTTAAAATATCAGCTCATTACATCGTAAACGGTGTCGGTTTATTTTTCAAACTGTCATATCTCCAGATTTTCGGGCCGGATTTTGATGCCAATGGTCTCATTCGATTCGCATGAAAATATAGATATTTTTAGCATTTTAAATTTTGAAATTTCGTTAATTAGAAAAAGTTTAAGAGCAATTTAAAATATCAGCTCATTACATCGTAAACGGTGTCGGTTTATTTTTCAAACTGTCATATCTCCAGATTTTCTGGCCGGATTTTGATGCCGATGGTCTCATTCGATTCGCATGGATGCGTAGATATTTGTAGCATTTTAAATTTTGAAATTTCGTTAATTAGAAAAAGTTTAAGAGCAATTTAAAATATCAGCTCATTACATCGTAAACGGTGTCGGTTTATTTTTCAAACTGTCATATCTCCAGATTTTCGGGCCGGATTTTGATGCCAATGGTCTCATTCGATTCGCATGAAAATATAGATATTTTTAGCATTTTAAATTTTGAAATTTCGTTAATTAGAAAAAGTTTAAGAGCAATTTAAAATATCAGCTCATTACATCGTAAACGGTGTCGGTTTATTTTTCAAACTGTCATATCTCCAGATTTTCGGGCCGGATTTTGATGCCAATGGTCTCATTCGATTCGCATGAAAATATAGATATTTTTAGCATTTTAAATTTTGAAATTTCGTTAATTAGAAAAAGTTTAAGAGCAATTTAAAATATCAGCTCATTACATCGTAAACGGTGTCGGTTTATTTTTCAAACTGTCATATCTCCAGATTTTCGGGCCGGATTTTGATGCCAATGGTCTCATTCGATTCGCATGGATGCGTAGATATTTGTAGCATTTTAAATTTTGAAATTTCGTTAATTAGAAAAAGTTTAAGAGCAATTTAAAATATCAGCTCATTACATCGTAAACGGTGTCGGTTTATTTTTCAAACTGTCATATCTCCAGATTTTCGGGCCGGATTTTGATGCCAATGGTCTCATTCGATTCGCATGAAAATATAGATATTTTTAGCAGTTTAAATTTTGAAATTTCGTTAATTAGAAAAAGTTTAAGAGCAATTTAAAATATCAGCTCATTACATCGTAAACGGTGTCGGTTTATTTTTCAAACTGTCATATCTCCAGATTTTCGGGCCGGATTTTGATGCCAATGGTCTCATTCGATTCGCATGAAAATATAGATATTTTTAGCATTTTAAATTTTGAAATTTCGTTAATTAGAAAAAGTTTAAGAGCAATTTAAAATATCAGCTCATTACATCGTAAACGGTGTCGGTTTATTTTTCAAACTGTCATATCTCCAGATTTTCGGGCCGGATTTTGATGCCAATGGTCTCATTCGATTCGCATGAAAATATAGATATTTTTAGCATTTTAAATTTTGAAATTTCGTTAATTAGAAAAAGTTTAAGAGCAATTTAAAATATCAGCTCATTACATCGTAAACGGTGTCGGTTTATTTTTCAAACTGTCATATCTCCAGATTTTCGGGCCGGATTTTGATGCCAATGGTCTCATTCGATTCGCATGGATGCGTAGATATTTGTAGCATTTTAAATTTTGAAATTTCGTTAATTAGAAAAAGTTTAAGAGCAATTTAAAATATCAGCTCATTACATCGTAAACGGTGTCGGTTTATTTTTCAAACTGTCATATCTCCAGATTTTCGGGCCGGATTTTGATGCCAATGGTCTCATTCGATTCGCATGAAAATATAGATATTTTTTGCATTTTAAATTTTGAAATTTCGTTAATTAGAAAAAGTTTAAGAGCAATTTAAAATATCAGCTCATTACATCGTAAACGGTGTCGGTTTATTTTTCAAACTGTCATATCTCCAGATTTTCGGGCCGGATTTTGATGCCAATGGTCTCATTCGATTCGCATGAAAATATAGATATTTTTAGCATTTTAAATTTTGAAATTTCGTTAATTAGAAAAAGTTTAAGAGCAATTTAAAATATCAGCTCATTACATCGTAAACGGTGTCGGTTTATTTTTCAAACTGTCATATCTCCAGATTTTCGGGCCGGATTTTGATGCCAATGGTCTCATTCGATTCGCATGGATGCGTAGATATTTGTAGCATTTTAAATTTTGAAATTTCGTTAATTAGAAAAAGTTTAAGAGCAATTTAAAATATCAGCTCATTACATCGTAAACGGTGTCGGTTTATTTTTCAAACTGTCATATCTCCAGATTTTCGGGCCGGATTTTGATGCCAATGGTCTCATTCGATTCGCATGAAAATATAGATATTTTTTGCATTTTAAATTTTGAAATTTCGTTAATTAGAAAAAGTTTAAGAGCAATTTAAAATATCAGCTCATTACATCGTAAACGGTGTCGGTTTATTTTTCAAACTGTCATATCTCCAGATTTTCGGGCCGGATTTTGATGCCAATGGTCTCATTCGATTCGCATGAAAATATAGATATTTTTTGCATTTTAAATTTTGAAATTTCGTTAATTAGAAAAAGTTTAAGAGCAATTTAAAATATCAGCTCATTACATCGTAAACGGTGTCGGTTTATTTTTCAAACTGTCATATCTCCAGATTTTCGGGCCGGATTTTGATGCCAATGGTCTCATTCGATTCGCATGAAAATATAGATATTTTTTGCATTTTAAATTTTGAAATTTCGTTAATTAGAAAAAGTTTAAGAGCAATTTAAAATATCAGCTCATTACATCGTAAACGGTGTCGGTTTATTTTTCAAACTGTCATATCTCCAGATTTTCGGGCCGGATTTTGATGCCAATGGTCTCATTCGATTCGCATGAAAATATAGATATTTTTAGCATTTTAAATTTTGAAATTTCGTTAATTAGAAAAAGTTTAAGAGCAATTTAAAATATCAGCTCATTACATCGTAAACGGTGTCGGTTTATTTTTCAAACTGTCATATCTCCAGATTTTCGGGCCGGATTTTGATGCCAATGGTCTCATTCGATTCGCATGAAAATATAGATATTTTTAGCATTTTAAATTTTGAAATTTCGTTAATTAGAAAAAGTTTAAGAGCAATTTAAAATATCAGCTCATTACATCGTAAACGGTGTCGGTTTATTTTTCAAACTGTCATATCTCCAGATTTTCGGGCCGGATTTTGATGCCAATGGTCTCATTCGATTCGCATGGATGCGTAGATATTTGTAGCATTTTAAATTTTGAAATTTCGTTAATTAGAAAAAGTTTAAGAGCAATTTAAAATATCAGCTCATTACATCGTAAACGGTGTCGGTTTATTTTTCAAACTGTCATATCTCCAGATTTTCGGGCCGGATTTTGATGCCAATGGTCTCATTCGATTCGCATGAAAATATAGATATTTTTAGCAGTTTAAATTTTGAAATTTCGTTAATTAGAAAAAGTTTAAGAGCAATTTAAAATATCAGCTCATTACATCGTAAACGGTGTCGGTTTATTTTTCAAACTGTCATATCTCCAGATTTTCGGGCCGGATTTTGATGCCAATGGTCTCATTCGATTCGCATGAAAATATAGATATTTTTAGCATTTTAAATTTTGAAATTTCGTTAATTAGAAAAAGTTTAAGAGCAATTTAAAATATCAGCTCATTACATCGTAAACGGTGTCGGTTTATTTTTCAAACTGTCATATCTCCAGATTTTCGGGCCGGATTTTGATGCCAATGGTCTCATTCGATTCGCATGAAAATATAGATATTTTTAGCATTTTAAATTTTGAAATTTCGTTAATTAGAAAAAGTTTAAGAGCAATTTAAAATATCAGCTCATTACATCGTAAACGGTGTCGGTTTATTTTTCAAACTGTCATATCTCCAGATTTTCGGGCCGGATTTTGATGCCAATGGTCTCATTCGATTCGCATGGATGCGTAGATATTTGTAGCATTTTAAATTTTGAAATTTCGTTAATTAGAAAAAGTTTAAGAGCAATTTAAAATATCAGCTCATTACATCGTAAACGGTGTCGGTTTATTTTTCAAACTGTCATATCTCCAGATTTTCGGGCCGGATTTTGATGCCAATGGTCTCATTCGATTCGCATGAAAATATAGATATTTTTTGCATTTTAAATTTTGAAATTTCGTTAATTAGAAAAAGTTTAAGAGCAATTTAAAATATCAGCTCATTACATCGTAAACGGTGTCGGTTTATTTTTCAAACTGTCATATCTCCAGATTTTCGGGCCGGATTTTGATGCCAATGGTCTCATTCGATTCGCATGAAAATATAGATATTTTTAGCATTTTAAATTTTGAAATTTCGTTAATTAGAAAAAGTTTAAGAGCAATTTAAAATATCAGCTCATTACATCGTAAACGGTGTCGGTTTATTTTTCAAACTGTCATATCTCCAGATTTTCGGGCCGGATTTTGATGCCAATGGTCTCATTCGATTCGCATGGATGCGTAGATATTTGTAGCATTTTAAATTTTGAAATTTCGTTAATTAGAAAAAGTTTAAGAGCAATTTAAAATATCAGCTCATTACATCGTAAACGGTGTCGGTTTATTTTTCAAACTGTCATATCTCCAGATTTTCGGGCCGGATTTTGATGCCAATGGTCTCATTCGATTCGCATGAAAATATAGATATTTTTTGCATTTTAAATTTTGAAATTTCGTTAATTAGAAAAAGTTTAAGAGCAATTTAAAATATCAGCTCATTACATCGTAAACGGTGTCGGTTTATTTTTCAAACTGTCATATCTCCAGATTTTCTGGCCGGATTTTGATGCCGATGGTCTCATTCGATTCGCATGGATGCGTAGATATTTGTAGCATTTTAAATTTTGAAATTTCGTTAATTAGAAAAAGTTTAAGAGCAATTTAAAATATCAGCTCATTACATCGTAAACGGTGTCGGTTTATTTTTCAAACTGTCATATCTCCAGATTTTCGGGCCGGATTTTGATGCCAATGGTCTCATTCGATTCGCATGAAAATATAGATATTTTTAGCATTTTAAATTTTGAAATTTCGTTAATTAGAAAAAGTTTAAGAGCAATTTAAAATATCAGCTCATTACATCGTAAACGGTGTCGGTTTATTTTTCAAACTGTCATATCTCCAGATTTTCTGGCCGGATTTTGATGCCGATGGTCTCATTCGATTCGCATGGATGCGTAGATATTTGTAGCATTTTAAATTTTGAAATTTCGTTAATTAGAAAAAGTTTAAGAGCAATTTAAAATATCAGCTCATTACATCGTAAACGGTGTCGGTTTATTTTTCAAACTGTCATATCTCCAGATTTTCGGGCCGGATTTTGATGCCAATGGTCTCATTCGATTCGCATGAAAATATAGATATTTTTAGCATTTTAAATTTTGAAATTTCGTTAATTAGAAAAAGTTTAAGAGCAATTTAAAATATCAGCTCATTACATCGTAAACGGTGTCGGTTTATTTTTCAAACTGTCATATCTCCAGATTTTCGGGCCGGATTTTGATGCCAATGGTCTCATTCGATTCGCATGAAAATATAGATATTTTTAGCATTTTAAATTTTGAAATTTCGTTAATTAGAAAAAGTTTAAGAGCAATTTAAAATATCAGCTCATTACATCGTAAACGGTGTCGGTTTATTTTTCAAACTGTCATATCTCCAGATTTTCGGGCCGGATTTTGATGCCAATGGTCTCATTCGATTCGCATGGATGCGTAGATATTTGTAGCATTTTAAATTTTGAAATTTCGTTAATTAGAAAAAGTTTAAGAGCAATTTAAAATATCAGCTCATTACATCGTAAACGGTGTCGGTTTATTTTTCAAACTGTCATATCTCCAGATTTTCGGGCCGGATTTTGATGCCAATGGTCTCATTCGATTCGCATGAAAATATAGATATTTTTAGCAGTTTAAATTTTGAAATTTCGTTAATTAGAAAAAGTTTAAGAGCAATTTAAAATATCAGCTCATTACATCGTAAACGGTGTCGGTTTATTTTTCAAACTGTCATATCTCCAGATTTTCGGGCCGGATTTTGATGCCAATGGTCTCATTCGATTCGCATGAAAATATAGATATTTTTAGCATTTTAAATTTTGAAATTTCGTTAATTAGAAAAAGTTTAAGAGCAATTTAAAATATCAGCTCATTACATCGTAAACGGTGTCGGTTTATTTTTCAAACTGTCATATCTCCAGATTTTCGGGCCGGATTTTGATGCCAATGGTCTCATTCGATTCGCATGAAAATATAGATATTTTTAGCATTTTAAATTTTGAAATTTCGTTAATTAGAAAAAGTTTAAGAGCAATTTAAAATATCAGCTCATTACATCGTAAACGGTGTCGGTTTATTTTTCAAACTGTCATATCTCCAGATTTTCGGGCCGGATTTTGATGCCAATGGTCTCATTCGATTCGCATGGATGCGTAGATATTTGTAGCATTTTAAATTTTGAAATTTCGTTAATTAGAAAAAGTTTAAGAGCAATTTAAAATATCAGCTCATTACATCGTAAACGGTGTCGGTTTATTTTTCAAACTGTCATATCTCCAGATTTTCGGGCCGGATTTTGATGCCAATGGTCTCATTCGATTCGCATGAAAATATAGATATTTTTTGCATTTTAAATTTTGAAATTTCGTTAATTAGAAAAAGTTTAAGAGCAATTTAAAATATCAGCTCATTACATCGTAAACGGTGTCGGTTTATTTTTCAAACTGTCATATCTCCAGATTTTCGGGCCGGATTTTGATGCCAATGGTCTCATTCGATTCGCATGAAAATATAGATATTTTTAGCATTTTAAATTTTGAAATTTCGTTAATTAGAAAAAGTTTAAGAGCAATTTAAAATATCAGCTCATTACATCGTAAACGGTGTCGGTTTATTTTTCAAACTGTCATATCTCCAGATTTTCGGGCCGGATTTTGATGCCAATGGTCTCATTCGATTCGCATGGATGCGTAGATATTTGTAGCATTTTAAATTTTGAAATTTCGTTAATTAGAAAAAGTTTAAGAGCAATTTAAAATATCAGCTCATTACATCGTAAACGGTGTCGGTTTATTTTTCAAACTGTCATATCTCCAGATTTTCGGGCCGGATTTTGATGCCAATGGTCTCATTCGATTCGCATGAAAATATAGATATTTTTTGCATTTTAAATTTTGAAATTTCGTTAATTAGAAAAAGTTTAAGAGCAATTTAAAATATCAGCTCATTACATCGTAAACGGTGTCGGTTTATTTTTCAAACTGTCATATCTCCAGATTTTCGGGCCGGATTTTGATGCCAATGGTCTCATTCGATTCGCATGAAAATATAGATATTTTTTGCATTTTAAATTTTGAAATTTCGTTAATTAGAAAAAGTTTAAGAGCAATTTAAAATATCAGCTCATTACATCGTAAACGGTGTCGGTTTATTTTTCAAACTGTCATATCTCCAGATTTTCGGGCCGGATTTTGATGCCAATGGTCTCATTCGATTCGCATGAAAATATAGATATTTTTTGCATTTTAAATTTTGAAATTTCGTTAATTAGAAAAAGTTTAAGAGCAATTTAAAATATCAGCTCATTACATCGTAAACGGTGTCGGTTTATTTTTCAAACTGTCATATCTCCAGATTTTCGGGCCGGATTTTGATGCCAATGGTCTCATTCGATTCGCATGAAAATATAGATATTTTTAGCATTTTAAATTTTGAAATTTCGTTAATTAGAAAAAGTTTAAGAGCAATTTAAAATATCAGCTCATTACATCGTAAACGGTGTCGGTTTATTTTTCAAACTGTCATATCTCCAGATTTTCGGGCCGGATTTTGATGCCAATGGTCTCATTCGATTCGCATGAAAATATAGATATTTTTAGCATTTTAAATTTTGAAATTTCGTTAATTAGAAAAAGTTTAAGAGCAATTTAAAATATCAGCTCATTACATCGTAAACGGTGTCGGTTTATTTTTCAAACTGTCATATCTCCAGATTTTCGGGCCGGATTTTGATGCCAATGGTCTCATTCGATTCGCATGGATGCGTAGATATTTGTAGCATTTTAAATTTTGAAATTTCGTTAATTAGAAAAAGTTTAAGAGCAATTTAAAATATCAGCTCATTACATCGTAAACGGTGTCGGTTTATTTTTCAAACTGTCATATCTCCAGATTTTCGGGCCGGATTTTGATGCCAATGGTCTCATTCGATTCGCATGAAAATATAGATATTTTTTGCATTTTAAATTTTGAAATTTCGTTAATTAGAAAAAGTTTAAGAGCAATTTAAAATATCAGCTCATTACATCGTAAACGGTGTCGGTTTATTTTTCAAACTGTCATATCTCCAGATTTTCGGGCCGGATTTTGATGCCAATGGTCTCATTCGATTCGCATGAAAATATAGATATTTTTAGCATTTTAAATTTTGAAATTTCGTTAATTAGAAAAAGTTTAAGAGCAATTTAAAATATCAGCTCATTACATCGTAAACGGTGTCGGTTTATTTTTCAAACTGTCATATCTCCAGATTTTCGGGCCGGATTTTGATGCCAATGGTCTCATTCGATTCGCATGGATGCGTAGATATTTGTAGCATTTTAAATTTTGAAATTTCGTTAATTAGAAAAAGTTTAAGAGCAATTTAAAATATCAGCTCATTACATCGTAAACGGTGTCGGTTTATTTTTCAAACTGTCATATCTCCAGATTTTCGGGCCGGATTTTGATGCCAATGGTCTCATTCGATTCGCATGAAAATATAGATATTTTTAGCAGTTTAAATTTTGAAATTTCGTTAATTAGAAAAAGTTTAAGAGCAATTTAAAATATCAGCTCATTACATCGTAAACGGTGTCGGTTTATTTTTCAAACTGTCATATCTCCAGATTTTCGGGCCGGATTTTGATGCCAATGGTCTCATTCGATTCGCATGAAAATATAGATATTTTTAGCATTTTAAATTTTGAAATTTCGTTAATTAGAAAAAGTTTAAGAGCAATTTAAAATATCAGCTCATTACATCGTAAACGGTGTCGGTTTATTTTTCAAACTGTCATATCTCCAGATTTTCGGGCCGGATTTTGATGCCAATGGTCTCATTCGATTCGCATGAAAATATAGATATTTTTAGCATTTTAAATTTTGAAATTTCGTTAATTAGAAAAAGTTTAAGAGCAATTTAAAATATCAGCTCATTACATCGTAAACGGTGTCGGTTTATTTTTCAAACTGTCATATCTCCAGATTTTCGGGCCGGATTTTGATGCCAATGGTCTCATTCGATTCGCATGGATGCGTAGATATTTGTAGCATTTTAAATTTTGAAATTTCGTTAATTAGAAAAAGTTTAAGAGCAATTTAAAATATCAGCTCATTACATCGTAAACGGTGTCGGTTTATTTTTCAAACTGTCATATCTCCAGATTTTCGGGCCGGATTTTGATGCCAATGGTCTCATTCGATTCGCATGAAAATATAGATATTTTTTGCATTTTAAATTTTGAAATTTCGTTAATTAGAAAAAGTTTAAGAGCAATTTAAAATATCAGCTCATTACATCGTAAACGGTGTCGGTTTATTTTTCAAACTGTCATATCTCCAGATTTTCGGGCCGGATTTTGATGCCAATGGTCTCATTCGATTCGCATGAAAATATAGATATTTTTAGCATTTTAAATTTTGAAATTTCGTTAATTAGAAAAAGTTTAAGAGCAATTTAAAATATCAGCTCATTACATCGTAAACGGTGTCGGTTTATTTTTCAAACTGTCATATCTCCAGATTTTCGGGCCGGATTTTGATGCCAATGGTCTCATTCGATTCGCATGGATGCGTAGATATTTGTAGCATTTTAAATTTTGAAATTTCGTTAATTAGAAAAAGTTTAAGAGCAATTTAAAATATCAGCTCATTACATCGTAAACGGTGTCGGTTTATTTTTCAAACTGTCATATCTCCAGATTTTCGGGCCGGATTTTGATGCCAATGGTCTCATTCGATTCGCATGAAAATATAGATATTTTTTGCATTTTAAATTTTGAAATTTCGTTAATTAGAAAAAGTTTAAGAGCAATTTAAAATATCAGCTCATTACATCGTAAACGGTGTCGGTTTATTTTTCAAACTGTCATATCTCCAGATTTTCGGGCCGGATTTTGATGCCAATGGTCTCATTCGATTCGCATGAAAATATAGATATTTTTTGCATTTTAAATTTTGAAATTTCGTTAATTAGAAAAAGTTTAAGAGCAATTTAAAATATCAGCTCATTACATCGTAAACGGTGTCGGTTTATTTTTCAAACTGTCATATCTCCAGATTTTCGGGCCGGATTTTGATGCCAATGGTCTCATTCGATTCGCATGAAAATATAGATATTTTTTGCATTTTAAATTTTGAAATTTCGTTAATTAGAAAAAGTTTAAGAGCAATTTAAAATATCAGCTCATTACATCGTAAACGGTGTCGGTTTATTTTTCAAACTGTCATATCTCCAGATTTTCGGGCCGGATTTTGATGCCAATGGTCTCATTCGATTCGCATGAAAATATAGATATTTTTAGCATTTTAAATTTTGAAATTTCGTTAATTAGAAAAAGTTTAAGAGCAATTTAAAATATCAGCTCATTACATCGTAAACGGTGTCGGTTTATTTTTCAAACTGTCATATCTCCAGATTTTCGGGCCGGATTTTGATGCCAATGGTCTCATTCGATTCGCATGAAAATATAGATATTTTTAGCATTTTAAATTTTGAAATTTCGTTAATTAGAAAAAGTTTAAGAGCAATTTAAAATATCAGCTCATTACATCGTAAACGGTGTCGGTTTATTTTTCAAACTGTCATATCTCCAGATTTTCGGGCCGGATTTTGATGCCAATGGTCTCATTCGATTCGCATGGATGCGTAGATATTTGTAGCATTTTAAATTTTGAAATTTCGTTAATTAGAAAAAGTTTAAGAGCAATTTAAAATATCAGCTCATTACATCGTAAACGGTGTCGGTTTATTTTTCAAACTGTCATATCTCCAGATTTTCGGGCCGGATTTTGATGCCAATGGTCTCATTCGATTCGCATGAAAATATAGATATTTTTAGCAGTTTAAATTTTGAAATTTCGTTAATTAGAAAAAGTTTAAGAGCAATTTAAAATATCAGCTCATTACATCGTAAACGGTGTCGGTTTATTTTTCAAACTGTCATATCTCCAGATTTTCGGGCCGGATTTTGATGCCAATGGTCTCATTCGATTCGCATGAAAATATAGATATTTTTAGCATTTTAAATTTTGAAATTTCGTTAATTAGAAAAAGTTTAAGAGCAATTTAAAATATCAGCTCATTACATCGTAAACGGTGTCGGTTTATTTTTCAAACTGTCATATCTCCAGATTTTCGGGCCGGATTTTGATGCCAATGGTCTCATTCGATTCGCATGAAAATATAGATATTTTTAGCATTTTAAATTTTGAAATTTCGTTAATTAGAAAAAGTTTAAGAGCAATTTAAAATATCAGCTCATTACATCGTAAACGGTGTCGGTTTATTTTTCAAACTGTCATATCTCCAGATTTTCGGGCCGGATTTTGATGCCAATGGTCTCATTCGATTCGCATGGATGCGTAGATATTTGTAGCATTTTAAATTTTGAAATTTCGTTAATTAGAAAAAGTTTAAGAGCAATTTAAAATATCAGCTCATTACATCGTAAACGGTGTCGGTTTATTTTTCAAACTGTCATATCTCCAGATTTTCGGGCCGGATTTTGATGCCAATGGTCTCATTCGATTCGCATGAAAATATAGATATTTTTTGCATTTTAAATTTTGAAATTTCGTTAATTAGAAAAAGTTTAAGAGCAATTTAAAATATCAGCTCATTACATCGTAAACGGTGTCGGTTTATTTTTCAAACTGTCATATCTCCAGATTTTCGGGCCGGATTTTGATGCCAATGGTCTCATTCGATTCGCATGAAAATATAGATATTTTTAGCATTTTAAATTTTGAAATTTCGTTAATTAGAAAAAGTTTAAGAGCAATTTAAAATATCAGCTCATTACATCGTAAACGGTGTCGGTTTATTTTTCAAACTGTCATATCTCCAGATTTTCGGGCCGGATTTTGATGCCAATGGTCTCATTCGATTCGCATGGATGCGTAGATATTTGTAGCATTTTAAATTTTGAAATTTCGTTAATTAGAAAAAGTTTAAGAGCAATTTAAAATATCAGCTCATTACATCGTAAACGGTGTCGGTTTATTTTTCAAACTGTCATATCTCCAGATTTTCGGGCCGGATTTTGATGCCAATGGTCTCATTCGATTCGCATGAAAATATAGATATTTTTTGCATTTTAAATTTTGAAATTTCGTTAATTAGAAAAAGTTTAAGAGCAATTTAAAATATCAGCTCATTACATCGTAAACGGTGTCGGTTTATTTTTCAAACTGTCATATCTCCAGATTTTCGGGCCGGATTTTGATGCCAATGGTCTCATTCGATTCGCATGAAAATATAGATATTTTTTGCATTTTAAATTTTGAAATTTCGTTAATTAGAAAAAGTTTAAGAGCAATTTAAAATATCAGCTCATTACATCGTAAACGGTGTCGGTTTATTTTTCAAACTGTCATATCTCCAGATTTTCGGGCCGGATTTTGATGCCAATGGTCTCATTCGATTCGCATGAAAATATAGATATTTTTTGCATTTTAAATTTTGAAATTTCGTTAATTAGAAAAAGTTTAAGAGCAATTTAAAATATCAGCTCATTACATCGTAAACGGTGTCGGTTTATTTTTCAAACTGTCATATCTCCAGATTTTCGGGCCGGATTTTGATGCCAATGGTCTCATTCGATTCGCATGAAAATATAGATATTTTTAGCATTTTAAATTTTGAAATTTCGTTAATTAGAAAAAGTTTAAGAGCAATTTAAAATATCAGCTCATTACATCGTAAACGGTGTCGGTTTATTTTTCAAACTGTCATATCTCCAGATTTTCGGGCCGGATTTTGATGCCAATGGTCTCATTCGATTCGCATGGATGCGTAGATATTTGTAGCATTTTAAATTTTGAAATTTCGTTAATTAGAAAAAGTTTAAGAGCAATTTAAAATATCAGCTCATTACATCGTAAACGGTGTCGGTTTATTTTTCAAACTGTCATATCTCCAGATTTTCGGGCCGGATTTTGATGCCAATGGTCTCATTCGATTCGCATGAAAATATAGATATTTTTAGCAATTTAAATTTTGAAATTTCGTTAATTAGAAAAAGTTTAAGAGCAATTTAAAATATCAGCTCATTACATCGTAAACGGTGTCGGTTTATTTTTCAAACTGTCATATCTCCAGATTTTCAGGCCGGATTTTGATGCCAATGGTCTCATTCGATTCGCATGAAAATATAGATATTTTTTGCATTTTAAATTTTGAAATTTCGTTAATTAGAAAAAGTTTAAGAGCAATTTAAAATATCAGCTCATTACATCGTAAACGGTGTCGGTTTATTTTTCAAACTGTCATATCTCCAGATTTTCGGGCCGGATTTTGATGCCAATGGTCTCATTCGATTCGCATGAAAATATAGATATTTTTAGCATTTTAAATTTTGAAATTTCGTTAATTAGAAAAAGTTTAAGAGCAATTTAAAATATCAGCTCATTACATCGTAAACGGTGTCGGTTTATTTTTCAAACTGTCATATCTCCAGATTTTCTGGCCGGATTTTGATGCCGATGGTCTCATTCGATTCGCATGGATGCGTAGATATTTGTAGCATTTTAAATTTTGAAATTTCGTTAATTAGAAAAAGTTTAAGAGCAATTTAAAATATCAGCTCATTACATCGTAAACGGTGTCGGTTTATTTTTCAAACTGTCATATCTCCAGATTTTCGGGCCGGATTTTGATGCCAATGGTCTCATTCGATTCGCATGAAAATATAGATATTTTTAGCATTTTAAATTTTGAAATTTCGTTAATTAGAAAAAGTTTAAGAGCAATTTAAAATATCAGCTCATTACATCGTAAACGGTGTCGGTTTATTTTTCAAACTGTCATATCTCCAGATTTTCTGGCCGGATTTTGATGCCGATGGTCTCATTCGATTCGCATGGATGCGTAGATATTTGTAGCATTTTAAATTTTGAAATTTCGTTAATTAGAAAAAGTTTAAGAGCAATTTAAAATATCAGCTCATTACATCGTAAACGGTGTCGGTTTATTTTTCAAACTGTCATATCTCCAGATTTTCGGGCCGGATTTTGATGCCAATGGTCTCATTCGATTCGCATGAAAATATAGATATTTTTAGCATTTTAAATTTTGAAATTTCGTTAATTAGAAAAAGTTTAAGAGCAATTTAAAATATCAGCTCATTACATCGTAAACGGTGTCGGTTTATTTTTCAAACTGTCATATCTCCAGATTTTCGGGCCGGATTTTGATGCCAATGGTCTCATTCGATTCGCATGAAAATATAGATATTTTTAGCATTTTAAATTTTGAAATTTCGTTAATTAGAAAAAGTTTAAGAGCAATTTAAAATATCAGCTCATTACATCGTAAACGGTGTCGGTTTATTTTTCAAACTGTCATATCTCCAGATTTTCGGGCCGGATTTTGATGCCAATGGTCTCATTCGATTCGCATGGATGCGTAGATATTTGTAGCATTTTAAATTTTGAAATTTCGTTAATTAGAAAAAGTTTAAGAGCAATTTAAAATATCAGCTCATTACATCGTAAACGGTGTCGGTTTATTTTTCAAACTGTCATATCTCCAGATTTTCGGGCCGGATTTTGATGCCAATGGTCTCATTCGATTCGCATGAAAATATAGATATTTTTTGCATTTTAAATTTTGAAATTTCGTTAATTAGAAAAAGTTTAAGAGCAATTTAAAATATCAGCTCATTACATCGTAAACGGTGTCGGTTTATTTTTCAAACTGTCATATCTCCAGATTTTCGGGCCGGATTTTGATGCCAATGGTCTCATTCGATTCGCATGAAAATATAGATATTTTTAGCATTTTAAATTTTGAAATTTCGTTAATTAGAAAAAGTTTAAGAGCAATTTAAAATATCAGCTCATTACATCGTAAACGGTGTCGGTTTATTTTTCAAACTGTCATATCTCCAGATTTTCGGGCCGGATTTTGATGCCAATGGTCTCATTCGATTCGCATGGATGCGTAGATATTTGTAGCATTTTAAATTTTGAAATTTCGTTAATTAGAAAAAGTTTAAGAGCAATTTAAAATATCAGCTCATTACATCGTAAACGGTGTCGGTTTATTTTTCAAACTGTCATATCTCCAGATTTTCGGGCCGGATTTTGATGCCAATGGTCTCATTCGATTCGCATGAAAATATAGATATTTTTAGCATTTTAAATTTTGAAATTTCGTTAATTAGAAAAAGTTTAAGAGCAATTTAAAATATCAGCTCATTACATCGTAAACGGTGTCGGTTTATTTTTCAAACTGTCATATCTCCAGATTTTCGGGCCGGATTTTGATGCCAATGGTCTCATTCGATTCGCATGAAAATATAGATATTTTTAGCATTTTAAATTTTGAAATTTCGTTAATTAGAAAAAGTTTAAGAGCAATTTAAAATATCAGCTCATTACATCGTAAACGGTGTCGGTTTATTTTTCAAACTGTCATATCTCCAGATTTTCGGGCCGGATTTTGATGCCAATGGTCTCATTCGATTCGCATGGATGCGTAGATATTTGTAGCATTTTAAATTTTGAAATTTCGTTAATTAGAAAAAGTTTAAGAGCAATTTAAAATATCAGCTCATTACATCGTAAACGGTGTCGGTTTATTTTTCAAACTGTCATATCTCCAGATTTTCGGGCCGGATTTTGATGCCAATGGTCTCATTCGATTCGCATGAAAATATAGATATTTTTTGCATTTTAAATTTTGAAATTTCGTTAATTAGAAAAAGTTTAAGAGCAATTTAAAATATCAGCTCATTACATCGTAAACGGTGTCGGTTTATTTTTCAAACTGTCATATCTCCAGATTTTCGGGCCGGATTTTGATGCCAATGGTCTCATTCGATTCGCATGAAAATATAGATATTTTTTGCATTTTAAATTTTGAAATTTCGTTAATTAGAAAAAGTTTAAGAGCAATTTAAAATATCAGCTCATTACATCGTAAACGGTGTCGGTTTATTTTTCAAACTGTCATATCTCCAGATTTTCGGGCCGGATTTTGATGCCAATGGTCTCATTCGATTCGCATGAAAATATAGATATTTTTTGCATTTTAAATTTTGAAATTTCGTTAATTAGAAAAAGTTTAAGAGCAATTTAAAATATCAGCTCATTACATCGTAAACGGTGTCGGTTTATTTTTCAAACTGTCATATCTCCAGATTTTCGGGCCGGATTTTGATGCCAATGGTCTCATTCGATTCGCATGAAAATATAGATATTTTTAGCATTTTAAATTTTGAAATTTCGTTAATTAGAAAAAGTTTAAGAGCAATTTAAAATATCAGCTCATTACATCGTAAACGGTGTCGGTTTATTTTTCAAACTGTCATATCTCCAGATTTTCGGGCCGGATTTTGATGCCAATGGTCTCATTCGATTCGCATGGATGCGTAGATATTTGTAGCATTTTAAATTTTGAAATTTCATTAATTAGAAAAAGTTTAAGAGCAATTTAAAATATCAGCTCATTACATCGTAAACGGTGTCGGTTTATTTTTCAAACTGTCATATCTCCAGATTTTCGGGCCGGATTTTGATGCCAATGGTCTCATTCGATTCGCATGAAAATATAGATATTTTTAGCAATTTAAATTTTGAAATTTCGTTAATTAGAAAAAGTTTAAGAGCAATTTAAAATATCAGCTCATTACATCGTAAACGGTGTCGGTTTATTTTTCAAACTGTCATATCTCCAGATTTTCGGGCCGGATTTTGATGCCAATGGTCTCATTCGATTCGCATGAAAATATAGATATTTTTAGCATTTTAAATTTTGAAATTTCGTTAATTAGAAAAAGTTTAAGAGCAATTTAAAATATCAGCTCATTACATCGTAAACGGTGTCGGTTTATTTTTCAAACTGTCATATCTCCAGATTTTCGGGCCGGATTTTGATGCCAATGGTCTCATTCGATTCGCATGAAAATATAGATATTTTTAGCATTTTAAATTTTGAAATTTCGTTAATTAGAAAAAGTTTAAGAGCAATTTAAAATATCAGCTCATTACATCGTAAACGGTGTCGGTTTATTTTTCAAACTGTCATATCTCCAGATTTTCGGGCCGGATTTTGATGCCAATGGTCTCATTCGATTCGCATGGATGCGTAGATATTTGTAGCATTTTAAATTTTGAAATTTCTTTAATTAGAAAAAGTTTAAGAGCAATTTAAAATATCAGCTCATTACATCGTAAACGGTGTCGGTTTATTTTTCAAACTGTCATATCTCCAGATTTTCGGGCCGGATTTTGATGCCAATGGTCTCATTCGATTCGCATGAAAATATAGATATTTTTTGCATTTTAAATTTTGAAATTTCGTTAATTAGAAAAAGTTTAAGAGCAATTTAAAATATCAGCTCATTACATCGTAAACGGTGTCGGTTTATTTTTCAAACTGTCATATCTCCAGATTTTCGGGCCGGATTTTGATGCCAATGGTCTCATTCGATTCGCATGAAAATATAGATATTTTTTGCATTTTAAATTTTGAAATTTCGTTAATTAGAAAAAGTTTAAGAGCAATTTAAAATATCAGCTCATTACATCGTAAACGGTGTCGGTTTATTTTTCAAACTGTCATATCTCCAGATTTTCGGGCCGGATTTTGATGCCAATGGTCTCATTCGATTCGCATGAAAATATAGATATTTTCTGCATTTTAAATTTTGAAATTTCGTTAATTAGAAAAAGTTTAAGAGCAATTTAAAATATCAGCTCATTACATCGTAAACGGTGTCGGTTTATTTTTCAAACTGTCATATCTCCAGATTTTCGGGCCGGATTTTGATGCCAATGGTCTCATTCGATTCGCATGAAAATATAGATATTTTTAGCATTTTAAATTTTGAAATTTCGTTAATTAGAAAAAGTTTAAGAGCAATTTAAAATATCAGCTCATTACATCGTAAACGGTGTCGGTTTATTTTTCAAACTGTCATATCTCCAGATTTTCTGGCCGGATTTTGATGCCGATGGTCTCATTCGATTCGCATGGATGCGTAGATATTTGTAGCATTTTAAATTTTGAAATTTCGTTAATTAGAAAAAGTTTAAGAGCAATTTAAAATATCAGCTCATTACATCGTAAACGGTGTCGGTTTATTTTTCAAACTGTCATATCTCCAGATTTTCGGGCCGGATTTTGATGCCAATGGTCTCATTCGATTCGCATGAAAATATAGATATTTTTAGCATTTTAAATTTTGAAATTTCGTTAATTAGAAAAAGTTTAAGAGCAATTTAAAATATCAGCTCATTACATCGTAAACGGTGTCGGTTTATTTTTCAAACTGTCATATCTCCAGATTTTCGGGCCGGATTTTGATGCCAATGGTCTCATTCGATTCGCATGGATGCGTAGATATTTGTAGCATTTTAAATTTTGAAATTTCGTTAATTAGAAAAAGTTTAAGAGCAATTTAAAATATCAGCTCATTACATCGTAAACGGTGTCGGTTTATTTTTCAAACTGTCATATCTCCAGATTTTCGGGCCGGATTTTGATGCCGATGGTCTCATTCGATTCGCATGGATGCGTAGATATTTGTAGCATTTTAAATTTTGAAATTTCGTTAATTAGAAAAAGTTTAAGAGCAATTTAAAATATCAGCTCATTACATCGTAAACGGTGTCGGTTTATTTTTCAAACTGTCATATCTCCAGATTTTCAGGCCGGATTTTGATGCCAATGGTCTCATTCGATTCGCATGAAAATATAGATATTTTTTGCATTTTAAATTTTGAAATTTCGTTAATTAGAAAAAGTTTAAGAGCAATTTAAAATATCAGCTCATTACATCGTAAACGGTGTCGGTTTATTTTTCAAACTGTCATATCTCCAGATTTTCGGGCCGGATTTTGATGCCAATGGTCTCATTCGATTCGCATGAAAATATAGATATTTTTAGCATTTTAAATTTTGAAATTTCGTTAATTAGAAAAAGTTTAAGAGCAATTTAAAATATCAGCTCATTACATCGTAAACGGTGTCGGTTTATTTTTCAAACTGTCATATCTCCAGATTTTCGGGCCGGATTTTGATGCCAATGGTCTCATTCGATTCGCATGGATGCGTAGATATTTGTAGCACTTTAAATTTTGAAATTTCGTTAATTAGAAAAAGTTTAAGAGCAATTTAAAATATCAGCTCATTACATCGTAAACGGTGTCGGTTTATTTTTCAAACTGTCATATCTCCAGATTTTCGGGCCGGATTTTGATGCCAATGGTCTCATTCGATTCGCATGAAAATATAGATATTTTTTGCATTTTAAATTTTGAAATTTCGTTAATTAGAAAAAGTTTAAGAGCAATTTAAAATATCAGCTCATTACATCGTAAACGGTGTCGGTTTATTTTTCAAACTGTCATATCTCCAGATTTTCGGGCCGGATTTTGATGCCAATGGTCTCATTCGATTCGCATGAAAATATAGATATTTTTAGCATTTTAAATTTTGAAATTTCGTTAATTAGAAAAAGTTTAAGAGCAATTTAAAATATCAGCTCATTACATCGTAAACGGTGTCGGTTTATTTTTCAAACTGTCATATCTCCAGATTTTCTGGCCGGATTTTGATGCCGATGGTCTCATTCGATTCGCATGGATGCGTAGATATTTGTAGCATTTTAAATTTTGAAATTTCGTTAATTAGAAAAAGTTTAAGAGCAATTTAAAATATCAGCTCATTACATCGTAAACGGTGTCGGTTTATTTTTCAAACTGTCATATCTCCAGATTTTCGGGCCGGATTTTGATGCCAATGGTCTCATTCGATTCGCATGAAAATATAGATATTTTTAGCATTTTAAATTTTGAAATTTCGTTAATTAGAAAAAGTTTAAGAGCAATTTAAAATATCAGCTCATTACATCGTAAACGGTGTCGGTTTATTTTTCAAACTGTCATATCTCCAGATTTTCGGGCCGGATTTTGATGCCAATGGTCTCATTCGATTCGCATGAAAATATAGATATTTTTAGCATTTTAAATTTTGAAATTTCGTTAATTAGAAAAAGTTTAAGAGCAATTTAAAATATCAGCTCATTACATCGTAAACGGTGTCGGTTTATTTTTCAAACTGTCATATCTCCAGATTTTCGGGCCGGATTTTGATGCCAATGGTCTCATTCGATTCGCATGGATGCGTAGATATTTGTAGCATTTTAAATTTTGAAATTTCGTTAATTAGAAAAAGTTTAAGAGCAATTTAAAATATCAGCTCATTACATCGTAAACGGTGTCGGTTTATTTTTCAAACTGTCATATCTCCAGATTTTCGGGCCGGATTTTGATGCCAATGGTCTCATTCGATTCGCATGAAAATATAGATATTTTTAGCATTTTAAATTTTGAAATTTCGTTAATTAGAAAAAGTTTAAGAGCAATTTAAAATATCAGCTCATTACATCGTAAACGGTGTCGGTTTATTTTTCAAACTGTCATATCTCCAGATTTTCGGGCCGGATTTTGATGCCAATGGTCTCATTCGATTCGCATGAAAATATAGATATTTTTAGCATTTTAAATTTTGAAATTTCGTTAATTAGAAAAAGTTTAAGAGCAATTTAAAATATCAGCTCATTACATCGTAAACGGTGTCGGTTTATTTTTCAAACTGTCATATCTCCAGATTTTCGGGCCGGATTTTGATGCCAATGGTCTCATTCGATTCGCATGAAAATATAGATATTTTTAGCATTTTAAATTTTGAAATTTCGTTAATTAGAAAAAGTTTAAGAGCAATTTAAAATATCAGCTCATTACATCGTAAACGGTGTCGGTTTATTTTTCAAACTGTCATATCTCCAGATTTTCGGGCCGGATTTTGATGCCAATGGTCTCATTCGATTCGCATGAAAATATAGATATTTTTAGCATTTTAAATTTTGAAATTTCGTTAATTAGAAAAAGTTTAAGAGCAATTTAAAATATCAGCTCATTACATCGTAAACGGTGTCGGTTTATTTTTCAAACTGTCATATCTCCAGATTTTCGGGCCGGATTTTGATGCCAATGGTCTCATTCGATTCGCATGGATGCGTAGATATTTGTAGCATTTTAAATTTTGAAATTTCGTTAATTAGAAAAAGTTTAAGAGCAATTTAAAATATCAGCTCATTACATCGTAAACGGTGTCGGTTTATTTTTCAAACTGTCATATCTCCAGATTTTCGGGCCGGATTTTGATGCCAATGGTCTCATTCGATTCGCATGAAAATATAGATATTTTTAGCATTTTAAATTTTGAAATTTCGTTAATTAGAAAAAGTTTAAGAGCAATTTAAAATATCAGCTCATTACATCGTAAACGGTGTCGGTTTATTTTTCAAACTGTCATATCTCCAGATTTTCGGGCCGGATTTTGATGCCAATGGTCTCATTCGATTCGCATGGATGCGTAGATATTTGTAGCATTTTAAATTTTGAAATTTCGTTAATTAGAAAAAGTTTAAGAGCAATTTAAAATATCAGCTCATTACATCGTAAACGGTGTCGGTTTATTTTTCAAACTGTCATATCTCCAGATTTTCGGGCCGGATTTTGATGCCGATGGTCTCATTCGATTCGCATGGATGCGTAGATATTTGTAGCATTTTAAATTTTGAAATTTCGTTAATTAGAAAAAGTTTAAGAGCAATTTAAAATATCAGCTCATTACATCGTAAACGGTGTCGGTTTATTTTTCAAACTGTCATATCTCCAGATTTTCAGGCCGGATTTTGATGCCAATGGTCTCATTCGATTCGCATGAAAATATAGATATTTTTAGCATTTTAAATTTTGAAATTTCGTTAATTAGAAAAAGTTTAAGAGCAATTTAAAATATCAGCTCATTACATCGTAAACGGTGTCGGTTTATTTTTCAAACTGTCATATCTCCAGATTTTCGGGCCGGATTTTGATGCCAATGGTCTCATTCGATTCGCATGAAAATATAGATATTTTTAGCATTTTAAATTTTGAAATTTCGTTAATTAGAAAAAGTTTAAGAGCAATTTAAAATATCAGCTCATTACATCGTAAACGGTGTCGGTTTATTTTTCAAACTGTCATATCTCCAGATTTTCGGGCCGGATTTTGATGCCAATGGTCTCATTCGATTCGCATGGATGCGTAGATATTTGTAGCATTTTAAATTTTGAAATTTCGTTAATTAGAAAAAGTTTAAGAGCAATTTAAAATATCAGCTCATTACATCGTAAACGGTGTCGGTTTATTTTTCAAACTGTCATATCTCCAGATTTTCGGGCCGGATTTTGATGCCAATGGTCTCATTCGATTCGCATGAAAATATAGATATTTTTAGCATTTTAAATTTTGAAATTTCGTTAATTAGAAAAAGTTTAAGAGCAATTTAAAATATCAGCTCATTACATCGTAAACGGTGTCGGTTTATTTTTCAAACTGTCATATCTCCAGATTTTCGGGCCGGATTTTGATGCCAAATTTTCTCATTCGATTCGCATGGATGCGTAGATATTTGTAGCATTTTAAATTTTGAAATTTCGTTAATTAGAAAAAGTTTAAGAGCAATTTAAAATATCAGCTCATTACATCGTAAACGGTGTCGGTTTATTTTTCAAACTGTCATATCTCCAGATTTTCGGGCCGGATTTTGATGCCAATGGTCTCATTCGATTCGCATGGATGCGTAGATATTTGTAGCATTTTAAATTTTGAAATTTCGTTAATTAGAAAAAGTTTAAGAGCAATTTAAAATATCAGCTCATTACATCGTAAACGGTGTCGGTTTATTTTTCAAACTGTCATATCTCCAGATTTTCGGGCCGGATTTTGATGCCAATGGTCTCATTCGATTCGCATGAAAATATAGATATTTTTAGCATTTTAAATTTTGAAATTTCGTTAATTAGAAAAAGTTTAAGAGCAATTTAAAATATCAGCTCATTACATCGTAAACGGTGTCGGTTTATTTTTCAAACTGTCATATCTCCAGATTTTCGGGCCGGATTTTGATGCCAATGGTCTCATTCGATTCGCATGAAAATATAGATATTTTTAGCATTTTAAATTTTGAAATTTCGTTAATTAGAAAAAGTTTAAGAGCAATTTAAAATATCAGCTCATTACATCGTAAACGGTGTCGGTTTATTTTTCAAACTGTCATATCTCCAGATTTTCGGGCCGGATTTTGATGCCAATGGTCTCATTCGATTCGCATGAAAATATAGATATTTTTAGCATTTTAAATTTTGAAATTTCGTTAATTAGAAAAAGTTTAAGAGCAATTTAAAATATCAGCTCATTACATCGTAAACGGTGTCGGTTTATTTTTCAAACTGTCATATCTCCAGATTTTCGGGCCGGATTTTGATGCCAAATTTTCTCATTCGATTCGCATGGATGCGTAGATATTTGTAGCATTTTAAATTTTGAAATTTCGTTAATTAGAAAAAGTTTAAGAGCAATTTAAAATATCAGCTCATTACATCGTAAACGGTGTCGGTTTATTTTTCAAACTGTCATATCTCCAGATTTTCGGGCCGGATTTTGATGCCAATGGTCTCATTCGATTCGCATGAAAATATAGATATTTTTAGCATTTTAAATTTTGAAATTTCGTTAATTAGAAAAAGTTTAAGAGCAATTTAAAATATCAGCTCATTACATCGTAAACGGTGTCGGTTTATTTTTCAAACTGTCATATCTCCAGATTTTCGGGCCGGATTTTGATGCCAATGGTCTCATTCGATTCGCATGAAAATATAGATATTTTTAGCATTTTAAATTTTGAAATTTCGTTAATTAGAAAAAGTTTAAGAGCAATTTAAAATATCAGCTCATTACATCGTAAACGGTGTCGGTTTATTTTTCAAACTGTCATATCTCCAGATTTTCGGGCCGGATTTTGATGCCAATGGTCTCATTCGATTCGCATGAAAATATAGATATTTTTAGCATTTTAAATTTTGAAATTTCGTTAATTAGAAAAAGTTTAAGAGCAATTTAAAATATCAGCTCATTACATCGTAAACGGTGTCGGTTTATTTTTCAAACTGTCATATCTCCAGATTTTCGGGCCGGATTTTGATGCCAATGGTCTCATTCGATTCGCATGAAAATATAGATATTTTTAGCATTTTAAATTTTGAAATTTCGTTAATTAGAAAAAGTTTAAGAGCAATTTAAAATATCAGCTCATTACATCGTAAACGGTGTCGGTTTATTTTTCAAACTGTCATATCTCCAGATTTTCGGGCCGGATTTTGATGCCAATGGTCTCATTCGATTCGCATGAAAATATAGATATTTTTAGCATTTTAAATTTTGAAATTTCGTTAATTAGAAAAAGTTTAAGAGCAATTTAAAATATCAGCTCATTACATCGTAAACGGTGTCGGTTTATTTTTCAAACTGTCATATCTCCAGATTTTCGGGCCGGATTTTGATGCCGATGGTCTCATTCGATTCGCATGGATGCGTAGATATTTGTAGCATTTTAAATTTTGAAATTTCGTTAATTAGAAAAAGTTTAAGAGCAATTTAAAATATCAGCTCATTACATCGTAAACGGTGTCGGTTTATTTTTCAAACTGTCATATCTCCAGATTTTCAGGCCGGATTTTGATGCCAATGGTCTCATTCGATTCGCATGAAAATATAGATATTTTTTGCATTTTAAATTTTGAAATTTCGTTAATTAGAAAAAGTTTAAGAGCAATTTAAAATATCAGCTCATTACATCGTAAACGGTGTCGGTTTATTTTTCAAACTGTCATATCTCCAGATTTTCGGGCCGGATTTTGATGCCAATGGTCTCATTCGATTCGCATGAAAATATAGATATTTTTAGCATTTTAAATTTTGAAATTTCGTTAATTAGAAAAAGTTTAAGAGCAATTTAAAATATCAGCTCATTACATCGTAAACGGTGTCGGTTTATTTTTCAAACTGTCATATCTCCAGATTTTCTGGCCGGATTTTGATGCCGATGGTCTCATTCGATTCGCATGGATGCGTAGATATTTGTAGCATTTTAAATTTTGAAATTTCGTTAATTAGAAAAAGTTTAAGAGCAATTTAAAATATCAGCTCATTACATCGTAAACGGTGTCGGTTTATTTTTCAAACTGTCATATCTCCAGATTTTCGGGCCGGATTTTGATGCCAATGGTCTCATTCGATTCGCATGAAAATATAGATATTTTTAGCATTTTAAATTTTGAAATTTCGTTAATTAGAAAAAGTTTAAGAGCAATTTAAAATATCAGCTCATTACATCGTAAACGGTGTCGGTTTATTTTTCAAACTGTCATATCTCCAGATTTTCGGGCCGGATTTTGATGCCAATGGTCTCATTCGATTTGCATGAAAATATAGATATTTTTAGCATTTTAAATTTTGAAATTTCGTTAATTAGAAAAAGTTTAAGAGCAATTTAAAATATCAGCTCATTACATCGTAAACGGTGTCGGTTTATTTTTCAAACTGTCATATCTCCAGATTTTCGGGCCGGATTTTGATGCCAATGGTCTCATTCGATTCGCATGGATGCGTAGATATTTGTAGCATTTTAAATTTTGAAATTTCGTTAATTAGAAAAAGTTTAAGAGCAATTTAAAATATCAGCTCATTACATCGTAAACGGTGTCGGTTTATTTTTCAAACTGTCATATCTCCAGATTTTCGGGCCGGATTTTGATGCCAATGGTCTCATTCGATTCGCATGAAAATATAGATATTTTTAGCATTTTAAATTTTGAAATTTCGTTAATTAGAAAAAGTTTAAGAGCAATTTAAAATATCAGCTCATTACATCGTAAACGGTGTCGGTTTATTTTTCAAACTGTCATATCTCCAGATTTTCGGGCCGGATTTTGATGCCAATGGTCTCATTCGATTCGCATGAAAATATAGATATTTTTAGCATTTTAAATTTTGAAATTTCGTTAATTAGAAAAAGTTTAAGAGCAATTTAAAATATCAGCTCATTACATCGTAAACGGTGTCGGTTTATTTTTCAAACTGTCATATCTCCAGATTTTCGGGCCGGATTTTGATGCCAATGGTCTCATTCGATTCGCATGAAAATATAGATATTTTTAGCATTTTAAATTTTGAAATTTCGTTAATTAGAAAAAGTTTAAGAGCAATTTAAAATATCAGCTCATTACATCGTAAACGGTGTCGGTTTATTTTTCAAACTGTCATATCTCCAGATTTTCGGGCCGGATTTTGATGCCAATGGTCTCATTCGATTCGCATGAAAATATAGATATTTTTAGCATTTTAAATTTTGAAATTTCGTTAATTAGAAAAAGTTTAAGAGCAATTTAAAATATCAGCTCATTACATCGTAAACGGTGTCGGTTTATTTTTCAAACTGTCATATCTCCAGATTTTCGGGCCGGATTTTGATGCCAATGGTCTCATTCGATTCGCATGAAAATATAGATATTTTTAGCATTTTAAATTTTGAAATTTCGTTAATTAGAAAAAGTTTAAGAGCAATTTAAAATATCAGCTCATTACATCGTAAACGGTGTCGGTTTATTTTTCAAACTGTCATATCTCCAGATTTTCGGGCCGGATTTTGATGCCAATGGTCTCATTCGATTCGCATGAAAATATAGATATTTTTAGCATTTTAAATTTTGAAATTTCGTTAATTAGAAAAAGTTTAAGAGCAATTTAAAATATCAGCTCATTACATCGTAAACGGTGTCGGTTTATTTTTCAAACTGTCATATCTCCAGATTTTCGGGCCGGATTTTGATGCCGATGGTCTCATTCGATTCGCATGGATGCGTAGATATTTGTAGCATTTTAAATTTTGAAATTTCGTTAATTAGAAAAAGTTTAAGAGCAATTTAAAATATCAGCTCATTACATCGTAAACGGTGTCGGTTTATTTTTCAAACTGTCATATCTCCAGATTTTCAGGCCGGATTTTGATGCCAATGGTCTCATTCGATTCGCATGAAAATATAGATATTTTTTGCATTTTAAATTTTGAAATTTCGTTAATTAGAAAAAGTTTAAGAGCAATTTAAAATATCAGCTCATTACATCGTAAACGGTGTCGGTTTATTTTTCAAACTGTCATATCTCCAGATTTTCGGGCCGGATTTTGATGCCAATGGTCTCATTCGATTCGCATGAAAATATAGATATTTTTAGCATTTTAAATTTTGAAATTTCGTTAATTAGAAAAAGTTTAAGAGCAATTTAAAATATCAGCTCATTACATCGTAAACGGTGTCGGTTTATTTTTCAAACTGTCATATCTCCAGATTTTCTGGCCGGATTTTGATGCCGATGGTCTCATTCGATTCGCATGGATGCGTAGATATTTGTAGCATTTTAAATTTTGAAATTTCGTTAATTAGAAAAAGTTTAAGAGCAATTTAAAATATCAGCTCATTACATCGTAAACGGTGTCGGTTTATTTTTCAAACTGTCATATCTCCAGATTTTCGGGCCGGATTTTGATGCCAATGGTCTCATTCGATTCGCATGAAAATATAGATATTTTTAGCATTTTAAATTTTGAAATTTCGTTAATTAGAAAAAGTTTAAGAGCAATTTAAAATATCAGCTCATTACATCGTAAACGGTGTCGGTTTATTTTTCAAACTGTCATATCTCCAGATTTTCGGGCCGGATTTTGATGCCAATGGTCTCATTCGATTCGCATGAAAATATAGATATTTTTAGCATTTTAAATTTTGAAATTTCGTTAATTAGAAAAAGTTTAAGAGCAATTTAAAATATCAGCTCATTACATCGTAAACGGTGTCGGTTTATTTTTCAAACTGTCATATCTCCAGATTTTCTGGCCGGATTTTGATGCCGATGGTCTCATTCGATTCGCATGAAAATATAGATATTTTTAGCATTTTAAATTTTGAAATTTCGTTAATTAGAAAAAGTTTAAGAGCAATTTAAAATATCAGCTCATTACATCGTAAACGGTGTCGGTTTATTTTTCAAACTGTCATATCTCCAGATTTTCTGGCCGGATTTTGATGCCGATGGTCTCATTCGATTCGCATGGATGCGTAGATATTTGTAGCATTTTAAATTTTGAAATTTCGTTAATTAGAAAAAGTTTAAGAGCAATTTAAAATATCAGCTCATTACATCGTAAACGGTGTCGGTTTATTTTTCAAACTGTCATATCTCCAGATTTTCTGGCCGGATTTTGATGCCGATGGTCTCATTCGATTCGCATGGATGCGTAGATATTTGTAGCATTTTAAATTTTGAAATTTCGTTAATTAGAAAAAGTTTAAGAGCAATTTAAAATATCAGCTCATTACATCGTAAACGGTGTCGGTTTATTTTTCAAACTGTCATATCTCCAGATTTTCGGGCCGGATTTTGATGCCAATGGTCTCATTCGATTCGCATGAAAATATAGATATTTTTAGCATTTTAAATTTTGAAATTTCGTTAATTAGAAAAAGTTTAAGAGCAATTTAAAATATCAGCTCATTACATCGTAAACGGTGTCGGTTTATTTTTCAAACTGTCATATCTCCAGATTTTCGGGCCGGATTTTGATGCCAATGATCTCATTCGATTCGCATGAAAATATAGATATTTTTAGCATTTTAAATTTTGAAATTTCGTTAATTAGAAAAAGTTTAAGAGCAATTTAAAATATCAGCTCATTACATCGTAAACGGTGTCGGTTTATTTTTCAAACTGTCATATCTCCAGATTTTCGGGCCGGATTTTGATGCCAATGGTCTCATTCGATTCGCATGAAAATATAGATATTTTTAGCATTTTAAATTTTGAAATTTCGTTAATTAGAAAAAGTTTAAGAGCAATTTAAAATATCAGCTCATTACATCGTAAACGGTGTCGGTTTATTTTTCAAACTGTCATATCTCCAGATTTTCGGGCCGGATTTTGATGCCAATGGTCTCATTCGATTCGCATGAAAATATAGATATTTTTAGCATTTTAAATTTTGAAATTTCGTTAATTAGAAAAAGTTTAAGAGCAATTTAAAATATCAGCTCATTACATCGTAAACTGTGTCGGTTTATTTTTCAAACTGTCATATCTCCAGATTTTCTGGCCGGATTTTGATGCCGATGGTCTCATTCGATTCGCATGGATGCGTAGATATTTTTAGCATTTTAAATTTTGAAATTTCGTTAATTAGAAAAAGTTTAAGAGCAATTTAAAATATCAGCTCATTACATCGTAAACGGTGTCGGTTTATTTTTCAAACTGTCATATCTCCAGATTTTCGGGCCGGATTTTGATGCCAATGGTCTCATTCGATTCGCATGAAATTATAGATATTTTTAGCATTTTAAATTTTGAAATTTCGTTAATTAGAAAAAGTTTAAGAGCAATTTAAAATATCAGCTCATTACATCGTAAACGGTGTCGGTTTATTTTTCAAACTGTCATATCTCCAGATTTTCGGGCCGGATTTTGATGCCAATGGTCTCATTCGATTCGCATGAAAATATAGATATTTTTAGCATTTTAAATTTTGAAATTTCGTTAATTAGAAAAAGTTTAAGAGCAATTTAAAATATCAGCTCATTACATCGTAAACGGTGTCGGTTTATTTTTCAAACTGTCATATCTCCAGATTTTCTGGCCGGATTTTGATGCCGATGGTCTCATTCGATTCGCATGGATGCGTAGATATTTTTAGCATTTTAAATTTTGAAATTTCGTTAATTAGAAAAAGTTTAAGAGCAATTTAAAATATCAGCTCATTACATCGTAAACGGTGTCGGTTTATTTTTCAAACTGTCATATCTCCAGATTTTCGGGCCGGATTTTGATGCCAATGGTCTCATTCGATTCGCATGAAAATATAGATATTTTTAGCATTTTAAATTTTGAAATTTCGTTAATTAGAAAAAGTTTAAGAGCAATTTAAAATATCAGCTCATTACATCGTAAACGGTGTCGGTTTATTTTTCAAACTGTCATATCTCCAGATTTTCGGGCCGGATTTTGATGCCAATGGTCTCATTCGATTCGCATGAAAATATAGATATTTTTAGCATTTTAAATTTTGAAATTTCGTTAATTAGAAAAAGTTTAAGAGCAATTTAAAATATCAGCTCATTACATCGTAAACGGTGTCGGTTTATTTTTCAAACTGTCATATCTCCAGATTTTCTGGCCGGATTTTGATGCCGATGGTCTCATTCGATTCGCATGGATGCGTAGATATTTGTAGCATTTTAAATTTTGAAATTTCGTTAATTAGAAAAAGTTTAAGAGCAATTTAAAATATCAGCTCGTTACATCGTAAACGGTGTCGGTTTATTTTTCAAACTGTCATATCTCCAGATTTTCGGGCCGGATTTTGATGCCAATGGTCTCATTCGATTCGCATGAAAATATAGATATTTTTAGCATTTTAAATTTTGAAATTTCGTTAATTAGAAAAAGTTTAAGAGCAATTTAAAATATCAGCTCATTACATCGTAAACGGTGTCGGTTTATTTTTCAAACTGTCATATCTCCAGATTTTCGGGCCGGATTTTGATGCCAATGGTCTCATTCGATTCGCATGAAAATATAGATATTTTTAGCATTTTAAATTTTGAAATTTCGTTAATTAGAAAAAGTTTAAGAGCAATTTAAAATATCAGCTCATTACATCGTAAACGGTGTCGGTTTATTTTTCAAACTGTCATATCTCCAGATTTTCGGGCCGGATTTTGATGCCAATGGTCTCATTCGATTCGCATGAAAATATAGATATTTTTAGCATTTTAAATTTTGAAATTTCGTTAATTAGAAAAAGTTTAAGAGCAATTTAAAATATCAGCTCATTACATCGTAAACGGTGTCGGTTTATTTTTCAAACTGTCATATCTCCAGATTTTCTGGCCGGATTTTGATGCCGATGGTCTCATTCGATTCGCATGGATGCGTAGATATTTGTAGCATTTTAAATTTTGAAATTTCGTTAATTAGAAAAAGTTTAAGAGCAATTTAAAATATCAGCTCATTACATCGTAAACGGTGTCGGTTTATTTTTCAAACTGTCATATCTCCAGATTTTCGGGCCGGATTTTGATGCCAATGGTCTCATTCGATTCGCATGAAAATATAGATATTTTTAGCATTTTAAATTTTGAAATTTCGTTAATTAGAAAATGTTTAAGAGCAATTTAAAATATCAGCTCATTACATCGTAAACGGTGTCGGTTTATTTTTCAAACTGTCATATCTCCAGATTTTCTGGCCGGATTTTGATGCCGATGGTCTCATTCGATTCGCATGAAAATATAGATATTTTTAGCATTTTAAATTTTGAAATTTCGTTAATTAGAAAAAGTTTAAGAGCAATTTAAAATATCAGCTCATTACATCGTAAACGGTGTCGGTTTATTTTTCAAACTGTCATATCTCCAGATTTTCGGGCCGGATTTTGATGCCAATGGTCTCATTCGATTCGCATGAAAATATAGATATTTTTAGCATTTTAAATTTTGAAATTTCGTTAATTAGAAAAAGTTTAAGAGCAATTTAAAATATCAGCTCATTACATCGTAAACGGTGTCGGTTTATTTTTCAAACTGTCATATCTCCAGATTTTCTGGCCGGATTTTGATGCCGATGGTCTCATTCGATTCGCATGGATGCGTAGATATTTGTAGCATTTTAAATTTTGAAATTTCGTTAATTAGAAAAAGTTTAAGAGCAATTTAAAATATCAGCTCGTTACATCGTAAACGGTGTCGGTTTATTTTTCAAACTGTCATATCTCCAGATTTTCGGGCCGGATTTTGATGCCAATGGTCTCATTCGATTCGCATGAAAATATAGATATTTTTAGCATTTTAAATTTTGAAATTTCGTTAATTAGAAAAAGTTTAAGAGCAATTTAAAATATCAGCTCATTACATCGTAAACGGTGTCGGTTTATTTTTCAAACTGTCATATCTCCAGATTTTCGGGCCGGATTTTGATGCCAATGGTCTCATTCGATTCGCATGAAAATATAGATATTTTTAGCATTTTAAATTTTGAAATTTCGTTAATTAGAAAAAGTTTAAGAGCAATTTAAAATATCAGCTCATTACATCGTAAACGGTGTCGGTTTATTTTTCAAACTGTCATATCTCCAGATTTTCGGGCCGGATTTTGATGCCAATGGTCTCATTCGATTCGCATGAAAATATAGATATTTTTAGCATTTTAAATTTTGAAATTTCGTTAATTAGAAAAAGTTTAAGAGCAATTTAAAATATCAGCTCATTACATCGTAAACGGTGTCGGTTTATTTTTCAAACTGTCATATCTCCAGATTTTCGGGCCAGATTTTGATGCCGATGGTCTCACTCGATTCGCATGAAAATATAGATATTTTTAGCATTTTAAATTTTGAAATTTCGTTAATTAGAAAAATTTTAAGAGCAATTTAAAATATCAGTTCATTACATCGTAAACGGTGTCGGTTTATTTTTCAAACTGTCATATCTCCAGATTTTCGGGCCGGATTTTGATGCCGATGGTCTCATTCGATTCGCATGGATGCGTAGATATTTTTAGCATTTTAAATTTTGAAATTTCGTTAATTAGAAAAAGTTTAAGAGCAATTTAAAATATCAGCTCATTACATCGTAAACGGTGTCGGTTTATTTTTCAAACTGTCATATCTCCAGATTTTCGGGCCGGATTTTGATGCCAATGGTCTCATTCGATTCGCATGAAAATATAGATATTTTTAGCATTTTAAATTTTGAAATTTCGTTAATTAGAAAAAGTTTAAGAGCAATTTAAAATATCAGCTCATTACATCGTAAACGGTGTCGGTTTATTTTTCAAACTGTCATATCTCCAGATTTTCTGGCCGGATTTTGATGCCGATGGTCTCATTCGATTCGCATGGATGCGTAGATATTTGTAGCATTTTAAATTTTGAAATTTCGTTAATTAGAAAAAGTTTAAGAGCAATTTAAAATATCAGCTCGTTACATCGTAAACGGTGTCGGTTTATTTTTCAAACTGTCATATCTCCAGATTTTCGGGCCGGATTTTGATGCCAATGGTCTCATTCGATTCGCATGAAAATATAGATATTTTTAGCATTTTAAATTTTGAAATTTCGTTAATTAGAAAAAGTTTAAGAGCAATTTAAAATATCAGCTCATTACATCGTAAACGGTGTCGGTTTATTTTTCAAACTGTCATATCTCCAGATTTTCGGGCCGGATTTTGATGCCAATGGTCTCATTCGATTCGCATGAAAATATAGATATTTTTAGCATTTTAAATTTTGAAATTTCGTTAATTAGAAAAAGTTTAAGAGCAATTTAAAATATCAGCTCATTACATCGTAAACGGTGTCGGTTTATTTTTCAAACTGTCATATCTCCAGATTTTCGGGCCGGATTTTGATGCCAATGGTCTCATTCGATTCGCATGAAAATATAGATATTTTTAGCATTTTAAATTTTGAAATTTCGTTAATTAGAAAAAGTTTAAGAGCAATTTAAAATATCAGCTCATTACATCGTAAACGGTGTCGGTTTATTTTTCAAACTGTCATATCTCCAGATTTTCTGGCCGGATTTTGATGCCGATGGTCTCATTCGATTCGCATGGATGCGTAGATATTTGTAGCATTTTAAATTTTGAAATTTCGTTAATTAGAAAAAGTTTAAGAGCAATTTAAAATATCAGCTCATTACATCGTAAACGGTGTCGGTTTATTTTTCAAACTGTCATATCTCCAGATTTTCGGGCCGGATTTTGATGCCAATGGTCTCATTCGATTCGCATGAAAATATAGATATTTTTAGCATTTTAAATTTTGAAATTTCGTTAATTAGAAAATGTTTAAGAGCAATTTAAAATATCAGCTCATTACATCGTAAGCGGTGTCGGTTTATTTTTCAAACTGTCATATCTCCAGATTTTCTGGCCGGATTTTGATGCCGATGGTCTCATTCGATTCGCATGAAAATATAGATATTTTTAGCATTTTAAATTTTGAAATTTCGTTAATTAGAAAAAGTTTAAGAGCAATTTAAAATATCAGCTCATTACATCGTAAACGGTGTCGGTTTATTTTTCAAACTGTCATATCTCCAGATTTTCGGGCCGGATTTTGATGCCAATGGTCTCATTCGATTCGCATGAAAATATAGATATTTTTAGCATTTTAAATTTTGAAATTTCGTTAATTAGAAAAAGTTTAAGAGCAATTTAAAATATCAGCTCATTACATCGTAAACGGTGTCGGTTTATTTTTCAAACTGTCATATCTCCAGATTTTCTGGCCGGATTTTGATGCCGATGGTCTCATTCGATTCGCATGGATGCGTAGATATTTGTAGCATTTTAAATTTTGAAATTTCGTTAATTAGAAAAAGTTTAAGAGCAATTTAAAATATCAGCTCGTTACATCGTAAACGGTGTCGGTTTATTTTTCAAACTGTCATATCTCCAGATTTTCGGGCCGGATTTTGATGCCAATGGTCTCATTCGATTCGCATGAAAATATAGATATTTTTAGCATTTTAAATTTTGAAATTTCGTTAATTAGAAAAAGTTTAAGAGCAATTTAAAATATCAGCTCATTACATCGTAAACGGTGTCGGTTTATTTTTCAAACTGTCATATCTCCAGATTTTCGGGCCGGATTTTGATGCCAATGGTCTCATTCGATTCGCATGAAAATATAGATATTTTTAGCATTTTAAATTTTGAAATTTCGTTAATTAGAAAAAGTTTAAGAGCAATTTAAAATATCAGCTCATTACATCGTAAACGGTGTCGGTTTATTTTTCAAACTGTCATATCTCCAGATTTTCGGGCCGGATTTTGATGCCAATGGTCTCATTCGATTCGCATGAAAATATAGATATTTTTAGCATTTTAAATTTTGAAATTTCGTTAATTAGAAAAAGTTTAAGAGCAATTTAAAATATCAGCTCATTACATCGTAAACGGTGTCGGTTTATTTTTCAAACTGTCATATCTCCAGATTTTCGGGCCGGATTTTGATGCCAATGGTCTCATTCGATTCGCATGAAAATATAGATATTTTTAGCAATTTATATTTTGAAATTTCGTTAATTAGAAAAAGTTTAAGAGCAATTTAAAATATCAGCTCATTACATCGTAAACGGTGTCGGTTTATTTTTCAAACTGTCATATCTCCAGATTTTCGGGCCGGATTTTGATGCCAATGGTCTCATTCGATTCGCATGAAAATATAGATATTTTTAGCATTTTAAATTTTGAAATTTCGTTAATTAGAAAAAGTTTAAGAGCAATTTAAAATATCAGCTCATTACATCGTAAACGGTGTCGGTTTATTTTTCAAACTGTCATATCTCCAGATTTTCTGGCCGGATTTTGATGCCGATGGTCTCATTCGATTCGCATGGATGCGTAGATATTTGTAGCATTTTAAATTTTGAAATTTCGTTAATTAGAAAAAGTTTAAGAGCAATTTAAAATATCAGCTCGTTACATCGTAAACGGTGTCGGTTTATTTTTCAAACTGTCATATCTCCAGATTTTCGGGCCGGATTTTGATGCCAATGGTCTCATTCGATTCGCATGAAAATATAGATATTTTTAGCATTTTAAATTTTGAAATTTCGTTAATTAGAAAAAGTTTAAGAGCAATTTAAAATATCAGCTCATTACATCGTAAACGGTGTCGGTTTATTTTTCAAACTGTCATATCTCCAGATTTTCGGGCCGGATTTTGATGCCAATGGTCTCATTCGATTCGCATGAAAATATAGATATTTTTAGCATTTTAAATTTTGAAATTTCGTTAATTAGAAAAAGTTTAAGAGCAATTTAAAATATCAGCTCATTACATCGTAAACGGTGTCGGTTTATTTTTCAAACTGTCATATCTCCAGATTTTCGGGCCGGATTTTGATGCCAATGGTCTCATTCGATTCGCATGAAAATATAGATATTTTTAGCATTTTAAATTTTGAAATTTCGTTAATTAGAAAAAGTTTAAGAGCAATTTAAAATATCAGCTCATTACATCGTAAACGGTGTCGGTTTATTTTTCAAACTGTCATATCTCCAGATTTTCGGGCCGGATTTTGATGCCAATGGTCTCATTCGATTCGCATGAAAATATAGATATTTTTAGCATTTTAAATTTTGAAATTTCGTTAATTAGAAAAAGTTTAAGAGCAATTTAAAATATCAGCTCATTACATCGTAAACGGTGTCGGTTTATTTTTCAAACTGTCATATCTCCAGATTTTCTGGCCGGATTTTGATGCCGATGGTCTCATTCGATTCGCATGAAAATATAGATATTTTTAGCATTTTAAATTTTGAAATTTCGTTAATTAGAAAAAGTTTAAGAGCAATTTAAAATATCAGCTCATTACATCGTAAACGGTGTCGGTTTATTTTTCAAACTGTCATATCTCCAGATTTTCGAGCCGGATTTTGATGCCAATGGTCTCATTCGATTCGCATGAAAATATAGATATTTTTAGCATTTTAAATTTTGAAATTTCGTTAATTAGAAAAAGTTTAAGAGCAATTTAAAATATCAGCTCATTACATCGTAAACGGTGTCGGTTTATTTTTCAAACTGTCATATCTCCAGATTTTCTGGCCGGATTTTGATGCCGATGGTCTCATTCGATTCGCATGGATGCGTAGATATTTGTAGCATTTTAAATTTTGAAATTTCGTTAATTAGAAAAAGTTTAAGAGCAATTTAAAATATCAGCTCATTACATCGTAAACGGTGTCGGTTTATTTTTCAAACTGTCATATCTCCAGATTTTCTGGCCGGATTTTGATGCCGATGGTCTCATTCGATTCGCATGGATGCGTAGATATTTGTAGCATTTTAAATTTTGAAATTTCGTTAATTAGAAAAAGTTTAAGAGCAATTTAAAATATCAGCTCATTACATCGTAAACGGTGTCGGTTTATTTTTCAAACTGTCATATCTCCAGATTTTCGGGCCGGATTTTGATGCCAATGGTCTCATTCGATTCGCATGAAAATATAGATATTTTTAGCATTTTAAATTTTGAAATTTCGTTAATTAGAAAAAGTTTAAGAGCAATTTAAAATATCAGCTCATTACATCGTAAACGGTGTCGGTTTATTTTTCAAACTGTCATATCTCCAGATTTTCGGGCCGGATTTTGATGCCAATGGTCTCATTCGATTCGCATGAAAATATAGATATTTTTAGCATTTTAAATTTTGAAATTTCGTTAATTAGAAAAAGTTTAAGAGCAATTTAAAATATCAGCTCATTACATCGTAAACGGTGTCGGTTTATTTTTCAAACTGTCATATCTCCAGATTTTCGGGCCGGATTTTGATGCCAATGGTCTCATTCGATTCGCATGAAAATATAGATATTTTTAGCATTTTAAATTTTGAAATTTCGTTAATTAGAAAAAGTTTAAGAGCAATTTAAAATATCAGCTCATTACATCGTAAACGGTGTCGGTTTATTTTTCAAACTGTCATATCTCCAGATTTTCGGGCCGGATTTTGATGCCAATGGTCTCATTCGATTCGCATGAAAATATAGATATTTTTAGCATTTTAAATTTTGAAATTTCGTTAATTAGAAAAAGTTTAAGAGCAATTTAAAATATCAGCTCATTACATCGTAAACGGTGTCGGTTTATTTTTCAAACTGTCATATCTCCAGATTTTCGGGCCGGATTTTGATGCCAATGGTCTCATTCGATTCGCATGAAAATATAGATATTTTTAGCATTTTAAATTTTGAAATTTCGTTAATTAGAAAAAGTTTAAGAGCAATTTAAAATATCAGCTCATTACATCGTAAACGGTGTCGGTTTATTTTTCAAACTGTCATATCTCCAGATTTTCGGGCCGGATTTTGATGCCAATGGTCTCATTCGATTCGCATGAAAATATAGATATTTTTAGCATTTTAAATTTTGAAATTTCGTTAATTAGAAAAAGTTTAAGAGCAATTTAAAATATCAGCTCATTACATCGTAAACGGTGTCGGTTTATTTTTCAAACTGTCATATCTCCAGATTTTCTGTCCGGATTTTGATGCCGATGGTCTCATTCGATTCGCATGGATGCGTAGATATTTGTAGCATTTTAAATTTTGAAATTTCGTTAATTAGAAAAAGTTTAAGAGCAATTTAAAATATCAGCTCGTTACATCGTAAACGGTGTCGGTTTATTTTTCAAACTGTCATATCTCCAGATTTTCGGGCCGGATTTTGATGCCAATGGTCTCATTCGATTCGCATGAAAATATAGATATTTTTAGCATTTCAAATTTTGAAATTTCGTTAATTAGAAAAAGTTTAAGAGCAATTTAAAATATCAGCTCATTACATCGTAAACGGTGTCGGTTTATTTTTCAAACTGTCATATCTCCAGATTTTCGGGCCGGATTTTGATGCCAATGGTCTCATTCGATTCGCATGAAAATATAGATATTTTTAGCATTTTAAATTTTGAAATTTCGTTAATTAGAAAAAGTTTAAGAGCAATTTAAAATATCAGCTCATTACATCGTAAACGGTGTCGGTTTATTTTTCAAACTGTCATATCTCCAGATTTTCGGGCCGGATTTTGATGCCAATGGTCTCATTCGATTCGCATGAAAATATAGATATTTTTAGCATTTTAAATTTTGAAATTTCGTTAATTAGAAAAAGTTTAAGAGCAATTTAAAATATCAGCTCATTACATCGTAAACGGTGTCGGTTTATTTTTCAAACTGTCATATCTCCAGATTTTCGGGCCGGATTTTGATGCCAATGGTCTCATTCGATTCGCATGAAAATATAGATATTTTTAGCATTTTAAATTTTGAAATTTCGTTAATTAGAAAAAGTTTAAGAGCAATTTAAAATATCAGCTCATTACATCGTAAACGGTGTCGGTTTATTTTTCAAACTGTCATATCTCCAGATTTTCGGGCCGGATTTTGATGCCAATGGTCTCATTCGATTCGCATGAAAATATAGATATTTTTAGCATTTTAAATTTTGAAATTTCGTTAATTAGAAAAAGTTTAAGAGCAATTTAAAATATCAGCTCATTACATCGTAAACGGTGTCGGTTTATTTTTCAAACTGTCATATCTCCAGATTTTCGGGCCGGATTTTGATGCCAATGGTCTCATTCGATTCGCATGAAAATATAGATATTTTTAGCATTTTAAATTTTGAAATTTCGTTAATTAGAAAAAGTTTAAGAGCAATTTAAAATATCAGCTCATTACATCGTAAACGGTGTCGGTTTATTTTTCAAACTGTCATATCTCCAGATTTTCGGGCCGGATTTTGATGCCAATGGTCTCATTCGATTCGCATGAAAATATAGATATTTTTAGCATTTTAAATTTTGAAATTTCGTTAATTAGAAAAAGTTTAAGAGCAATTTAAAATATCAGCTCATTACATCGTAAACGGTGTCGGTTTATTTTTCAAACTGTCATATCTCCAGATTTTCGGGCCGGATTTTGATGCCAATGGTCTCATTCGATTCGCATGAAAATATAGATATTTTTAGCATTTTAAATTTTGAAATTTCGTTAATTAGAAAAAGTTTAAGAGCAATTTAAAATATCAGCTCATTACATCGTAAACGGTGTCGGTTTATTTTTCAAACTGTCATATCTCCAGATTTTCGGGCCGGATTTTGATGCCAATGGTCTCATTCGATTCGCATGAAAATATAGATATTTTTAGCGTTTTAAATTTTGAAATTTCGTTAATTAGAAAAAGTTTAAGAGCAATTTAAAATATCAGCTCATTACATCGTAAACGGTGTCGGTTTATTTTTCAAACTGTCATATCTCCAGATTTTCGGGCCGGATTTTGATGCCAATGGTCTCATTCGATTCGCATGAAAATATAGATATTTTTAGCATTTTAAATTTTGAAATTTCGTTAATTAGAAAAAGTTTAAGAGCAATTTAAAATATCAGCTCATTACATCGTAACGGTGTCGGTTTATTTTTCAAACTGTCATATCTCCAGATTTTCGGGCCGGATTTTGATGCCAATGGTCTCATTCGATTCGCATGGATGCGTAGATATTTGTAGCATTTTAAATTTTGAAATTTCGTTAATTAGAAAAAGTTTAAGAGCAATTTAAAATATCAGCTCATTACATCGTAAACGGTGTCGGTTTATTTTTCAAACTGTCATATCTCCAGATTTTCGGGCCGGATTTTGATGCCAATGGTCTCATTCGATTCGCATGAAAATATAGATATTTTTAGCATTTTAAATTTTGAAATTTCGTTAATTAGAAAAAGTTTAAGAGCAATTTAAAATATCAGCTCATTACATCGTAAACGGTGTCGGTTTATTTTTCAAACTGTCATATCTCCAGATTTTCGGGCCGGATTTTGATGCCAATGGTCTCATTCGATTCGCATGAAAATATAGATATTTTTAGCATTTTAAATTTTGAAATTTCGTTAATTAGAAAAAGTTTAAGAGCAATTTAAAATATCAGCTCATTACATCGTAAACGGTGTCGGTTTATTTTTCAAACTGTCATATCTCCAGATTTTCTGGCCGGATTTTGATGCCGATGGTCTCATTCGATTCGCATGGATGCGTAGATATTTGTAGCATTTTAAATTTTGAAATTTCGTTAATTAGAAAAAGTTTAAGAGCAATTTAAAATATCAGCTCGTTACATCGTAAACGGTGTCGGTTTATTTTTCAAACTGTCATATCTCCAGATTTTCGGGCCGGATTTTGATGCCAATGGTCTCATTCGATTCGCATGAAAATATAGATATTTTTAGCATTTTAAATTTTGAAATTTCGTTAATTAGAAAAAGTTTAAGAGCAATTTAAAATATCAGCTCATTACATCGTAAACGGTGTCGGTTTATTTTTCAAACTGTCATATCTCCAGATTTTCGGGCCGGATTTTGATGCCAATGGTCTCATTCGATTCGCATGAAAATATAGATATTTTTAGCATTTTAAATTTTGAAATTTCGTTAATTAGAAAAAGTTTAAGAGCAATTTAAAATATCAGCTCATTACATCGTAAACGGTGTCGGTTTATTTTTCAAACTGTCATATCTCCAGATTTTCTGGCCGGATTTTGATGCCGATGGTCTCATTCGATTCGCATGGATGCGTAGATATTTGTAGCATTTTAAATTTTGAAATTTCGTTAATTAGAAAAAGTTTAAGAGCAATTTAAAATATCAGCTCATTACATCGTAAACGGTGTCGGTTTATTTTTCAAACTGTCATATCTCCAGATTTTCGGGCCGGATTTTGATGCCAATGGTCTCATTCGATTCGCATGAAAATATAGATATTTTTAGCATTTTAAATTTTGAAATTTCGTTAATTAGAAAAAGTTTAAGAGCAATTTAAAATATCAGCTCATTACATCGTAAACGGTGTCGGTTTATTTTTCAAACTGTCATATCTCCAGATTTTCGGGCCGGATTTTGATGCCAATGGTCTCATTCGATTCGCATGAAAATATAGATATTTTTAGCATTTTAAATTTTGAAATTTCGTTAATTAGAAAAAGTTTAAGAGCAATTTAAAATATCAGCTCATTACATCGTAAACGGTGTCGGTTTATTTTTCAAACTGTCATATCTCCAGATTTTCGGGCCGGATTTTGATGCCAATGGTCTCATTCGATTCGCATGAAAATATAGATATTTTTAGCGTTTTAAATTTTGAAATTTCGTTAATTAGAAAAAGTTTAAGAGCAATTTAAAATATCAGCTCATTACATCGTAAACGGTGTCGGTTTATTTTTCAAACTGTCATATCTCCAGATTTTCGGGCCGGATTTTGATGCCAATGGTCTCATTCGATTCGCATGAAAATATAGATATTTTTAGCATTTTAAATTTTGAAATTTCGTTAATTAGAAAAAGTTTAAGAGCAATTTAAAATATCAGCTCATTACATCGTAACGGTGTCGGTTTATTTTTCAAACTGTCATATCTCCAGATTTTCGGGCCGGATTTTGATGCCAATGGTCTCATTCGATTCGCATGGATGCGTAGATATTTGTAGCATTTTAAATTTTGAAATTTCGTTAATTAGAAAAAGTTTAAGAGCAATTTAAAATATCAGCTCATTACATCGTAAACGGTGTCGGTTTATTTTTCAAACTGTCATATCTCCAGATTTTCGGGCCGGATTTTGATGCCAATGGTCTCATTCGATTCGCATGAAAATATAGATATTTTTAGCATTTTAAATTTTGAAATTTCGTTAATTAGAAAAAGTTTAAGAGCAATTTAAAATATCAGCTCATTACATCGTAAACGGTGTCGGTTTATTTTTCAAACTGTCATATCTCCAGATTTTCGGGCCGGATTTTGATGCCAATGGTCTCATTCGATTCGCATGAAAATATAGATATTTTTAGCATTTTAAATTTTGAAATTTCGTTAATTAGAAAAAGTTTAAGAGCAATTTAAAATATCAGCTCATTACATCGTAAACGGTGTCGGTTTATTTTTCAAACTGTCATATCTCCAGATTTTCTGGCCGGATTTTGATGCCGATGGTCTCATTCGATTCGCATGGATGCGTAGATATTTGTAGCATTTTAAATTTTGAAATTTCGTTAATTAGAAAAAGTTTAAGAGCAATTTAAAATATCAGCTCGTTACATCGTAAACGGTGTCGGTTTATTTTTCAAACTGTCATATCTCCAGATTTTCGGGCCGGATTTTGATGCCAATGGTCTCATTCGATTCGCATGAAAATATAGATATTTTTAGCATTTTAAATTTTGAAATTTCGTTAATTAGAAAAAGTTTAAGAGCAATTTAAAATATCAGCTCATTACATCGTAAACGGTGTCGGTTTATTTTTCAAACTGTCATATCTCCAGATTTTCGGGCCGGATTTTGATGCCAATGGTCTCATTCGATTCGCATGAAAATATAGATATTTTTAGCATTTTAAATTTTGAAATTTCGTTAATTAGAAAAAGTTTAAGAGCAATTTAAAATATCAGCTCATTACATCGTAAACGGTGTCGGTTTATTTTTCAAACTGTCATATCTCCAGATTTTCTGGCCGGATTTTGATGCCGATGGTCTCATTCGATTCGCATGGATGCGTAGATATTTGTAGCATTTTAAATTTTGAAATTTCGTTAATTAGAAAAAGTTTAAGAGCAATTTAAAATATCAGCTCATTACATCGTAAACGGTGTCGGTTTATTTTTCAAACTGTCATATCTCCAGATTTTCGGGCCGGATTTTGATGCCAATGGTCTCATTCGATTCGCATGAAAATATAGATATTTTTAGCATTTTAAATTTTGAAATTTCGTTAATTAGAAAAAGTTTAAGAGCAATTTAAAATATCAGCTCATTACATCGTAAACGGTGTCGGTTTATTTTTCAAACTGTCATATCTCCAGATTTTCGGGCCGGATTTTGATGCCAATGGTCTCATTCGATTCGCATGAAAATATAGATATTTTTAGCATTTTAAATTTTGAAATTTCGTTAATTAGAAAAAGTTTAAGAGCAATTTAAAATATCAGCTCATTACATCGTAAACGGTGTCGGTTTATTTTTCAAACTGTCATATCTCCAGATTTTCTGGCCGGATTTTGATGCCGATGGTCTCATTCGATTCGCATGGATGCGTAGATATTTGTAGCATTTTAAATTTTGAAATTTCGTTAATTAGAAAAAGTTTAAGAGCAATTTAAAATATCAGCTCGTTACATCGTAAACGGTGTCGGTTTATTTTTCAAACTGTCATATCTCCAGATTTTCGGGCCGGATTTTGATGCCAATGGTCTCATTCGATTCGCATGAAAATATAGATATTTTTAGCATTTTAAATTTTGAAATTTCGTTAATTAGAAAAAGTTTAAGAGCAATTTAAAATATCAGCTCATTACATCGTAAACGGTGTCGGTTTATTTTTCAAACTGTCATATCTCCAGATTTTCGGGCCGGATTTTGATGCCAATGGTCTCATTCGATTCGCATGAAAATATAGATATTTTTAGCATTTTAAATTTTGAAATTTCGTTAATTAGAAAAAGTTTAAGAGCAATTTAAAATATCAGCTCATTACATCGTAAACGGTGTCGGTTTATTTTTCAAACTGTCATATCTCCAGATTTTCGGGCCGGATTTTGATGCCAATGGTCTCATTCGATTCGCATGAAAATATAGATATTTTTAGCATTTTAAATTTTGAAATTTCGTTAATTAGAAAAAGTTTAAGAGCAATTTAAAATATCAGCTCATTACATCGTAAACGGTGTCGGTTTATTTTTCAAACTGTCATATCTCCAGATTTTCGGGCCGGATTTTGATGCCAATGGTCTCATTCGATTCGCATGAAAATATAGATATTTTTAGCATTTTAAATTTTGAAATTTCGTTAATTAGAAAAAGTTTAAGAGCAATTTAAAATATCAGCTCATTACATCGTAAACGGTGTCGGTTTATTTTTCAAACTGTCATATCTCCAGATTTTCTGGCCGGATTTTGATGCCGATGGTCTCATTCGATTCGCATGAAAATATAGATATTTTTAGCATTTTAAATTTTGAAATTTCGTTAATTAGAAAAAGTTTAAGAGCAATTTAAAATATCAGCTCATTACATCGTAAACGGTGTCGGTTTATTTTTCAAACTGTCATATCTCCAGATTTTCGGGCCGGATTTTGATGCCAATGGTCTCATTCGATTCGCATGAAAATATAGATATTTTTAGCATTTTAAATTTTGAAATTTCGTTAATTAGAAAAAGTTTAAGAGCAATTTAAAATATCAGCTCATTACATCGTAAACGGTGTCGGTTTATTTTTCAAACTGTCATATCTCCAGATTTTCTGGCCGGATTTTGATGCCGATGGTCTCATTCGATTCGCATGGATGCGTAGATATTTGTAGCATTTTAAATTTTGAAATTTCGTTAATTAGAAAAAGTTTAAGAGCAATTTAAAATATCAGCTCATTACATCGTAAACGGTGTCGGTTTATTTTTCAAACTGTCATATCTCCAGATTTTCTGGCCGGATTTTGATGCCGATGGTCTCATTCGATTCGCATGGATGCGTGGATATTTGTAGCATTTTAAATTTTGAAATTTCGTTAATTAGAAAAAGTTTAAGAGCAATTTAAAATATCAGCTCATTACATCGTAAACGGTGTCGGTTTATTTTTCAAACTGTCATATCTCCAGATTTTCGGGCCGGATTTTGATGCCAATGGTCTCATTCGATTCGCATGAAAATATAGATATTTTTAGCATTTTAAATTTTGAAATTTCGTTAATTAGAAAAAGTTTAAGAGCAATTTAAAATATCAGCTCATTACATCGTAAACGGTGTCGGTTTATTTTTCAAACTGTCATATCTCCAGATTTTCGGGCCGGATTTTGATGCCAATGGTCTCATTCGATTCGCATGAAAATATAGATATTTTTAGCATTTTAAATTTTGAAATTTCGTTAATTAGAAAAAGTTTAAGAGCAATTTAAAATATCAGCTCATTACATCGTAAACGGTGTCGGTTTATTTTTCAAACTGTCATATCTCCAGATTTTCGGGCCGGATTTTGATGCCAATGGTCTCATTCGATTCGCATGAAAATATAGATATTTTTAGCATTTTAAATTTTGAAATTTCGTTAATTAGAAAAAGTTTAAGAGCAATTTAAAATATCAGCTCATTACATCGTAAACGGTGTCGGTTTATTTTTCAAACTGTCATATCTCCAGATTTTCGGGCCGGATTTTGATGCCAATGGTCTCATTCGATTCGCATGAAAATATAGATATTTTTAGCATTTTAAATTTTGAAATTTCGTTAATTAGAAAAAGTTTAAGAGCAATTTAAAATATCAGCTCATTACATCGTAAACGGTGTCGGTTTATTTTTCAAACTGTCATATCTCCAGATTTTCTGTCCGGATTTTGATGCCGATGGTCTCATTCGATTCGCATGGATGCGTAGATATTTGTAGCATTTTAAATTTTGAAATTTCGTTAATTAGAAAAAGTTTAAGAGCAATTTAAAATATCAGCTCGTTACATCGTAAACGGTGTCGGTTTATTTTTCAAACTGTCATATCTCCAGATTTTCGGGCCGGATTTTGATGCCAATGGTCTCATTCGATTCGCATGAAAATATAGATATTTTTAGCATTTCAAATTTTGAAATTTCGTTAATTAGAAAAAGTTTAAGAGCAATTTAAAATATCAGCTCATTACATCGTAAACGGTGTCGGTTTATTTTTCAAACTGTCATATCTCCAGATTTTCGGGCCGGATTTTGATGCCAATGGTCTCATTCGATTCGCATGAAAATATAGATATTTTTAGCATTTTAAATTTTGAAATTTCGTTAATTAGAAAAAGTTTAAGAGCAATTTAAAATATCAGCTCATTACATCGTAAACGGTGTCGGTTTATTTTTCAAACTGTCATATCTCCAGATTTTCGGGCCGGATTTTGATGCCAATGGTCTCATTCGATTCGCATGAAAATATAGATATTTTTAGCATTTTAAATTTTGAAATTTCGTTAATTAGAAAAAGTTTAAGAGCAATTTAAAATATCAGCTCATTACATCGTAAACGGTGTCGGTTTATTTTTCAAACTGTCATATCTCCAGATTTTCGGGCCGGATTTTGATGCCAATGGTCTCATTCGATTCGCATGAAAATATAGATATTTTTAGCATTTTAAATTTTGAAATTTCGTTAATTAGAAAAAGTTTAAGAGCAATTTAAAATATCAGCTCATTACATCGTAAACGGTGTCGGTTTATTTTTCAAACTGTCATATCTCCAGATTTTCTGGCCGGATTTTGATGCCGATGGTCTCATTCGATTCGCATGAAAATATAGATATTTTTAGCATTTTAAATTTTGAAATTTCGTTAATTAGAAAAAGTTTAAGAGCAATTTAAAATATCAGCTCATTACATCGTAAACGGTGTCGGTTTATTTTTCAAACTGTCATATCTCCAGATTTTCGGGCCGGATTTTGATGCCAATGGTCTCATTCGATTCGCATGAAAATATAGATATTTTTAGCATTTTAAATTTTGAAATTTCGTTAATTAGAAAAAGTTTAAGAGCAATTTAAAATATCAGCTCATTACATCGTAAACGGTGTCGGTTTATTTTTCAAACTGTCATATCTCCAGATTTTCTGGCCGGATTTTGATGCCGATGGTCTCATTCGATTCGCATGAAAATATAGATATTTTTAGCATTTTAAATTTTGAAATTTCGTTAATTAGAAAAAGTTTAAGAGCAATTTAAAATATCAGCTCATTACATCGTAAACGGTGTCGGTTTATTTTTCAAACTGTCATATCTCCAGATTTTCGGGCCGGATTTTGATGCCAATGGTCTCATTCGATTCGCATGAAAATATAGATATTTTTAGCATTTTAAATTTTGAAATTTCGTTAATTAGAAAAAGTTTAAGAGCAATTTAAAATATCAGCTCATTACATCGTAAACGGTGTCGGTTTATTTTTCAAACTGTCATATCTCCAGATTTTCGGGCCGGATTTTGATGCCAATGGTCTCATTCGATTCGCATGAAAATATAGATATTTTTAGCGTTTTAAATTTTGAAATTTCGTTAATTAGAAAAAGTTTAAGAGCAATTTAAAATATCAGCTCATTACATCGTAAACGGTGTCGGTTTATTTTTCAAACTGTCATATCTCCAGATTTTCGGGCCGGATTTTGATGCCAATGGTCTCATTCGATTCGCATGAAAATATAGATATTTTTAGCATTTTAAATTTTGAAATTTCGTTAATTAGAAAAAGTTTAAGAGCAATTTAAAATATCAGCTCATTACATCGTAAACGGTGTCGGTTTATTTTTCAAACTGTCATATCTCCAGATTTTCTGGCCGGATTTTGATGCCGATGGTCTCATTCGATTCGCATGGATGCGTAGATATTTGTAGCATTTTAAATTTTGAAATTTCGTTAATTAGAAAAAGTTTAAGAGCAATTTAAAATATCAGCTCATTACATCGTAAACGGTGTCGGTTTATTTTTCAAACTGTCATATCTCCAGATTTTCGGGCCGGATTTTGATGCCAATGGTCTCATTCGATTCGCATGAAAATATAGATATTTTTAGCATTTTAAATTTTGAAATTTCGTTAATTAGAAAAAGTTTAAGAGCAATTTAAAATATCAGCTCATTACATCGTAAACGGTGTCGGTTTATTTTTCAAACTGTCATATCTCCAGATTTTCGGGCCGGATTTTGATGCCAATGGTCTCATTCGATTCGCATGAAAATATAGATATTTTTAGCATTTTAAATTTTGAAATTTCGTTAATTAGAAAAAGTTTAAGAGCAATTTAAAATATCAGCTCATTACATCGTAAACGGTGTCGGTTTATTTTTCAAACTGTCATATCTCCAGATTTTCTGGCCGGATTTTGATGCCGATGGTCTCATTCGATTCGCATGGATGCGTAGATATTTGTAGCATTTTAAATTTTGAAATTTCGTTAATTAGAAAAAGTTTAAGAGCAATTTAAAATATCAGCTCGTTACATCGTAAACGGTGTCGGTTTATTTTTCAAACTGTCATATCTCCAGATTTTCGGGCCGGATTTTGATGCCAATGGTCTCATTCGATTCGCATGAAAATATAGATATTTTTAGCATTTTAAATTTTGAAATTTCGTTAATTAGAAAAAGTTTAAGAGCAATTTAAAATATCAGCTCATTACATCGTAAACGGTGTCGGTTTATTTTTCAAACTGTCATATCTCCAGATTTTCGGGCCGGATTTTGATGCCAATGGTCTCATTCGATTCGCATGAAAATATAGATATTTTTAGCATTTTAAATTTTGAAATTTCGTTAATTAGAAAAAGTTTAAGAGCAATTTAAAATATCAGCTCATTACATCGTAAACGGTGTCGGTTTATTTTTCAAACTGTCATATCTCCAGATTTTCGGGCCGGATTTTGATGCCAATGGTCTCATTCGATTCGCATGAAAATATAGATATTTTTAGCATTTTAAATTTTGAAATTTCGTTAATTAGAAAAAGTTTAAGAGCAATTTAAAATATCAGCTCATTACATCGTAAACGGTGTCGGTTTATTTTTCAAACTGTCATATCTCCAGATTTTCGGGCCGGATTTTGATGCCAATGGTCTCATTCGATTCGCATGAAAATATAGATATTTTTAGCGTTTTAAATTTTGAAATTTCGTTAATTAGAAAAAGTTTAAGAGCAATTTAAAATATCAGCTCATTACATCGTAAACGGTGTCGGTTTATTTTTCAAACTGTCATATCTCCAGATTTTCGGGCCGGATTTTGATGCCAATGGTCTCATTCGATTCGCATGAAAATATAGATATTTTTAGCATTTTAAATTTTGAAATTTCGTTAATTAGAAAAAGTTTAAGAGCAATTTAAAATATCAGCTCATTACATCGTAAACGGTGTCGGTTTATTTTTCAAACTGTCATATCTCCAGATTTTCTGGCCGGATTTTGATGCCGATGGTCTCATTCGATTCGCATGGATGCGTAGATATTTGTAGCATTTTAAATTTTGAAATTTCGTTAATTAGAAAAAGTTTAAGAGCAATTTAAAATATCAGCTCATTACATCGTAAACGGTGTCGGTTTATTTTTCAAACTGTCATATCTCCAGATTTTCGGGCCGGATTTTGATGCCAATGGTCTCATTCGATTCGCATGAAAATATAGATATTTTTAGCATTTTAAATTTTGAAATTTCGTTAATTAGAAAAAGTTTAAGAGCAATTTAAAATATCAGCTCATTACATCGTAAACGGTGTCGGTTTATTTTTCAAACTGTCATATCTCCAGATTTTCTGGCCGGATTTTGATGCCGATGGTCTCATTCGATTCGCATGGATGCGTAGATATTTGTAGCATTTTAAATTTTGAAATTTCGTTAATTAGAAAAAGTTTAAGAGCAATTTAAAATATCAGCTCGTTACATCGTAAACGGTGTCGGTTTATTTTTCAAACTGTCATATCTCCAGATTTTCGGGCCGGATTTTGATGCCAATGGTCTCATTCGATTCGCATGAAAATATAGATATTTTTAGCATTTTAAATTTTGAAATTTCGTTAATTAGAAAAAGTTTAAGAGCAATTTAAAATATCAGCTCATTACATCGTAAACGGTGTCGGTTTATTTTTCAAACTGTCATATCTCCAGATTTTCTGGCCGGATTTTGATGCCGATGGTCTCATTCGATTCGCATGGATGCGTAGATATTTGTAGCATTTTAAATTTTGAAATTTCGTTAATTAGAAAAAGTTTAAGAGCAATTTAAAATATCAGCTCGTTACATCGTAAACGGTGTCGGTTTATTTTTCAAACTGTCATATCTCCAGATTTTCGGGCCGGATTTTGATGCCAATGGTCTCATTCGATTCGCATGAAAATATAGATATTTTTAGCATTTTAAATTTTGAAATTTCGTTAATTAGAAAAAGTTTAAGAGCAATTTAAAATATCAGCTCATTACATCGTAAACGGTGTCGGTTTATTTTTCAAACTGTCATATCTCCAGATTTTCGGGCCGGATTTTGATGCCAATGGTCTCATTCGATTCGCATGAAAATATAGATATTTTTAGCATTTTAAATTTTGAAATTTCGTTAATTAGAAAAAGTTTAAGAGCAATTTAAAATATCAGCTCATTACATCGTAAACGGTGTCGGTTTATTTTTCAAACTGTCATATCTCCAGATTTTCTGGCCGGATTTTGATGCCGATGGTCTCATTCGATTCGCATGGATGCGTAGATATTTGTAGCATTTTAAATTTTGAAATTTCGTTAATTAGAAAAAGTTTAAGAGCAATTTAAAATATCAGCTCATTACATCGTAAACGGTGTCGGTATATTTTTCAAACTGTCATATCTCCAGATTTTCGGGCCGGATTTTGATGCCAATGGTCTCATTCGATTCGCATGAAAATATAGATATTTTTAGCATTTTAAATTTTGAAATTTCGTTAATTAGAAAAAGTTTAAGAGCAATTTAAAATATCAGCTCATTACATCGTAAACGGTGTCGGTTTATTTTTCAAACTGTCATATCTCCAGATTTTCTGGCCGGATTTTGATGCCGATGGTCTCATTCGATTCGCATGGATGCGTAGATATTTGTAGCATTTTAAATTTTGAAATTTCGTTAATTAGAAAAAGTTTAAGAGCAATTTAAAATATCAGCTCATTACATCGTAAACGGTGTCGGTTTATTTTTCAAACTGTCATATCTCCAGATTTTCGGGCCGGATTTTGATGCCAATGGTCTCATTCGATTCGCATGAAAATATAGATATTTTTAGCATTTTAAATTTTGAAATTTCGTTAATTAGAAAAAGTTTAAGAGCAATTTAAAATATCAGCTCATTACATCGTAAACGGTGTCGGTTTATTTTTCAAACTGTCATATCTCCAGATTTTCTGGCCGGTTTTTGATGCCGATGGTCTCATTCGATTCGCATGGATGCGTAGATATTTGTAGCATTTTAAATTTTGAAATTTCGTTAATTAGAAAAAGTTTAAGAGCAATTTAAAATATCAGCTCATTACATCGTAAACGGTGTCGGTTTATTTTTCAAACTGTCATATCTCCAGATTTTCGGGCCGGATTTTGATGCCAATGGTCTCATTCGATTCGCATGAAAATATAGATATTTTTAGCATTTTAAATTTTGAAATTTCGTTAATTAGAAAAAGTTTAAGAGCAATTTAAAATATCAGCTCATTACATCGTAAACGGTGTCGGTTTATTTTTCAAACTGTCATATCTCCAGATTTTCTGGCCGGATTTTGATGCCGATGGTCTCATTCGATTCGCATGGATGCGTAGATATTTGTAGCATTTTAAATTTTGAAATTTCGTTAATTAGAAAAAGTTTAAGAGCAATTTAAAATATCAGCTCATTACATCGTAAACGGTGTCGGTTTATTTTTCAAACTGTCATATCTCCAGATTTTCGGGCCGGATTTTGATGCCAATGGTCTCATTCGATTCGCATGAAAATATAGATATTTTTAGCATTTTAAATTTTGAAATTTCGTTAATTAGAAAAAGTTTAAGAGCAATTTAAAATATCAGCTCATTACATCGTAAACGGTGTCGGTTTATTTTTCAAACTGTCATATCTCCAGATTTTCGGGCCGGATTTTGATGCCAATGGTCTCATTCGATTCGCATGAAAATATAGATATTTTTAGCATTTTAAATTTTGAAATTTCGTTAATTAGAAAAAGTTTAAGAGCAATTTAAAATATCAGCTCATTACATCGTAAACGGTGTCGGTTTATTTTTCAAACTGTCATATCTCCAGATTTTCGGGCCGGATTTTGATGCCAATGGTCTCATTCGATTCGCATGAAAATATAGATATTTTTAGCATTTTAAATTTTGAAATTTCGTTAATTAGAAAAAGTTTAAGAGCAATTTAAAATATCAGCTCATTACATCGTAAACGGTGTCGGTTTATTTTTCAAACTGTCATATCTCCAGATTTTCGGGCCGGATTTTGATGCCAATGGTCTCATTCGATTCGCATGAAAATATAGATATTTTTAGCATTTTAAATTTTGAAATTTCGTTAATTAGAAAAAGTTTAAGAGCAATTTAAAATATCAGCTCATTACATCGTAAACGGTGTCGGTTTATTTTTCAAACTGTCATATCTCCAGATTTTCTGGCCGGATTTTGATGCCGATGGTCTCATTCGATTCGCATGGATGCGTAGATATTTGTAGCATTTTAAATTTTGAAATTTCGTTAATTAGAAAAAGTTTAAGAGCAATTTAAAATATCAGCTCATTACATCGTAAACGGTGTCGGTTTATTTTTCAAACTGTCATATCTCCAGATTTTCTGGCCGGATTTTGATGCCGATGGTCTCATTCGATTCGCATGGATGCGTAGATATTTGTAGCATTTTAAATTTTGAAATTTCGTTAATTAGAAAAAGTTTAAGAGCAATTTAAAATATCAGCTCATTACATCGTAAACGGTGTCGGTTTATTTTTCAAACTGTCATATCTCCAGATTTTCGGGCCGGATTTTGATGCCAATGGTCTCATTCGATTCGCATGAAAATATAGATATTTTTAGCATTTTAAATTTTGAAATTTCGTTAATTAGAAAAAGTTTAAGAGCAATTTAAAATATCAGCTCATTACATCGTAAACGGTGTCGGTTTATTTTTCAAACTGTCATATCTCCAGATTTTCTGGCCGGTTTTTGATGCCGATGGTCTCATTCGATTCGCATGGATGCGTAGATATTTGTAGCATTTTAAATTTTGAAATTTCGTTAATTAGAAAAAGTTTAAGAGCAATTTAAAATATCAGCTCATTACATCGTAAACGGTGTCGGTTTATTTTTCAAACTGTCATATCTCCAGATTTTCGGGCCGGATTTTGATGCCAATGGTCTCATTCGATTCGCATGAAAATATAGATATTTTTAGCATTTTAAATTTTGAAATTTCGTTAATTAGAAAAAGTTTAAGAGCAATTTAAAATATCAGCTCATTACATCGTAAACGGTGTCGGTTTATTTTTCAAACTGTCATATCTCCAGATTTTCTGGCCGGATTTTGATGCCGATGGTCTCATTCGATTCGCATGGATGCGTAGATATTTGTAGCATTTTAAATTTTGAAATTTCGTTAATTAGAAAAAGTTTAAGAGCAATTTAAAATATCAGCTCATTACATCGTAAACGGTGTCGGTTTATTTTTCAAACTGTCATATCTCCAGATTTTCGGGCCGGATTTTGATGCCAATGGTCTCATTCGATTCGCATGAAAATATAGATATTTTTAGCATTTTAAATTTTGAAATTTCGTTAATTAGAAAAAGTTTAAGAGCAATTTAAAATATCAGCTCATTACATCGTAAACGGTGTCGGTTTATTTTTCAAACTGTCATATCTCCAGATTTTCGGGCCGGATTTTGATGCCAATGGTCTCATTCGATTCGCATGAAAATATAGATATTTTTAGCATTTTAAATTTTGAAATTTCGTTAATTAGAAAAAGTTTAAGAGCAATTTAAAATATCAGCTCATTACATCGTAAACGGTGTCGGTTTATTTTTCAAACTGTCATATCTCCAGATTTTCGGGCCGGATTTTGATGCCAATGGTCTCATTCGATTCGCATGAAAATATAGATATTTTTAGCATTTTAAATTTTGAAATTTCGTTAATTAGAAAAAGTTTAAGAGCAATTTAAAATATCAGCTCATTACATCGTAAACGGTGTCGGTTTATTTTTCAAACTGTCATATCTCCAGATTTTCGGGCCGGATTTTGATGCCAATGGTCTCATTCGATTCGCATGAAAATATAGATATTTTTAGCATTTTAAATTTTGAAATTTCGTTAATTAGAAAAAGTTTAAGAGCAATTTAAAATATCAGCTCATTACATCGTAAACGGTGTCGGTTTATTTTTCAAACTGTCATATCTCCAGATTTTCTGGCCGGATTTTGATGCCGATGGTCTCATTCGATTCGCATGGATGCGTAGATATTTGTAGCATTTTAAATTTTGAAATTTCGTTAATTAGAAAAAGTTTAAGAGCAATTTAAAATATCAGCTCATTACATCGTAAACGGTGTCGGTTTATTTTTCAAACTGTCATATCTCCAGATTTTCGGGCCGGATTTTGATGCCAATGGTCTCATTCGATTCGCATGAAAATATAGATATTTTTAGCATTTTAAATTTTGAAATTTCGTTAATTAGAAAAAGTTTAAGAGCAATTTAAAATATCAGCTCATTACATCGTAAACGGTGTCGGTTTATTTTTCAAACTGTCATATCTCCAGATTTTCGGGCCGGATTTTGATGCCAATGGTCTCATTCGATTCGCATGAAAATATAGATATATTTAGCATTTTAAATTTTGAAATTTCGTTAATTAGAAAAAGTTTAAGAGCAATTTAAAATATCAGCTCATTACATCGTAAACGGTGTCGGTTTATTTTTCAAACTGTCATATCTCCAGATTTTCTGGCCGGATTTTGATGCCGATGGTCTCATTCGATTCGCATGGATGCGTAGATATTTGTAGCATTTTAAATTTTGAAATTTCGTTAATTAGAAAAAGTTTAAGAGCAATTTAAAATATCAGCTCATTACATCGTAAACGGTGTCGGTTTATTTTTCAAACTGTCATATCTCCAGATTTTCGGGCCGGATTTTGATGCCAATGGTCTCATTCGATTCGCATGAAAATATAGATATTTTTAGCATTTTAAATTTTGAAATTTCGTTAATTAGAAAAAGTTTAAGAGCAATTTAAAATATCAGCTCATTACATCGTAAACGGTGTCGGTTTATTTTTCAAACTGTCATATCTCCAGATTTTCGGGCCGGATTTTGATGCCAATGGTCTCATTCGATTCGCATGAAAATATAGATATTTTTAGCATTTTAAATTTTGAAATTTCGTTAATTAGAAAAAGTTTAAGAGCAATTTAAAATATCAGCTCATTACATCGTAAACGGTGTCGGTTTATTTTTCAAACTGTCATATCTCCAGATTTTCGGGCCGGATTTTGATGCCAATGGTCTCATTCGATTCGCATGAAAATATAGATATTTTTAGCATTTTAAATTTTGAAATTTCGTTAATTAGAAAAAGTTTAAGAGCAATTTAAAATATCAGCTCATTACATCGTAAACGGTGTCGGTTTATTTTTCAAACTGTCATATCTCCAGATTTTCGGGCCGGATTTTGATGCCAATGGTCTCATTCGATTCGCATGAAAATATAGATATTTTTAGCATTTTAAATTTTGAAATTTCGTTAATTAGAAAAAGTTTAAGAGCAATTTAAAATATCAGCTCATTACATCGTAAACGGTGTCGGTTTATTTTTCAAACTGTCATATCTCCAGATTTTCTGGCCGGATTTTGATGCCGATGGTCTCATTCGATTCGCATGGATGCGTAGATATTTGTAGCATTTTAAATTTTGAAATTTCGTTAATTAGAAAAAGTTTAAGAGCAATTTAAAATATCAGCTCATTACATCGTAAACGGTGTCGGTTTATTTTTCAAACTGTCATATCTCCAGATTTTCGGGCCGGATTTTGATGCCAATGGTCTCATTCGATTCGCATGAAAATATAGATATTTTTAGCATTTTAAATTTTGAAATTTCGTTAATTAGAAAAAGTTTAAGAGCAATTTAAAATATCAGCTCATTACATCGTAAACGGTGTCGGTTTATTTTTCAAACTGTCATATCTCCAGATTTTCGGGCCGGATTTTGATGCCAATGGTCTCATTCGATTCGCATGAAAATATAGATATATTTAGCATTTTAAATTTTGAAATTTCGTTAATTAGAAAAAGTTTAAGAGCAATTTAAAATATCAGCTCATTACATCGTAAACGGTGTCGTTTTATTTTTCAAACTGTCATATCTCCAGATTTTCGGGCCGGATTTTGATGCCAATGGTCTCATTCGATTCGCATGAAAATATAGATATTTTTAGCATTTTAAATTTTGAAATTTCGTTAATTAGAAAAAGTTTAAGAGCAATTTAAAATATCAGCTCATTACATCGTAAACGGTGTCGGTTTATTTTTCAAACTGTCATATCTCCAGATTTTCTGGCCGGATTTTGATGCCGATGGTCTCATTCGATTCGCATGGATGCGTAGATATTTGTAGCATTTTAAATTTTGAAATTTCGTTAATTAGAAAAAGTTTAAGAGCAATTTAAAATATCAGCTCATTACATCGTAAACGGTGTCGGTTTATTTTTCAAACTGTCATATCTCCAGATTTTCGGGCCGGATTTTGATGCCAATGGTCTCATTCGATTCGCATGAAAATATAGATATTTTTAGCATTTTAAATTTTGAAATTTCGTTAATTAGAAAAAGTTTAAGAGCAATTTAAAATATCAGCTCATTACATCGTAAACGGTGTCGGTTTATTTTTCAAACTGTCATATCTCCAGATTTTCTGGCCGGATTTTGATGCCGATGGTCTCATTCGATTCGCATGGATGCGTAGATATTTGTAGCATTTTAAATTTTGAAATTTCGTTAATTAGAAAAAGTTTAAGAGCAATTTAAAATATCAGCTCATTACATCGTAAACGGTGTCGGTTTATTTTTCAAACTGTCATATCTCCAGATTTTCGGGCCGGATTTTGATGCCAATGGTCTCATTCGATTCGCATGAAAATATAGATATATTTAGCATTTTAAATTTTGAAATTTCGTTAATTAGAAAAAGTTTAAGAGCAATTTAAAATATCAGCTCATTACATCGTAAACGGTGTCGTTTTATTTTTCAAACTGTCATATCTCCAGATTTTCTTGCCGGATTTTGATGCCAATGGTCTCATTCGATTCGCATGAAAATATAGATATTTTTAGCATTTTAAATTTTGAAATTTCGTTAATTAGAAAAAGTTTAAGAGCAATTTAAAATATCAGCTCATTACATCGTAAACGGTGTCGGTTTATTTTTCAAACTGTCATATCTCCAGATTTTCTGGCCGGATTTTGATGCCAATGGTCTCATTCGATTCGCATGAAAATATAGATATTTTTAGCATTTTAAATTTTGAAATTTCGTTAATTAGAAAAAGTTTAAGAGCAATTTAAAATATCAGCTCATTACATCGTAAACGGTGTCGGTTTATTTTTCAAACTGTCATATCTCCAGATTTTCTGGCCGGATTTTGATGCCGATGGTCTCATTCGATTCGCATGGATGCGTAGATATTTGTAGCATTTTAAATTTTGAAATTTCGTTAATTAGAAAAAGTTTAAGAGCAATTTAAAATATCAGCTCATTACATCGTAAACGGTGTCGGTTTATTTTTCAAACTGTCATATCTCCAGATTTTCGGGCCGGATTTTGATGCCAATGGTCTCATTCGATTCGCATGAAAATATAGATATTTTTAGCATTTTAAATTTTGAAATTTCGTTAATTAGAAAAAGTTTAAGAGCAATTTAAAATATCAGCTCATTACATCGTAAACGGTGTCGGTTTATTTTTCAAACTGTCATATCTCCAGATTTTCGGGCCGGATTTTGATGCCAATGGTCTCATTCGATTCGCATGAAAATATAGATATTTTTAGCATTTTAAATTTTGAAATTTCGTTAATTAGAAAAAGTTTAAGAGCAATTTAAAATATCAGCTCATTACATCGTAAACGGTGTCGGTTTATTTTTCAAACTGTCATATCTCCAGATTTTCTGGCCGGATTTTGATGCCGATGGTCTCATTCGATTCGCATGGATGCGTAGATATTTGTAGCATTTTAAATTTTGAAATTTCGTTAATTAGAAAAAGTTTAAGAGCAATTTAAAATATCAGCTCGTTACATCGTAAACGGTGTCGGTTTATTTTTCAAACTGTCATATCTCCAGATTTTCGGGCCGGATTTTGATGCCAATGGTCTCATTCGATTCGCATGAAAATATAGATATTTTTAGCATTTTAAATTTTGAAATTTCGTTAATTAGAAAAAGTTTAAGAGCAATTTAAAATATCAGCTCATTACATCGTAAACGGTGTCGGTTTATTTTTCAAACTGTCATATCTCCAGATTTTCGGGCCGGATTTTGATGCCAATGGTCTCATTCGATTCGCATGAAAATATAGATATTTTTAGCATTTTAAATTTTGAAATTTCGTTAATTAGAAAAAGTTTAAGAGCAATTTAAAATATCAGCTCATTACATCGTAAACGGTGTCGGTTTATTTTTCAAACTGTCATATCTCCAGATTTTCTGGCCGGATTTTGATGCCGATGGTCTCATTCGATTCGCATGGATGCGTAGATATTTGTAGCATTTTAAATTTTGAAATTTCGTTAATTAGAAAAAGTTTAAGAGCAATTTAAAATATCAGCTCATTACATCGTAAACGGTGTCGGTTTATTTTTCAAACTGTCATATCTCCAGATTTTCGGGCCGGATTTTGATGCCAATGGTCTCATTCGATTCGCATGAAAATATAGATATTTTTAGCATTTTAAATTTTGAAATTTCGTTAATTAGAAAAAGTTTAAGAGCAATTTAAAATATCAGCTCATTACATCGTAAACGGTGTCGGTTTATTTTTCAAACTGTCATATCTCCAGATTTTCTGGCCGGATTTTGATGCCGATGGTCTCATTCGATTCGCATGGATGCGTAGATATTTGTAGCATTTTAAATTTTGAAATTTCGTTAATTAGAAAAAGTTTAAGAGCAATTTAAAATATCAGCTCATTACATCGTAAACGGTGTCGGTTTATTTTTCAAACTGTCATATCTCCAGATTTTCGGGCCGGATTTTGATGCCAATGGTCTCATTCGATTCGCATGAAAATATAGATATATTTAGCATTTTAAATTTTGAAATTTCGTTAATTAGAAAAAGTTTAAGAGCAATTTAAAATATCAGCTCATTACATCGTAAACGGTGTCGTTTTATTTTTCAAACTGTCATATCTCCAGATTTTCTTGCCGGATTTTGATGCCAATGGTCTCATTCGATTCGCATGAAAATATAGATATTTTTAGCATTTTAAATTTTGAAATTTCGTTAATTAGAAAAAGTTTAAGAGCAATTTAAAATATCAGCTCATTACATCGTAAACGGTGTCGGTTTATTTTTCAAACTGTCATATCTCCAGATTTTCTGGCCGGATTTTGATGCCAATGGTCTCATTCGATTCGCATGAAAATATAGATATTTTTAGCATTTTAAATTTTGAAATTTCGTTAATTAGAAAAAGTTTAAGAGCAATTTAAAATATCAGCTCATTACATCGTAAACGGTGTCGGTTTATTTTTCAAACTGTCATATCTCCAGATTTTCTGGCCGGATTTTGATGCCGATGGTCTCATTCGATTCGCATGGATGCGTAGATATTTGTAGCATTTTAAATTTTGAAATTTCGTTAATTAGAAAAAGTTTAAGAGCAATTTAAAATATCAGCTCATTACATCGTAAACGGTGTCGGTTTATTTTTCAAACTGTCATATCTCCAGATTTTCGGGCCGGATTTTGATGCCAATGGTCTCATTCGATTCGCATGAAAATATAGATATTTTTAGCATTTTAAATTTTGAAATTTCGTTAATTAGAAAAAGTTTAAGAGCAATTTAAAATATCAGCTCATTACATCGTAAACGGTGTCGGTTTATTTTTCAAACTGTCATATCTCCAGATTTTCGGGCCGGATTTTGATGCCAATGGTCTCATTCGATTCGCATGAAAATATAGATATTTTTAGCATTTTAAATTTTGAAATTTCGTTAATTAGAAAAAGTTTAAGAGCAATTTAAAATATCAGCTCATTACATCGTAAACGGTGTCGGTTTATTTTTCAAACTGTCATATCTCCAGATTTTCTGGCCGGATTTTGATGCCGATGGTCTCATTCGATTCGCATGGATGCGTAGATATTTGTAGCATTTTAAATTTTGAAATTTCGTTAATTAGAAAAAGTTTAAGAGCAATTTAAAATATCAGCTCATTACATCGTAAACGGTGTCGGTTTATTTTTCAAACTGTCATATCTCCAGATTTTCGGGCCGGATTTTGATGCCAATGGTCTCATTCGATTCGCATGAAAATATAGATATTTTTAGCATTTTAAATTTTGAAATTTCGTTAATTAGAAAAAGTTTAAGAGCAATTTAAAATATCAGCTCATTACATCGTAAACGGTGTCGGTTTATTTTTCAAACTGTCATATCTCCAGATTTTCTGGCCGGATTTTGATGCCGATGGTCTCATTCGATTCGCATGGATGCGTAGATATTTGTAGCATTTTAAATTTTGAAATTTCGTTAATTAGAAAAAGTTTAAGAGCAATTTAAAATATCAGCTCATTACATCGTAAACGGTGTCGGTTTATTTTTCAAACTGTCATATCTCCAGATTTTCGGGCCGGATTTTGATGCCAATGGTCTCATTCGATTCGCATGAAAATATAGATATTTTTAGCATTTTAAATTTTGAAATTTCGTTAATTAGAAAAAGTTTAAGAGCAATTTAAAATATCAGCTCATTACATCGTAAACGGTGTCGGTTTATTTTTCAAACTGTCATATCTCCAGATTTTCTGGCCGGATTTTGATGCCGATGGTCTCATTCGATTCGCATGGATGCGTAGATATTTGTAGCATTTTAAATTTTGAAATTTCGTTAATTAGAAAAAGTTTAAGAGCAATTTAAAATATCAGCTCATTACATCGTAAACGGTGTCGGTTTATTTTTCAAACTGTCATATCTCCAGATTTTCGGGCCGGATTTTGATGCCAATGGTCTCATTCGATTCGCATGAAAATATAGATATATTTAGCATTTTAAATTTTGAAATTTCGTTAATTAGAAAAAGTTTAAGAGCAATTTAAAATATCAGCTCATTACATCGTAAACGGTGTCGTTTTATTTTTCAAACTGTCATATCTCCAGATTTTCGGGCCGGATTTTGATGCCAATGGTCTCATTCGATTCGCATGAAAATATAGATATTTTTAGCATTTTAAATTTTGAAATTTCGTTAATTAGAAAAAGTTTAAGAGCAATTTAAAATATCAGCTCATTACATCGTAAACGGTGTCGGTTTATTTTTCAAACTGTCATATCTCCAGATTTTCTGGCCGGATTTTGATGCCAATGGTCTCATTCGATTCGCATGAAAATATAGATATTTTTAGCATTTTAAATTTTGAAATTTCGTTAATTAGAAAAAGTTTAAGAGCAATTTAAAATATCAGCTCATTACATCGTAAACGGTGTCGGTTTATTTTTCAAACTGTCATATCTCCAGATTTTCTGGCCGGATTTTGATGCCGATGGTCTCATTCGATTCGCATGGATGCGTAGATATTTGTAGCATTTTAAATTTTGAAATTTCGTTAATTAGAAAAAGTTTAAGAGCAATTTAAAATATCAGCTCATTACATCGTAAACGGTGTCGGTTTATTTTTCAAACTGTCATATCTCCAGATTTTCGGGCCGGATTTTGATGCCAATGGTCTCATTCGATTCGCATGAAAATATAGATATTTTTAGCATTTTAAATTTTGAAATTTCGTTAATTAGAAAAAGTTTAAGAGCAATTTAAAATATCAGCTCATTACATCGTAAACGGTGTCGGTTTATTTTTCAAACTGTCATATCTCCAGATTTTCGGGCCGGATTTTGATGCCAATGGTCTCATTCGATTCGCATGAAAATATAGATATTTTTAGCATTTTAAATTTTGAAATTTCGTTAATTAGAAAAAGTTTAAGAGCAATTTAAAATATCAGCTCATTACATCGTAAACGGTGTCGGTTTATTTTTCAAACTGTCATATCTCCAGATTTTCTGGCCGGATTTTGATGCCGATGGTCTCATTCGATTCGCATGGATGCGTAGATATTTGTAGCATTTTAAATTTTGAAATTTCGTTAATTAGAAAAAGTTTAAGAGCAATTTAAAATATCAGCTCATTACATCGTAAACGGTGTCGGTTTATTTTTCAAACTGTCATATCTCCAGATTTTCGGGCCGGATTTTGATGCCAATGGTCTCATTCGATTCGCATGAAAATATAGATATTTTTAGCATTTTAAATTTTGAAATTTCGTTAATTAGAAAAAGTTTAAGAGCAATTTAAAATATCAGCTCATTACATCGTAAACGGTGTCGGTTTATTTTTCAAACTGTCATATCTCCAGATTTTCTGGCCGGATTTTGATGCCGATGGTCTCATTCGATTCGCATGGATGCGTAGATATTTGTAGCATTTTAAATTTTGAAATTTCGTTAATTAGAAAAAGTTTAAGAGCAATTTAAAATATCAGCTCATTACATCGTAAACGGTGTCGGTTTATTTTTCAAACTGTCATATCTCCAGATTTTCGGGCCGGATTTTGATGCCAATGGTCTCATTCGATTCGCATGAAAATATAGATATTTTTAGCATTTTAAATTTTGAAATTTCGTTAATTAGAAAAAGTTTAAGAGCAATTTAAAATATCAGCTCATTACATCGTAAACGGTGTCGGTTTATTTTTCAAACTGTCATATCTCCAGATTTTCGGGCCGGATTTTGATGCCAATGGTCTCATTCGATTCGCATGAAAATATAGATATTTTTAGCATTTTAAATTTTGAAATTTCGTTAATTAGAAAAAGTTTAAGAGCAATTTAAAATATCAGCTCATTACATCGTAAACGGTGTCGGTTTATTTTTCAAACTGTCATATCTCCAGATTTTCTGGCCGGATTTTGATGCCGATGGTCTCATTCGATTCGCATGGATGCGTAGATATTTGTAGCATTTTAAATTTTGAAATTTCGTTAATTAGAAAAAGTTTAAGAGCAATTTAAAATATCAGCTCATTACATCGTAAACGGTGTCGGTTTATTTTTCAAACTGTCATATCTCCAGATTTTCGGGCCGGATTTTGATGCCAATGGTCTCATTCGATTCGCATGAAAATATAGATATTTTTAGCATTTTAAATTTTGAAATTTCGTTAATTAGAAAAAGTTTAAGAGCAATTTAAAATATCAGCTCATTACATCGTAAACGGTGTCGGTTTATTTTTCAAACTGTCATATCTCCAGATTTTCGGGCCGGATTTTGATGCCAATGGTCTCATTCGATTCGCATGAAAATATAGATATTTTTAGCATTTTAAATTTTGAAATTTCGTTAATTAGAAAAAGTTTAAGAGCAATTTAAAATATCAGCTCATTACATCGTAAACGGTGTCGGTTTATTTTTCAAACTGTCATATCTCCAGATTTTCTGGCCGGATTTTGATGCCGATGGTCTCATTCGATTCGCATGGATGCGTAGATATTTGTAGCATTTTAAATTTTGAAATTTCGTTAATTAGAAAAAGTTTAAGAGCAATTTAAAATATCAGCTCATTACATCGTAAACGGTGTCGGTTTATTTTTCAAACTGTCATATCTCCAGATTTTCTGGCCGGATTTTGATGCCGATGGTCTCATTCGATTCGCATGGATGCGTAGATATTTGTAGCATTTTAAATTTTGAAATTTCGTTAATTAGAAAAAGTTTAAGAAGTAAATGCCCGGTAAAATATAAGAGTCGGTTTGATAACCCAAATTATTCCAAGAAAACAACAAAACGTATTTTCTCAACAAACTTTATTATAAACGAGTTAATAGTAACAAAGATGTGCAATGAGCACCGAAGAGAGTCTCAGTGAAGATTGTAAACAATCTTCACCAACAAAAACAGTCACAAAAATTGGGAACAATCCCTAAAACCAACAACTGAATTTTTGGATAAAATTCCCAATTCCCTCGAAAAAACTACAAAGTTTCGCAATTACGGAGTGACCATAGTTTAGTGTATTTCTACACAGGAGACGCACAGAAAAAGGGGAAAGTGGAACGGGCAAACGGGGAAAAGCGAACACAAACGGTGACAAGGGGATATTATTACTTCCCCCTCCTCTCAAAATTCGTCCTCCGGCCGAATGTCAAAACAAAAAAAATTATGTGCACGATTATCAATCAAAACAAAATTATTAGTATAACGATTTCACTGGGGCGGCTCATTTTCTGGCTTTCTTTATCTCTGGCTCTCCTTCTCTCCCATCATCCAAACTTTTCAGGGTCATCCTCCACACGTTCTCGTCCATTTCTTCTTTGACCTCATTGTCCATCATGACCATTTTTAGGTATTCCTTCAGCCCGGTCCATGTACTAGTCTTCTTCACATCTGCCAAAACACAGACCGGCAGTCCTCGATTCTCTGACTTCTTGTTCGCCTGAATGTATGTGACTTCTGGCATTCCCGAACATATTCTGGAAATTTTTCCAATTTCCAGCATGTCCTCCAAGGAACCTTCCAGCGGCAATGGCAAAATTACAATTTTTGCCTTGAATTTCAGATTTCTCAATCCCATCACTAACTTTCGAACATCCTCAAACATTGACTGTTGCGGTGTTGATTTGGCCAAGACCAAAACCATCTCTGTTCCAATCAATTGGTACTTCTTCCCGAAATTCTCAGCAATTCCTTCCTTGATTTGAATCACATGTTTTGGTGCATCAGCCGGCAAATCTCCAAACGTGGCAATCAAGTGTTGGTGTTTCAAAACTTTCCTTGGCGGTTCCACTAGCTTTGCAAGTTCCTTTTTTACCATTTCTAGTTCCTTCTCCCAGCCAATTCTTTTTGCAAATTTTTCCACATTTGGACAACTTGCTCCCATTTTTATTGCTTCCTTCTTCGATTCAATTGAGATTTGGACCAGTTTCAACGTCGCAGCAGCTTTTACCTCTTTCGGTTTCATCAATGGGTGACGAATCATCAATTCATTAATTGCAGCAGTTTCTTCCAATGAAGTTGTTGTTAGGCTCCAGCGTCCACTGTTGATAACAAATTGGCATTTGGTGGGTATACACGGACATTCAATCCTGGAAATTTCAATTTTATCACAATCAACTGCATTTTCAGAATTTTTATTTTCAATTTTCAACGCGTCCACGCTCACTTGCGCCTGTTCCTCACTCACTTTCTTCTTTCTACCTCTCTTTCCACAACTCTTTTTGGTCACACATGGTTCATCAAGATATTCTTTAGGTACCAATCTCACTTGTTCCATTGGAACTCTCAATATTTCTCCTTGACCAATAACTGGCTTAATCTCAACTGCTGTTTCGCTTTTTCCTACAACTCTAAACGGTCCTTGATACTCATTCACAAGTTTCGGATGTTTTGAACCAGCTTTTTCCAGTGGAATTCTCAACAAAACTCTGTCTCCTTTCTCCGGAAATTTAATCTTATCCACCTTATTCCTCTCATCAAACTGTTCCTTATAACGCTTCTGCTCTTTCTTCGTTCTCTCCCTCACAATCTCATACGCATTCTCCAACTCTTGTACCAATTTATGCTTATATTCATCTGAATCCATATAGTACAATTTCACTGGCTCCTTATCCTCACAATCCGGAATTTTTGGATCTCTTCCATACAATAAGAAATGTGGCGATTCACCCGTCGTCTCATTCTTTGCAGTATTATACGCGAAGACCGCGAATGGTAATTTTTCATCCCATTCAGCAGGAACTGTCAATTTCTTTTTCAAGATGTTCACAATCGTCCTATTAAACCGTTCAACACATCCATTTGCTCTCGAGTTATATCCTTTGGTGAATTTTTGCTCAATTTTCAAACTTTTTGTCAATTTTTCAACTGTCTCATTTTGAAATTCTGTTCCTTGATCAGTCAACAACACTTTTGGAATTCTCGCTTCTCTCACTAGCCAATTTTCTACCATCGCTTTCGAAATAGTTTCAGCTTTTTTATCTTTGATCGGAATCGCCGTTGCATACTTTGAAAACAGATCAATGATGCTCAATACATATTTGTTTCCATTTAATGAAAGTCCCATTTCAATCAAGTCAGCTGCTACAATTTCCATCGGTTCTTCTGTCACATACGGATTCAATGGCGGTATCAGATGTATTGATGCGTTTGCACACAAACACTCTTTACATTCTTTTGTCCATCTTTGGATATCTCCACTCATTTTTGGCCACCAATAATTTTCCACGATCTTTGGAATCGTTCTCTTTGCAGAACTATGTCCTGCCAAGTTTCCAGAATGATGTTCATCAAAAATAGCTTTCCGTCTACTCTCTGGCACAACTTTTCTCAAATTTTCACCCTTCTCCATCCAATATAAAATTTGGTCAATCATTACAAATTCATTACTAGACACTGATCCTCTCATTCCATCAATTTTTAATCCTTCAATTACTCTTCCAGTTTTCACGCATTCAACAATACTTTTCCATTTATCATCTTCCCTCAACTCTTCCATCCAACTCTTTTCACACTCAACATCTACTAGATTTACAATTGTTTGAATTTCAGTCTCAATTGGTTTCTCAACATCTGTTTCAAAATCATTTGAAGCAACTCCTCTCGACAATGCATCAGCAACAACATTAGCTTTTCCTTTTAGATAAACAATAGTGATTGCATAATCCTGCAGCTCCAGTGACCATCTCAACAATCTATTAGCCAACTTTTTGGATTTGAATAATGCACATAACGGTTGATGATCCGTAAATACAGTTATCGGAAGACCATATATAAAATGCTTGAACCTTTTGACCGCGAAAATCAATGCAAGAGCTTCCTTATCACTCACATGATAATTTTTTTCAGCCGGTGATAAGCTTTTCGATGCGAATGAAACTGGTCTGTATGCTCCATCTTCATCCTTTTGAGCCAACACTGCTCCAACACCACGATCTGATGCATCAGTAAAAATTGCGAATGGTTTTTTGAAACTTCTCGCCGATTCAACATCAGGTTGTATCAACACTGGTGCCGTTGTCAATTTCTCTACCAAATTCTCAAAAGCTACTTTCTGTTCAACATCCCACTTCCATCCAATTTTAGTCGATGTTAACGGACTCAATGGTGACGCGATTTGTGCAAAATTTCGAATGTATTTCCGATAATAATTAGCAAGACCCAGAAATCTTTGTAGATCAGCTTTATTCTTTGGCTCGGGAAATTTCATAATTTTCTCCACCGTACTCTCACAAGTTTGGACTCCACTCTCTGTCAACACATGTCCCAAATATTGAACCTGTCTTTGTCCAATTGCACACTTTTCAGCTTTTACTTTCATTTTTGCCAATCTCACTTTTTCAAATACTTGTCTAACATGCACAACATGATCCTCCATATTCTCGCTAGCAATCAACAAATCATCCACATAAACATACGCACATACTCCTAACAACTCTCCCAAAACATTCTCCATAAGAGTCTGGAACAACGCTGGGCTTGTACTCAATCCAAATGGTACAACATTGAATTCAAAAAGCTTATTCATCACTGCAAAAGCTGTAATTGATTTTGACTCTTCTTCCAACTGTACTTGCCAATATCCAGCCAACATATCAAGTGTCGAAAAAACTTTCTTATTTGCAAGCGATTGTAAAGTGCATTCTATATGTGGTAACGGATGTGCATTTGCTCGAACCATCTCATTCACTTTCCGATAGTCTATACACATTCGTACTTTTCCGTCCTTCTTTTTCACTAACACAACTGGCGAAGCATATGGTGAAACACTCTCTCGAATCACACCCTTTTCCAACATTTGCTCTAACAATTTAGAAACTTCATTTTGCAATGCTAATGGAACTGGTCGTTGTTTTTGCCTCACAGGCTTCTCATTCTCCATCTCAATCTTACACTTCACCATGTCCGTTTGGCTCAATTCCGAATCACTAATTGCAAAAATATCAGAATATTCTTCAATCACTTCTCTCAATCCCTCACATTCAACCTTTCCATTTTTCTCAATTTTCTCAACAATTTGATCAAAATTTGAATCACTCTCTTTCTGAACAACATCAACATTTCCAACATTCACACAAGCACCCGGACTCTTATCATTATCCACAGTCACTTCCTCCCAATCCTCTCTTGAATATGTTCCGATAACTTCATGCTTTTTCAACAAAATTGGTGTATCTTTATAATTTCTCACTCGGATCACCGCTTTTCCATTTTTGGATGAACATAGCATGCTTGGCAAAAACTCTCTATGTGGTTCGATCATAACAACTTTTGCATTTCCATCACCAGGATTTTCAAAATTGACAAAAATTTCCTTTTCCGATTTTGGTGGAATTCTCGCTTTTTCATCGACTCTCACTAAATTCTCATCCCTCCATCCAATATATATTCCAAATAGCTCAAAACTATTCGTTCCAATAATAGCCGTATCTGGACCATTCTCAACAACTTGGAAACGTACCATTTTCTTTTTGTTTCTCAAAACTACTTCCATTTCAACTTGTTGTTCAACACGCATATCATGTCTCGACGCACACGTGACTCCAAATTTTTCTGGCTCACCAAACCACACGACTAAATCTTTCCAGTTATCATTTTTCAGCTTTATCATATTCCACTGTTCCATTGGCAATACACTCACCATGGCTCCACTGTCTATCAACACTTCAAGTTCACAGTTCATGATTTTTGCTTTTTCAACCATTCTCACTCCAACACACTTTGAATTTGGTTTTTCCTTCTCACACACTTCCACTGCATGCACACTTGGATTTTTGCTGAAACATTTTTCAGCCAAATGCCCAATTTTTCCACATTTGAAACACTTTCTCATCTCTTGAGAAAAACCGATTTTATTTCTCATTCCCAATGGTTCCAGATTGCTACCACTCGCTGGCGCTTTTTCATTTCCATTTTCAGGCTTTTCCTGCACTCTTTCATATGCTCTTTCCTCTCTCCTAGGCCTATAAACCGGTTTCACATCCCGAGATCTATCGATTCTCCTATTCATCCGTCTTTCCTTTTCCAAATCAAGCGCCATCTCTTTCAGTTCTTCATAAACATTTCCAAAGATTTTTTCAATTTTTCTTTTTTCTACGCACAAAACAGAATAGATATCCGGAAAATTTTCAGCAGCTTGCATCAGTTTCATCACTTTCACGCTTTTATCATTCACATTTGATACATATGCTTCAGCATACACACGTTCCAAAACGATGATAAACTCTCTCAATGTTTGGTCTCTACGAATTCTCAATCTTTCCCAACATGCCAATGCTCTCTCTTTAGAATCCGAATTACTATTTCTCAACCTATTTTCCAGTTCCGTCATCACACTCTGATACGATAATCCTTTCGGAATTGTTTCAAACATGCTCAACGCTTCACCTTTCAAAAAGCTTCCACTCAACACTGCCAAGAGTTCTTCCTCATTCAACACTCGCAAAAATTTTGTCTCGAAAGATGTCCGGAATTTTTTGAAATTCTGTCTCACTCTCCCATCATAAATTTCAGGATTTGGTATCACTGTGCTTCTGTACACGTTTTCCATTCCGATTATCTGCTCTTTCAATCCACCATTCTCATCTCTCCTACTACCTTGACTCGAATTATGCATTCTCGAAGCCGAAACCGGACATGAATCAACACTCATTCTCTCAAACATCTGTTCCATACGGGTTGCCATAACTCTTTCACATCTTTCCTCCATTTCACGGACAGTCTCATTCAAAAGCGCTTTTAGATCGACAGGTTTTTCAATTTTTTCAAATTTTTCAATTTTTTCAAATTTTTCAATTTTTCCAAAATTTTCCAAATTCTCACCTTTCGCAGCTTTTTCCTCCAACCATGTCTTCTCCATACCACTTTTGCTGATTTTTGGATTGCAAACTTGATGATCCATATGCTTCTCCATGAAATCCAGTCCCTTAATTGACATATCTGTTGATGAATCTCTACTTCTATTCAACTTACTTGGCTTAAAAACTTCATTTTCTCCAAAATCCACGCCTTTCGCCAATTTCTTGATTTCAGCTTTTTGATTCATTATTAGTTTGGTTGAAAGCTCCAATTTCCTCCTCAACTCTTCCTTTTCTGCCTCACAATTTTTCATTTGCTCTTCCACATCTTTGAACAATTCTTTCTTTTCCTCCAATTCAGTCTCCAACTGTAGAATTTCTTGTTCTTGCTGAAAAATCCTCTCATTGTTTGTGTCAATTTTTTCACGCATTGAGCCACTTTGTTTAGCAGCACTTTCCAAAGCTTTCACTAACATCGCCGCGCTAGAACACTTCATTTTTTTCATTACTTTCCAAATTTTCCGCGTTTCTTCAGGATTTTCATCACCATTTAACCTTTCAAAATTTTCCATATCTCGCTCAACAAAACATGCCAATTTTTCTAACGGTGCGAACATTTGCTGCATTTTGGTTTTTGACAAAGCTGTGTTTGCTACTGCGAGCTTTTTGGCTTCCTCGTGTGCTTTTTCCAGCTCTTTCTTCATTTTCACTACATATTCATAAACATCAATTCTCACCTTTATTATTTTTCCATCTTCTATTGGTGCCGCTTTTTCCTGATTTTTCACCAATTCCTTTGCCATGGAAGCCAGTTGTATGATTTTTGTTTTTTCAATAGACTCCTCATCTAGTAATGCATTGTCATCCAGCTGTGTTGTCTGCTCAACTATTTCATCAATCAACCCTACCACTTCCTGGAAAAATTTTTGGTTTTTCTCAATTTGGATCCCCTCTTCATTTACGGTTTTCCAGTCACCGTCAGATGAGCGGTCCGATGTTTTTGACGATTGTGTTGCCGCTTGAACTTCGATCAAAGCATCATCCAGGCCGTGAAACCCCGAAAACGATGGTGTTGGTGTCTTGTCAGAAGCCATTCTGCAATTTTTCTTATTATTCTATTTCTCTAGATTTTTGAACTATGTCTCAAAAACACTAGAAGAACAATGCGAAAAACGGGATCCAGAAGTGAAGTTGGTTTTTCAAAAATTTTGTCCAAACGGTTTATTTATGTCAACCACGTAGAGAAGACCAAATAAAATCCGAGCGTTCAAATTATTCGAAAAAAAGAGGTTTTTCAAAAATTTTGTCCAAACGGTTTGTTTATGTCAACCACTTAGAGAAGACCAAACAATTTCCGAGCGTCCAAATTATTCGAAAAAAAAGAAAAAGGAATGACGAAACTTGTTTCAATAAGTTTGCTATAGAAAACGTGTTATTTTCCCGAAAAATTTGGTATCTTTTGACTCTTAGGCGGTTCGGCCCCCAAGTAAATGCCCGGTAAAATATAAGAGTCGGTTTGATAACCCAAATTATTCCAAGAAAACAACAAAACGTATTTTCTCAACAAACTTTATTATAAACGAGTTAATAGTAACAAAGATGTGCAATGAGCACCGAAGAGAGTCTCAGTGAAGATTGTAAACAATCTTCACCAACAAAAACAGTCACAAAAATTGGGAACAATCCCTAAAACCAACAACTGAATTTTTGGATAAAATTCCCAATTCCCTCGAAAAAACTACAAAGTTTCGCAATTACGGAGTGACCATAGTTTAGTGTATTTCTACACAGGAGACGCACAGAAAAAGGGGAAAGTGGAACGGGCAAACGGGGAAAAGCGAACACAAACGGTGACAAGGGGATATTATTACTAAGAGCAATTTAAAATATCAGCTCATTACATCGTAAACGGTGTCGGTTTATTTTTCAAACTGTCATATCTCCAGATTTTCGGGCCGGATTTTGATGCCAATGGTCTCATTCGATTCGCATGAAAATATAGATATTTTTAGCATTTTAAATTTTGAAATTTCGTTAATTAGAAAAAGTTTAAGAGCAATTTAAAATATCAGCTCATTACATCGTAAACGGTGTCGGTTTATTTTTCAAACTGTCATATCTCCAGATTTTCTGGCCGGATTTTGATGCCGATGGTCTCATTCGATTCGCATGGATGCGTAGATATTTGTAGCATTTTAAATTTTGAAATTTCGTTAATTAGAAAAAGTTTAAGAGCAATTTAAAATATCAGCTCATTACATCGTAAACGGTGTCGGTTTATTTTTCAAACTGTCATATCTCCAGATTTTCGGGCCGGATTTTGATGCCAATGGTCTCATTCGATTCGCATGAAAATATAGATATTTTTAGCATTTTAAATTTTGAAATTTCGTTAATTAGAAAAAGTTTAAGAGCAATTTAAAATATCAGCTCATTACATCGTAAACGGTGTCGTTTTATTTTTCAAACTGTCATATCTCCAGATTTTCGGGCCGGATTTTGATGCCAATGGTCTCATTCGATTCGCATGAAAATATAGATATTTTTAGCATTTTAAATTTTGAAATTTCGTTAATTAGAAAAAGTTTAAGAGCAATTTAAAATATCAGCTCATTACATCGTAAACGGTGTCGGTTTATTTTTCAAACTGTCATATCTCCAGATTTTCTGGCCGGATTTTGATGCCGATGGTCTCATTCGATTCGCATGGATGCGTAGATATTTGTAGCATTTTAAATTTTGAAATTTCGTTAATTAGAAAAAGTTTAAGAGCAATTTAAAATATCAGCTCATTACATCGTAAACGGTGTCGGTTTATTTTTCAAACTGTCATATCTCCAGATTTTCGGGCCGGATTTTGATGCCAATGGTCTCATTCGATTCGCATGAAAATATAGATATTTTTAGCATTTTAAATTTTGAAATTTCGTTAATTAGAAAAAGTTTAAGAGCAATTTAAAATATCAGCTCATTACATCGTAAACGGTGTCGGTTTATTTTTCAAACTGTCATATCTCCAGATTTTCGGGCCGGATTTTGATGCCAATGGTCTCATTCGATTCGCATGAAAATATAGATATTTTTAGCATTTTAAATTTTGAAATTTCGTTAATTAGAAAAAGTTTAAGAGCAATTTAAAATATCAGCTCATTACATCGTAAACGGTGTCGGTTTATTTTTCAAACTGTCATATCTCCAGATTTTCTGGCCGGATTTTGATGCCGATGGTCTCATTCGATTCGCATGGATGCGTAGATATTTGTAGCATTTTAAATTTTGAAATTTCGTTAATTAGAAAAAGTTTAAGAGCAATTTAAAATATCAGCTCATTACATCGTAAACGGTGTCGGTTTATTTTTCAAACTGTCATATCTCCAGATTTTCGGGCCGGATTTTGATGCCAATGGTCTCATTCGATTCGCATGAAAATATAGATATTTTTAGCATTTTAAATTTTGAAATTTCGTTAATTAGAAAAAGTTTAAGAGCAATTTAAAATATCAGCTCATTACATCGTAAACGGTGTCGGTTTATTTTTCAAACTGTCATATCTCCAGATTTTCGGGCCGGATTTTGATGCCAATGGTCTCATTCGATTCGCATGAAAATATAGATATTTTTAGCATTTTAAATTTTGAAATTTCGTTAATTAGAAAAAGTTTAAGAGCAATTTAAAATATCAGCTCATTACATCGTAAACGGTGTCGGTTTATTTTTCAAACTGTCATATCTCCAGATTTTCTGGCCGGATTTTGATGCCGATGGTCTCATTCGATTCGCATGGATGCGTAGATATTTGTAGCATTTTAAATTTTGAAATTTCGTTAATTAGAAAAAGTTTAAGAGCAATTTAAAATATCAGCTCATTACATCGTAAACGGTGTCGGTTTATTTTTCAAACTGTCATATCTCCAGATTTTCGGGCCGGATTTTGATGCCAATGGTCTCATTCGATTCGCATGAAAATATAGATATTTTTAGCATTTTAAATTTTGAAATTTCGTTAATTAGAAAAAGTTTAAGAGCAATTTAAAATATCAGCTCATTACATCGTAAACGGTGTCGGTTTATTTTTCAAACTGTCATATCTCCAGATTTTCGGGCCGGATTTTGATGCCAATGGTCTCATTCGATTCGCATGAAAATATAGATATTTTTAGCATTTTAAATTTTGAAATTTCGTTAATTAGAAAAAGTTTAAGAGCAATTTAAAATATCAGCTCATTACATCGTAAACGGTGTCGGTTTATTTTTCAAACTGTCATATCTCCAGATTTTCTGGCCGGATTTTGATGCCGATGGTCTCATTCGATTCGCATGGATGCGTAGATATTTGTAGCATTTTAAATTTTGAAATTTCGTTAATTAGAAAAAGTTTAAGAGCAATTTAAAATATCAGCTCATTACATCGTAAACGGTGTCGGTTTATTTTTCAAACTGTCATATCTCCAGATTTTCTGGCCGGATTTTGATGCCGATGGTCTCATTCGATTCGCATGAAAATATAGATATTTTTAGCATTTTAAATTTTGAAATTTCGTTAATTAGAAAAAGTTTAAGAGCAATTTAAAATATCAGCTCATTACATCGTAAACGGTGTCGGTTTATTTTTCAAACTGTCATATCTCCAGATTTTCGGGCCGGATTTTGATGCCAATGGTCTCATTCGATTCGCATGAAAATATAGATATTTGTAGCATTTTAAATTTTGAAATTTCGTTAATTAGAAAAAGTTTAAGAGCAATTTAAAATATCAGCTCATTACATCGTAAACGGTGTCGGTTTATTTTTCAAACTGTCATATCTCCAGATTTTCGGGCCGGATTTTGATGCCGATGGTCTTATTCGATTCGCATGGATGCGTAGATATTTGTAGCATTTTAAATTTTGAAATTTCGTTAATTAGAAAAAGTTTAAGAGCAATTTAAAATATCAGCTCATTACATCGTATACGGTGTCGGTTTATTTTTCAAACTGTCATATCTCCAGATTTTCGGGCCGGATTTTGATGCCAATGGTCTCATTCGATTCGCATGAAAATATAGATATTTTTAGCATTTTAAATTTTGAAATTTCGTTAATTAGAAAAAGTTTAAGAGCAATTTAAAATATCAGCTCATTACATCGTAAACGGTGTCGGTTTATTTTTCAAACTGTCATATCTCCAGATTTTCGGGCCGGATTTTGATGCCGATGGTCTTATTCGATTCGCATGGATGCGTAGATATTTGTAGCATTTTAAATTTTGAAATTTCGTTAATTAGAAAAAGTTTAAGAGCAATTTTAAATATCAGCTCATTACATCGTATACGGTGTCGGTTTATTTTTCAAACTGTCATATCTCCAGATTTTCTAGCCGGATTTTGATGCCAATGGTCTCATTCGATTCGCATGAAAATATAGATATTTTTAGCATTTTAAATTTTGAAATTTCGTTAATTAGAAAAAGTTTAAGAGCAATTTAAAATATCAGCTCATTACATCGTAACGGTGTCGGTTTATTTTTCAAACTGTCATATCTCCAGATTTTCGGGCCGGATTTTGATGCCAATGGTCTCATTCGATTCGCATGAAAATATAGATATTTTTAGCATTTTAAATTTTGAAATTTCGTTAATTAGAAAAAGTTTAAGAGCAATTTAAAATATCAGCTCATTACATCGTAAACGGTGTCGGTTTATTTTTCAAACTGTCATATCTCCAGATTTTCGGGCCGGATTTTGATGCCAATGGTCTCATTCGATTCGCATGAAAATATAGATATTTTTAGCATTTTAAATTTTGAAATTTCGTTAATTAGAAAAAGTTTAAGAGCAATTTAAAATATCAGCTCATTACATCGTAAACGGTGTCGGTTTATTTTTCAAACTGTCATATCTCCAGATTTTCGGGCCGGATTTTGATGCCGATGGTCTTATTCGATTCGCATGGATGCGTAGATATTTGTAGCATTTTAAATTTTGAAATTTCGTTAATTAGAAAAAGTTTAAGAGCAATTTAAAATATCAGCTCATTACATCGTATACGGTGTCGGTTTATTTTTCAAACTGTCATATCTCCAGATTTTCGGGCCGGATTTTGATGCCAATGGTCTCATTCGATTCGCATGAAAATATAGATATTTTTAGCATTTTAAATTTTGAAATTTCGTTAATTAGAAAAAGTTTAAGAGCAATTTAAAATATCAGCTCATTACATCGTAACGGTGTCGGTTTATTTTTCAAACTGTCATATCTCCAGATTTTCGGGCCGGATTTTGATGCCAATGGTCTCATTCGATTCGCATGAAAATATAGATATTTTTAGCATTTTAAATTTTGAAATTTCGTTAATTAGAAAAAGTTTAAGAGCAATTTAAAATATCAGCTCATTACATCGTAAACGGTGTCGGTTTATTTTTCAAACTGTCATATCTCCAGATTTTCGGGCCGGATTTTGATGCCAATGGTCTCATTCGATTCGCATGAAAATATAGATATTTTTAGCATTTTAAATTTTGAAATTTCGTTAATTAGAAAAAGTTTAAGAGCAATTTAAAATATCAGCTCATTACATCGTAAACGGTGTCGGTTTATTTTTCAAACTGTCATATCTCCAGATTTTCGGGCCGGATTTTGATGCCAATGGTCTCATTCGATTCGCATGAAAATATAGATATTTTTAGCATTTTAAATTTTTAAATTTCGTTAATTAGAAAAAGTTTAAGAGCAATTTAAAATATCAGCTCATTACATCGTAAACGGTGTCGGTTTATTTTTCAAACTGTCATATCTCCAGATTTTCGGGCCGGATTTTGATGCCGATGGTCTTATTCGATTCGCATGGATGCGTAGATATTTTTAGCATTTTAAATTTTGAAATTTCGTTAATTAGAAAAAGTTTAAGAGCAATTTAAAATATCAGCTCATTACATCGTAAACGGTGTCGGTTTATTTTTCAAACTGTCATATCTCCAGATTTTCGGGCCGGATTTTGATGCCAATGGTCTCATTCGATTTGCATGAAAATATAGATATTTTTAGCATTTTAAATTTTGAAATTTCGTTAATTAGAAAAAGTTTAAGAGCAATTTAAAATATCAGCTCATTACATCGTAAACGGTGTCGGTTTATTTTTCAAACTGTCATATCTCCAGATTTTCGGGCCGGATTTTGATGCCGATGGTCTTATTCGATTCGCATGGATGCGTAGATATTTGTAGCATTTTAAATTTTGAAATTTCGTTAATTAGAAAAAGTTTAAGAGCAATTTAAAATATCAGCTCATTACATCGTATACGGTGTCGGTTTATTTTTCAAACTGTCATATCTCCAGATTTTCGGGCCGGATTTTGATGCCAATGGTCTCATTCGATTCGCATGAAAATATAGATATTTTTAGCATTTTAAATTTTGAAATTTCGTTAATTAGAAAAAGTTTAAGAGCAATTTAAAATATCAGCTCATTACATCGTAACGGTGTCGGTTTATTTTTCAAACTGTCATATCTCCAGATTTTCGGGCCGGATTTTGATGCCAATGGTCTCATTCGATTCGCATGAAAATATAGATATTTTTAGCATTTTAAATTTTGAAATTTCGTTAATTAGAAAAAGTTTAAGAGCAATTTAAAATATCAGCTCATTACATCGTAAACGGTGTCGGTTTATTTTTCAAACTGTCATATCTCCAGATTTTAGGGCCGGATTTTGATGCCAATGGTCTCATTCGATTCGCATGAAAATATAGATATTTTTAGCATTTTAAATTTTGAAATTTCGTTAATTAGAAAAAGTTTAAGAGCAATTTAAAATATCAGCTCATTACATCGTAACGGTGTCGGTTTATTTTTCAAACTGTCATATCTCCAGATTTTCGGGCCGGATTTTGATGCCAATGGTCTCATTCGATTCGCATGGATGCGTAGATATTTGTAGCATTTTAAATTTTGAAATTTCGTTAATTAGAAAAAGTTTAAGAGCAATTTAAAATATCAGCTCATTACATCGTAAACGGTGTCGGTTTATTTTTCAAACTGTCATATCTCCAGATTTTCGGGCCGGATTTTGATGCCAATGGTCTCATTCGATTCGCATGAAAATATAGATATTTTTAGCATTTTAAATTTTGAAATTTCGTTAATTAGAAAAAGTTTAAGAGCAATTTAAAATATCAGCTCATTACATCGTAACGGTGTCGGTTTATTTTTCAAACTGTCATATCTCCAGATTTTCGGGCCGGATTTTGATGCCAATGGTCTCATTCGATTCGCATGAAAATATAGATATTTTTAGCATTTTAAATTTTGAAATTTCGTTAATTAGAAAAAGTTTAAGAGCAATTTAAAATATCAGCTCATTACATCGTAAACGGTGTCGGTTTATTTTTCAAACTGTCATATCTCCAGATTTTCGGGCCGGATTTTGATGCCAATGGTCTCATTCGATTCGCATGAAAATATAGATATTTTTAGCATTTTAAATTTTGAAATTTCGTTAATTAGAAAAAGTTTAAGAGCAATTTAAAATATCAGCTCATTACATCGTAAACGGTGTCGGTTTATTTTTCAAACTGTCATATCTCCAGATTTTCGGGCCGGATTTTGATGCCGATGGTCTTATTCGATTCGCATGGATGCGTAGATATTTGTAGCATTTTAAATTTTGAAATTTCGTTAATTAGAAAAAGTTTAAGAGCAATTTAAAATATCAGCTCATTACATCGTATACGGTGTCGGTTTATTTTTCAAACTGTCATATCTCCAGATTTTCGGGCCGGATTTTGATGCCAATGGTCTCATTCGATTCGCATGGATGCGTAGATATTTGTAGCATTTTAAATTTTGAAATTTCGTTAATTAGAAAAAGTTTAAGAGCAATTTAAAATATCAGCTCATTACATCGTATACGGTGTCGGTTTATTTTTCAAACTGTCATATCTCCAGATTTTCGGGCCGGATTTTGATGCCAATGGTCTCATTCGATTCGCATGAAAATATAGATATTTTTAGCATTTTAAATTTTGAAATTTCGTTAATTAGAAAAAGTTTAAGAGCAATTTAAAATATCAGCTCATTACATCGTAAACGGTGTCGGTTTATTTTTCAAACTGTCATATCTCCAGATTTTCGGGCCGGATTTTGATGCCAATGGTCTCATTCGATTCGCATGAAAATATAGATATTTTTAGCATTTTAAATTTTGAAATTTCGTTAATTAGAAAAAGTTTAAGAGCAATTTAAAATATCAGCTCATTACATCGTAACGGTGTCGGTTTATTTTTCAAACTGTCATATCTCCAGATTTTCGGGCCGGATTTTGATGCCAATGGTCTCATTCGATTCGCATGAAAATATAGATATTTTTAGCATTTTAAATTTTGAAATTTCGTTAATTAGAAAAAGTTTAAGAGCAATTTAAAATATCAGCTCATTACATCGTAAACGGTGTCGGTTTATTTTTCAAACTGTCATATCTCCAGATTTTCGGGCCGGATTTTGATGCCAATGGTCTCATTCGATTCGCATGAAAATATAGATATTTTTAGCATTTTAAATTTTGAAATTTCGTTAATTAGAAAAAGTTTAAGAGCAATTTAAAATATCAGCTCATTACATCGTAAACGGTGTCGGTTTATTTTTCAAACTGTCATATCTCCAGATTTTCGGGCCGGATTTTGATGCCGATGGTCTTATTCGATTCGCATGGATGCGTAGATATTTGTAGCATTTTAAATTTTGAAATTTCGTTAATTAGAAAAAGTTTAAGAGCAATTTAAAATATCAGCTCATTACATCGTATACGGTGTCGGTTTATTTTTCAAACTGTCATATCTCCAGATTTTCGGGCCGGATTTTGATGCCAATGGTCTCATTCGATTCGCATGAAAATATAGATATTTTTAGCATTTTAAATTTTGAAATTTCGTTAATTAGAAAAAGTTTAAGAGCAATTTAAAATATCAGCTCATTACATCGTAAACGGTGTCGGTTTATTTTTCAAACTGTCATATCTCCAGATTTTCGGGCCGGATTTTGATGCCGATGGTCTTATTCGATTCGCATGGATGCGTAGATATTTGTAGCATTTTAAATTTTGAAATTTCGTTAATTAGAAAAAGTTTAAGAGCAATTTAAAATATCAGCTCATTACATCGTATACGGTGTCGGTTTATTTTTCAAACTGTCATATCTCCAGATTTTCGGGCCGGATTTTGATGCCAATGGTCTCATTCGATTCGCATGAAAATATAGATATTTTTAGCATTTTAAATTTTGAAATTTCGTTAATTAGAAAAAGTTTAAGAGCAATTTAAAATATCAGCTCATTACATCGTAACGGTGTCGGTTTATTTTTCAAACTGTCATATCTCCAGATTTTCGGGCCGGATTTTGATGCCAATGGTCTCATTCGATTCGCATGAAAATATAGATATTTTTAGCATTTTAAATTTTGAAATTTCGTTAATTAGAAAAAGTTTAAGAGCAATTTAAAATATCAGCTCATTACATCGTAAACGGTGTCGGTTTATTTTTCAAACTGTCATATCTCCAGATTTTCGGGCCGGATTTTGATGCCGATGGTCTTATTCGATTCGCATGGATGCGTAGATATTTGTAGCATTTTAAATTTTGAAATTTCGTTAATTAGAAAAAGTTTAAGAGCAATTTAAAATATCAGCTCATTACATCGTATACGGTGTCGGTTTATTTTTCAAACTGTCATATCTCCAGATTTTCGGGCCGGATTTTGATGCCAATGGTCTCATTCGATTCGCATGAAAATATAGATATTTTTAGCATTTTAAATTTTGAAATTTCGTTAATTAGAAAAAGTTTAAGAGCAATTTAAAATATCAGCTCATTACATCGTAACGGTGTCGGTTTATTTTTCAAACTGTCATATCTCCAGATTTTCGGGCCGGATTTTGATGCCAATGGTCTCATTCGATTCGCATGAAAATATAGATATTTTTAGCATTTTAAATTTTGAAATTTCGTTAATTAGAAAAAGTTTAAGAGCAATTTAAAATATCAGCTCATTACATCGTAAACGGTGTCGGTTTATTTTTCAAACTGTCATATCTCCAGATTTTCGGGCCGGATTTTGATGCCAATGGTCTCATTCGATTCGCATGAAAATATAGATATTTTTAGCATTTTAAATTTTGAAATTTCGTTAATTAGAAAAAGTTTAAGAGCAATTTAAAATATCAGCTCATTACATCGTAAACGGTGTCGGTTTATTTTTCAAACTGTCATATCTCCAGATTTTCGGGCCGGATTTTGATGCCGATGGTCTTATTCGATTCGCATGGATGCGTAGATATTTGTAGCATTTTAAATTTTGAAATTTCGTTAATTAGAAAAAGTTTAAGAGCAATTTAAAATATCAGCTCATTACATCGTATACGGTGTCGGTTTATTTTTCAAACTGTCATATCTCCAGATTTTCGGGCCGGATTTTGATGCCAATGGTCTCATTCGATTCGCATGAAAATATAGATATTTTTAGCATTTTAAATTTTGAAATTTCGTTAATTAGAAAAAGTTTAAGAGCAATTTAAAATATCAGCTCATTACATCGTAACGGTGTCGGTTTATTTTTCAAACTGTCATATCTCCAGATTTTCGGGCCGGATTTTGATGCCAATGGTCTCATTCGATTCGCATGAAAATATAGATATTTTTAGCATTTTAAATTTTGAAATTTCGTTAATTAGAAAAAGTTTAAGAGCAATTTAAAATATCAGCTCATTACATCGTAAACGGTGTCGGTTTATTTTTCAAACTGTCATATCTCCAGATTTTCGGGCCGGATTTTGATGCCAATGGTCTCATTCGATTCGCATGAAAATATAGATATTTTTAGCATTTTAAATTTTGAAATTTCGTTAATTAGAAAAAGTTTAAGAGCAATTTAAAATATCAGCTCATTACATCGTAAACGGTGTCGGTTTATTTTTCAAACTGTCATATCTCCAGATTTTCGGGCCGGATTTTGATGCCGATGGTCTTATTCGATTCGCATGGATGCGTAGATATTTGTAGCATTTTAAATTTTGAAATTTCGTTAATTAGAAAAAGTTTAAGAGCAATTTAAAATATCAGCTCATTACATCGTATACGGTGTCGGTTTATTTTTCAAACTGTCATATCTCCAGATTTTCGGGCCGGATTTTGATGCCAATGGTCTCATTCGATTCGCATGAAAATATAGATATTTTTAGCATTTTAAATTTTGAAATTTCGTTAATTAGAAAAAGTTTAAGAGCAATTTAAAATATCAGCTCATTACATCGTAACGGTGTCGGTTTATTTTTCAAACTGTCATATCTCCAGATTTTCGGGCCGGATTTTGATGCCAATGGTCTCATTCGATTCGCATGAAAATATAGATATTTTTAGCATTTTAAATTTTGAAATTTCGTTAATTAGAAAAAGTTTAAGAGCAATTTAAAATATCAGCTCATTACATCGTATACGGTGTCGGTTTATTTTTCAAACTGTCATATCTCCAGATTTTCGGGCCGGATTTTGATGCCAATGGTCTCATTCGATTCGCATGAAAATATAGATATTTTTAGCATTTTAAATTTTGAAATTTCGTTAATTAGAAAAAGTTTAAGAGCAATTTAAAATATCAGCTCATTACATCGTAAACGGTGTCGGTTTATTTTTCAAACTGTCATATCTCCAGATTTTCGGGCCGGATTTTGATGCCAATGGTCTCATTCGATTCGCATGAAAATATAGATATTTTTAGCATTTTAAATTTTGAAATTTCGTTAATTAGAAAAAGTTTAAGAGCAATTTAAAATATCAGCTCATTACATCGTAACGGTGTCGGTTTATTTTTCAAACTGTCATATCTCCAGATTTTCGGGCCGGATTTTGATGCCAATGGTCTCATTCGATTCGCATGAAAATATAGATATTTTTAGCATTTTAAATTTTGAAATTTCGTTAATTAGAAAAAGTTTAAGAGCAATTTAAAATATCAGCTCATTACATCGTAAACGGTGTCGGTTTATTTTTCAAACTGTCATATCTCCAGATTTTCGGGCCGGATTTTGATGCCAATGGTCTCATTCGATTCGCATGAAAATATAGATATTTTTAGCATTTTAAATTTTGAAATTTCGTTAATTAGAAAAAGTTTAAGAGCAATTTAAAATATCAGCTCATTACATCGTAAACGGTGTCGGTTTATTTTTCAAACTGTCATATCTCCAGATTTTCGGGCCGGATTTTGATGCCGATGGTCTTATTCGATTCGCATGGATGCGTAGATATTTGTAGCATTTTAAATTTTGAAATTTCGTTAATTAGAAAAAGTTTAAGAGCAATTTAAAATATCAGCTCATTACATCGTATACGGTGTCGGTTTATTTTTCAAACTGTCATATCTCCAGATTTTCGGGCCGGATTTTGATGCCAATGGTCTCATTCGATTCGCATGAAAATATAGATATTTTTAGCATTTTAAATTTTGAAATTTCGTTAATTAGAAAAAGTTTAAGAGCAATTTAAAATATCAGCTCATTACATCGTAAACGGTGTCGGTTTATTTTTCAAACTGTCATATCTCCAGATTTTCGGGCCGGATTTTGATGCCGATGGTCTTATTCGATTCGCATGGATGCGTAGATATTTGTAGCATTTTAAATTTTGAAATTTCGTTAATTAGAAAAAGTTTAAGAGCAATTTAAAATATCAGCTCATTACATCGTATACGGTGTCGGTTTATTTTTCAAACTGTCATATCTCCAGATTTTCGGGCCGGATTTTGATGCCAATGGTCTCATTCGATTCGCATGAAAATATAGATATTTTTAGCATTTTAAATTTTGAAATTTCGTTAATTAGAAAAAGTTTAAGAGCAATTTAAAATATCAGCTCATTACATCGTAACGGTGTCGGTTTATTTTTCAAACTGTCATATCTCCAGATTTTCGGGCCGGATTTTGATGCCAATGGTCTCATTCGATTCGCATGAAAATATAGATATTTTTAGCATTTTAAATTTTGAAATTTCGTTAATTAGAAAAAGTTTAAGAGCAATTTAAAATATCAGCTCATTACATCGTAAACGGTGTCGGTTTATTTTTCAAACTGTCATATCTCCAGATTTTCGGGCCGGATTTTGATGCCAATGGTCTCATTCGATTCGCATGAAAATATAGATATTTTTAGCATTTTAAATTTTGAAATTTCGTTAATTAGAAAAAGTTTAAGAGCAATTTAAAATATCAGCTCATTACATCGTAAACGGTGTCGGTTTATTTTTCAAACTGTCATATCTCCAGATTTTCGGGCCGGATTTTGATGCCGATGGTCTTATTCGATTCGCATGGATGCGTAGATATTTGTAGCATTTTAAATTTTGAAATTTCGTTAATTAGAAAAAGTTTAAGAGCAATTTAAAATATCAGCTCATTACATCGTATACGGTGTCGGTTTATTTTTCAAACTGTCATATCTCCAGATTTTCGGGCCGGATTTTGATGCCAATGGTCTCATTCGATTCGCATGAAAATATAGATATTTTTAGCATTTTAAATTTTGAAATTTCGTTAATTAGAAAAAGTTTAAGAGCAATTTAAAATATCAGCTCATTACATCGTAACGGTGTCGGTTTATTTTTCAAACTGTCATATCTCCAGATTTTCGGGCCGGATTTTGATGCCAATGGTCTCATTCGATTCGCATGAAAATATAGATATTTTTAGCATTTTAAATTTTGAAATTTCGTTAATTAGAAAAAGTTTAAGAGCAATTTAAAATATCAGCTCATTACATCGTAAACGGTGTCGGTTTATTTTTCAAACTGTCATATCTCCAGATTTTCGGGCCGGATTTTGATGCCAATGGTCTCATTCGATTCGCATGAAAATATAGATATTTTTAGCATTTTAAATTTTGAAATTTCGTTAATTAGAAAAAGTTTAAGAGCAATTTAAAATATCAGCTCATTACATCGTAAACGGTGTCGGTTTATTTTTCAAACTGTCATATCTCCAGATTTTCGGGCCGGATTTTGATGCCGATGGTCTTATTCGATTCGCATGGATGCGTAGATATTTGTAGCATTTTAAATTTTGAAATTTCGTTAATTAGAAAAAGTTTAAGAGCAATTTAAAATATCAGCTCATTACATCGTATACGGTGTCGGTTTATTTTTCAAACTGTCATATCTCCAGATTTTCGGGCCGGATTTTGATGCCAATGGTCTCATTCGATTCGCATGAAAATATAGATATTTTTAGCATTTTAAATTTTGAAATTTCGTTAATTAGAAAAAGTTTAAGAGCAATTTAAAATATCAGCTCATTACATCGTAACGGTGTCGGTTTATTTTTCAAACTGTCATATCTCCAGATTTTCGGGCCGGATTTTGATGCCAATGGTCTCATTCGATTCGCATGAAAATATAGATATTTTTAGCATTTTAAATTTTGAAATTTCGTTAATTAGAAAAAGTTTAAGAGCAATTTAAAATATCAGCTCATTACATCGTAAACGGTGTCGGTTTATTTTTCAAACTGTCATATCTCCAGATTTTCGGGCCGGATTTTGATGCCGATGGTCTTATTCGATTCGCATGGATGCGTAGATATTTGTAGCATTTTAAATTTTGAAATTTCGTTAATTAGAAAAAGTTTAAGAGCAATTTAAAATATCAGCTCATTACATCGTATACGGTGTCGGTTTATTTTTCAAACTGTCATATCTCCAGATTTTCGGGCCGGATTTTGATGCCAATGGTCTCATTCGATTCGCATGAAAATATAGATATTTTTAGCATTTTAAATTTTGAAATTTCGTTAATTAGAAAAAGTTTAAGAGCAATTTAAAATATCAGCTCATTACATCGTAACGGTGTCGGTTTATTTTTCAAACTGTCATATCTCCAGATTTTCGGGCCGGATTTTGATGCCAATGGTCTCATTCGATTCGCATGAAAATATAGATATTTTTAGCATTTTAAATTTTGAAATTTCGTTAATTAGAAAAAGTTTAAGAGCAATTTAAAATATCAGCTCATTACATCGTAAACGGTGTCGGTTTATTTTTCAAACTGTCATATCTCCAGATTTTCGGGCCGGATTTTGATGCCAATGGTCTCATTCGATTCGCATGAAAATATAGATATTTTTAGCATTTTAAATTTTGAAATTTCGTTAATTAGAAAAAGTTTAAGAGCAATTTAAAATATCAGCTCATTACATCGTAAACGGTGTCGGTTTATTTTTCAAACTGTCATATCTCCAGATTTTCGGGCCGGATTTTGATGCCGATGGTCTTATTCGATTCGCATGGATGCGTAGATATTTGTAGCATTTTAAATTTTGAAATTTCGTTAATTAGAAAAAGTTTAAGAGCAATTTAAAATATCAGCTCATTACATCGTATACGGTGTCGGTTTATTTTTCAAACTGTCATATCTCCAGATTTTCGGGCCGGATTTTGATGCCAATGGTCTCATTCGATTCGCATGAAAATATAGATATTTTTAGCATTTTAAATTTTGAAATTTCGTTAATTAGAAAAAGTTTAAGAGCAATTTAAAATATCAGCTCATTACATCGTAACGGTGTCGGTTTATTTTTCAAACTGTCATATCTCCAGATTTTCGGGCCGGATTTTGATGCCAATGGTCTCATTCGATTCGCATGAAAATATAGATATTTTTAGCATTTTAAATTTTGAAATTTCGTTAATTAGAAAAAGTTTAAGAGCAATTTAAAATATCAGCTCATTACATCGTAAACGGTGTCGGTTTATTTTTCAAACTGTCATATCTCCAGATTTTCGGGCCGGATTTTGATGCCAATGGTCTCATTCGATTCGCATGAAAATATAGATATTTTTAGCATTTTAAATTTTGAAATTTCGTTAATTAGAAAAAGTTTAAGAGCAATTTAAAATATCAGCTCATTACATCGTAACGGTGTCGGTTTATTTTTCAAACTGTCATATCTCCAGATTTTCGGGCCGGATTTTGATGCCAATGGTCTCATTCGATTCGCATGGATGCGTAGATATTTGTAGCATTTTAAATTTTGAAATTTCGTTAATTAGAAAAAGTTTAAGAGCAATTTAAAATATCAGCTCATTACATCGTAAACGGTGTCGGTTTATTTTTCAAACTGTCATATCTCCAGATTTTCGGGCCGGATTTTGATGCCAATGGTCTCATTCGATTCGCATGAAAATATAGATATTTTTAGCATTTTAAATTTTGAAATTTCGTTAATTAGAAAAAGTTTAAGAGCAATTTAAAATATCAGCTCATTACATCGTAACGGTGTCGGTTTATTTTTCAAACTGTCATATCTCCAGATTTTCGGGCCGGATTTTGATGCCAATGGTCTCATTCGATTCGCATGAAAATATAGATATTTTTAGCATTTTAAATTTTGAAATTTCGTTAATTAGAAAAAGTTTAAGAGCAATTTAAAATATCAGCTCATTACATCGTAACGGTGTCGGTTTATTTTTCAAACTGTCATATCTCCAGATTTTCGGGCCGGATTTTGATGCCAATGGTCTCATTCGATTCGCATGAAAATATAGATATTTTTAGCATTTTAAATTTTGAAATTTCGTTAATTAGAAAAAGTTTAAGAGCAATTTAAAATATCAGCTCATTACATCGTAACGGTGTCGGTTTATTTTTCAAACTGTCATATCTCCAGATTTTCGGGCCGGATTTTGATGCCAATGGTCTCATTCGATTCGCATGGATGCGTAGATATTTGTAGCATTTTAAATTTTGAAATTTCGTTAATTAGAAAAAGTTTAAGAGCAATTTAAAATATCAGCTCATTACATCGTATACGGTGTCGGTTTATTTTTCAAACTGTCATATCTCCAGATTTTCGGGCCGGATTTTGATGCCAATGGTCTCATTCGATTCGCATGAAAATATAGATATTTTTAGCATTTTAAATTTTGAAATTTCGTTAATTAGAAAAAGTTTAAGAGCAATTTAAAATATCAGCTCATTACATCGTAAACGGTGTCGGTTTATTTTTCAAACTGTCATATCTCCAGATTTTCGGGCCGGATTTTGATGCCGATGGTCTTATTCGATTCGCATGGATGCGTAGATATTTGTAGCATTTTAAATTTTGAAATTTCGTTAATTAGAAAAAGTTTAAGAGCAATTTAAAATATCAGCTCATTACATCGTATACGGTGTCGGTTTATTTTTCAAACTGTCATATCTCCAGATTTTCGGGCCGGATTTTGATGCCAATGGTCTCATTCGATTCGCATGAAAATATAGATATTTTTAGCATTTTAAATTTTGAAATTTCGTTAATTAGAAAAAGTTTAAGAGCAATTTAAAATATCAGCTCATTACATCGTAACGGTGTCGGTTTATTTTTCAAACTGTCATATCTCCAGATTTTCGGGCCGGATTTTGATGCCAATGGTCTCATTCGATTCGCATGAAAATATAGATATTTTTAGCATTTTAAATTTTGAAATTTCGTTAATTAGAAAAAGTTTAAGAGCAATTTAAAATATCAGCTCATTACATCGTAAACGGTGTCGGTTTATTTTTCAAACTGTCATATCTCCAGATTTTCGGGCCGGATTTTGATGCCAATGGTCTCATTCGATTCGCATGAAAATATAGATATTTTTAGCATTTTAAATTTTGAAATTTCGTTAATTAGAAAAAGTTTAAGAGCAATTTAAAATATCAGCTCATTACATCGTAAACGGTGTCGGTTTATTTTTCAAACTGTCATATCTCCAGATTTTCGGGCCGGATTTTGATGCCGATGGTCTTATTCGATTCGCATGGATGCGTAGATATTTGTAGCATTTTAAATTTTGAAATTTCGTTAATTAGAAAAAGTTTAAGAGCAATTTAAAATATCAGCTCATTACATCGTATACGGTGTCGGTTTATTTTTCAAACTGTCATATCTCCAGATTTTCGGGCCGGATTTTGATGCCAATGGTCTCATTCGATTCGCATGAAAATATAGATATTTTTAGCATTTTAAATTTTGAAATTTCGTTAATTAGAAAAAGTTTAAGAGCAATTTAAAATATCAGCTCATTACATCGTAACGGTGTCGGTTTATTTTTCAAACTGTCATATCTCCAGATTTTCGGGCCGGATTTTGATGCCAATGGTCTCATTCGATTCGCATGAAAATATAGATATTTTTAGCATTTTAAATTTTGAAATTTCGTTAATTAGAAAAAGTTTAAGAGCAATTTAAAATATCAGCTCATTACATCGTAAACGGTGTCGGTTTATTTTTCAAACTGTCATATCTCCAGATTTTCGGGCCGGATTTTGATGCCAATGGTCTCATTCGATTCGCATGAAAATATAGATATTTTTAGCATTTTAAATTTTGAAATTTCGTTAATTAGAAAAAGTTTAAGAGCAATTTAAAATATCAGCTCATTACATCGTAAACGGTGTCGGTTTATTTTTCAAACTGTCATATCTCCAGATTTTCGGGCCGGATTTTGATGCCGATGGTCTTATTCGATTCGCATGGATGCGTAGATATTTGTAGCATTTTAAATTTTGAAATTTCGTTAATTAGAAAAAGTTTAAGAGCAATTTAAAATATCAGCTCATTACATCGTATACGGTGTCGGTTTATTTTTCAAACTGTCATATCTCCAGATTTTCGGGCCGGATTTTGATGCCAATGGTCTCATTCGATTCGCATGAAAATATAGATATTTTTAGCATTTTAAATTTTGAAATTTCGTTAATTAGAAAAAGTTTAAGAGCAATTTAAAATATCAGCTCATTACATCGTAACGGTGTCGGTTTATTTTTCAAACTGTCATATCTCCAGATTTTCGGGCCGGATTTTGATGCCAATGGTCTCATTCGATTCGCATGAAAATATAGATATTTTTAGCATTTTAAATTTTGAAATTTCGTTAATTAGAAAAAGTTTAAGAGCAATTTAAAATATCAGCTCATTACATCGTAAACGGTGTCGGTTTATTTTTCAAACTGTCATATCTCCAGATTTTCGGGCCGGATTTTGATGCCAATGGTCTCATTCGATTCGCATGAAAATATAGATATTTTTAGCATTTTAAATTTTGAAATTTCGTTAATTAGAAAAAGTTTAAGAGCAATTTAAAATATCAGCTCATTACATCGTAACGGTGTCGGTTTATTTTTCAAACTGTCATATCTCCAGATTTTCGGGCCGGATTTTGATGCCAATGGTCTCATTCGATTCGCATGGATGCGTAGATATTTGTAGCATTTTAAATTTTGAAATTTCGTTAATTAGAAAAAGTTTAAGAGCAATTTAAAATATCAGCTCATTACATCGTAAACGGTGTCGGTTTATTTTTCAAACTGTCATATCTCCAGATTTTCGGGCCGGATTTTGATGCCAATGGTCTCATTCGATTCGCATGAAAATATAGATATTTTTAGCATTTTAAATTTTGAAATTTCGTTAATTAGAAAAAGTTTAAGAGCAATTTAAAATATCAGCTCATTACATCGTAACGGTGTCGGTTTATTTTTCAAACTGTCATATCTCCAGATTTTCGGGCCGGATTTTGATGCCAATGGTCTCATTCGATTCGCATGAAAATATAGATATTTTTAGCATTTTAAATTTTGAAATTTCGTTAATTAGAAAAAGTTTAAGAGCAATTTAAAATATCAGCTCATTACATCGTAAACGGTGTCGGTTTATTTTTCAAACTGTCATATCTCCAGATTTTCGGGCCGGATTTTGATGCCAATGGTCTCATTCGATTCGCATGAAAATATAGATATTTTTAGCATTTTAAATTTTGAAATTTCGTTAATTAGAAAAAGTTTAAGAGCAATTTAAAATATCAGCTCATTACATCGTAACGGTGTCGGTTTATTTTTCAAACTGTCATATCTCCAGATTTTCGGGCCGGATTTTGATGCCAATGGTCTCATTCGATTCGCATGGATGCGTAGATATTTGTAGCATTTTAAATTTTGAAATTTCGTTAATTAGAAAAAGTTTAAGAGCAATTTAAAATATCAGCTCATTACATCGTAAACGGTGTCGGTTTATTTTTCAAACTGTCATATCTCCAGATTTTCGGGCCGGATTTTGATGCCAATGGTCTCATTCGATTCGCATGAAAATATAGATATTTTTAGCATTTTAAATTTTGAAATTTCGTTAATTAGAAAAAGTTTAAGAGCAATTTAAAATATCAGCTCATTACATCGTAAACGGTGTCGGTTTATTTTTCAAACTGTCATATCTCCAGATTTTCGGGCCGGATTTTGATGCCAATGGTCTCATTCGATTCGCATGAAAATATAGATATTTTTAGCATTTTAAATTTTGAAATTTCGTTAATTAGAAAAAGTTTAAGAGCAATTTAAAATATCAGCTCATTACATCGTAACGGTGTCGGTTTATTTTTCAAACTGTCATATCTCCAGATTTTCGGGCCGGATTTTGATGCCAATGGTCTCATTCGATTCGCATGGATGCGTAGATATTTGTAGCATTTTAAATTTTGAAATTTCGTTAATTAGAAAAAGTTTAAGAGCAATTTAAAATATCAGCTCATTACATCGTAAACGGTGTCGGTTTATTTTTCAAACTGTCATATCTCCAGATTTTCGGGCCGGATTTTGATGCCAATGGTCTCATTCGATTCGCATGAAAATATAGATATTTTTAGCATTTTAAATTTTGAAATTTCGTTAATTAGAAAAAGTTTAAGAGCAATTTAAAATATCAGCTCATTACATCGTAAACGGTGTCGGTTTATTTTTCAAACTGTCATATCTCCAGATTTTCGGGCCGGATTTTGATGCCAATGGTCTCATTCGATTCGCATGAAAATATAGATATTTTTAGCATTTTAAATTTTGAAATTTCGTTAATTAGAAAAAGTTTAAGAGCAATTTAAAATATCAGCTCATTACATCGTAACGGTGTCGGTTTATTTTTCAAACTGTCATATCTCCAGATTTTCGGGCCGGATTTTGATGCCAATGGTCTCATTCGATTCGCATGGATGCGTAGATATTTGTAGCATTTTAAATTTTGAAATTTCGTTAATTAGAAAAAGTTTAAGAGCAATTTAAAATATCAGCTCATTACATCGTAAACGGTGTCGGTTTATTTTTCAAACTGTCATATCTCCAGATTTTCGGGCCGGATTTTGATGCCAATGGTCTCATTCGATTCGCATGAAAATATAGATATGTTTAGCATTTTAAATTTTGAAATTTCATTAATTAGAAAAATGTACGGAGCAATTTAAAATATCAGGTCAGTACATCGTAAACGGTGTCGGTTTATTTTTCAAACTGTCATATCTCCAGATTTTCGGGCCGGATTTTGATGCCAATGGTCTCATTCGATTCGCATGAAAATATAGATATTTTTAGCATTTTAAATTTTGAAATTTCGTTAATTAGAAAAAGTTTAAGAGCAATTTAAAATATCAGCTCATTACATCGTAAACGGTGTCGGTTTATTTTTCAAACTGTCATATCTCCAGATTTTCGGGCCGGATTTTGATGCCGATGGTCTCATTCGATTCGCATGGATGCGTAGATATTTTTAGCATTTTAAATTTTGAAATTTCGTTAATTAGAAAAATGTACGGAGCAATTTAAAATATCAGGTCAGTACATCGTAAACGGTGTCGGTTTATTTTTCAAACTGTCATATCTCCAGATTTTCGGGCCGGATTTTGATGCCGATGGTCTCATTCGATTCGCATGGATGCGTAGATATTTTTAGCATTTTAAATTTTGAAATTTCGTTAATTAGAAAAATGTACGGAGCAATTTAAAATATCAGGTCAGTACATCGTAAACGGTGTCGGTTTATTTTTCAAACTGTCATATCTCCAGATTTTCGGGCCGGATTTTGATGCCAATGGTCTCATTCGATTCGCATGAAAATATAGATATGTTTAGCATTTTAAATTTTGAAATTTCGTTAATTAGAAAAATGTACGGAGCAATTTAAAATATCAGGTCAGTACATCGTAAACGGTGTCGGTTTATTTTTCAAACTGTCATATCTCCAGATTTTCGGGCCGGATTTTGATGCCAATGGTCTCATTCGATTCGCATGAAAATATAGATATTTTTAGCATTTTAAATTTTGAAATTTCGTTAATTAGAAAAAGTTTAAGAGCAATTTAAAATATCAGCTCATTACATCGTAAACGGTGTCGGTTTATTTTTCAAACTGTCATATCTCCAGATTTTCGGGCCGGATTTTGATGCCGATGGTCTCATTCGATTCGCATGGATGCGTAGATATTTTTAGCATTTTAAATTTTGAAATTTCGTTAATTAGAAAAATGTACGGAGCAATTTAAAATATCAGGTCAGTACATCGTAAACGGTGTCGGTTTATTTTTCAAACTGTCATATCTCCAGATCTTCGGGCCGGATTTTGATGCCAATGGTCTCATTCGATTCGCATGAAAATATAGATATTTTTAGCATTTTAAATTTTGAAATTTCGTTAATTAGAAAAATGTACGGAGCAATTTAAAATATCAGGTCAGTACATCGTAAACGGTGTCGGTTTATTTTTCAAACTGTCATATCTCCAGATTTTCGGGCCGGATTTTGATGCCGATGGTCTCATTCGATTCGCATGGATGCGTAGATATTTTTATCATTTTAAATTTTGAAATTTCGTTAATTAGAAAAATGTACGGAGCAATTTAAAATATCAGTTCAGTACATCGTAAACGGTGTCGGTTTATTTTTCAAACTGTCATATCTCCAGATTTTCGGGCCGGATTTTGATGCCAATGGTCTCATTCGATTCGCATGAAAATATAGATATTTTTAGCATTTTAAATTTTGAAATTTCGTTAATTAGAAAAAGTTTAAGAGCAATTTAAAATATCAGCTCATTACATCGTAAACGGTGTCGGTTTATTTTTCAAACTGTCATATCTCCAGATTTTCGGGCCGGATTTTGATGCCAATGGTCTCATTCGATTCGCATGAAAATATAGATATTTTTAGCATTTTAAATTTTGAAATTTCGTTAATTAGAAAAAGTTTAAGAGCAATTTAAAATATCAGCTCATTACATCGTAAACGGTGTCGGTTTATTTTTCAAACTGTCATATCTCCAGATTTTCGGGCCGGATTTTGATGCCAATGGTCTCATTCGATTCGCATGAAAATATAGATATTTTTAGCATTTTAAATTTTGAAATTTCGTTAATTAGAAAAAGTTTAAGAGCAATTTAAAATATCAGCTCATTACATCGTAAACGGTGTCGGTTTATTTTTCAAACTGTCATATCTCCAGATTTTCGGGCCGGATTTTGATGCCAATGGTCTCATTCGATTCGCATGAAAATATAGATATTTTTAGCATTTTAAATTTTGAAATTTCGTTAATTAGAAAAAGTTTAAGAGCAATTTAAAATATCAGCTCATTACATCGTAAACGGTGTCGGTTTATTTTTCAAACTGTCATATCTCCAGATTTTCGGGCCGGATTTTGATGCCGATGGTCTCATTCGATTTGCATGGATGCGTAGATATTTTTAGCATTTTAAATTTTGAAATTTCGTTAATTAGAAAAATGTACGGAGCAATTTAAAATATCAGGTCAGTACATCGTAAACGGTGTCGGTTTATTTTTCAAACTGTCATATCTCCAGATTTTCGGGCCGGATTTTGATGCCGATGGTCTCATTCGATTCGCATGGATGCGTAGATATTTTTATCATTTTAAATTTTGAAATTTCGTTAATTAGAAAAAGTTTAAGAGCAATTTAAAATATCAGCTCATTACATCGTAAACGGTGTCGGTTTATTTTTCAAACTGTCATATCTCCAGATTTTCGGGCCGGATTTTGATGCCGATGGTCTCATTCGATTCGCATGGATGCGTAGATATTTTTAGCATTTTAAATTTTGAAATTTCGTTAATTAGAAAAATGTACGGAGCAATTTAAAATATCAGGTCAGTACATCGTAAACGGTGTCGGTTTATTTTTCAAACTGTCATATCTCCAGATCTTCGGGCCGGATTTTGATGCCAATGGTCTCATTCGATTCGCATGAAAATATAGATATTTTTAGCATTTTAAATTTTGAAATTTCGTTAATTAGAAAAATGTACGGAGCAATTTAAAATATCAGGTCAGTACATCGTAAACGGTGTCGGTTTATTTTTCAAACTGTCATATCTCCAGATTTTCGGGCCGGATTTTGATGCCGATGGTCTCATTCGATTCGCATGGATGCGTAGATATTTCTAGCATTTTAAATTTTGAAATTTCGTTAATTAGAAAAATGTACGGAGCAATTTAAAATATCAGGTCAGTACATCGTAAACGGTGTCGGTTTATTTTTCAAACTGTCATATCTCCAGATTTTCGGGCCGGATTTTGATGCCGATGGTCTCATTCGATTCGCATGGATGCGTAGATATTTTTATCATTTTAAATTTTGAATTTTTTCGTTAATTAGAAAAATGTACGGAGCAATTTAAAATATCAGCTCATTACATCGTAAACGGTGTCGGTTTATTTTTCAAACTGTCATATCTCCAGATTTTCGGGCCGGATTTTGATGCCGATGGTCTCATTCGATTCGCATGAAAATATAGATATTTTTAGCATTTTAAATTTTGAAATTTCGTTAATTAGAAAAAGTTTAAGAGCAATTTAAAATATCAGCTCATTACATCGTAAACGGTGTCGGTTTATTTTTCAAACTGTCATATCTCCAGATTTTCGGGCCGGATTTTGATGCCGATGGTCTCATTCGATTCGCATGAAAATATAGATATTTTTAGCATTTTAAATTTTGAAATTTCGTTAATTAGAAAAAGTTTAAGAGCAATTTAAAATATCAGCTCATTACATCGTAAACGGTGTCGGTTTATTTTTCAAACTGTCATATCTCCAGATTTTCTGGCCGGATTTTGATGCCGATGGTCTCATTCGATTCGCATGGATGCGTAGATATTTGTAGCATTTTAAATTTTGAAATTTCGTTAATTAGAAAAAGTTTAAGAGCAATTTAAAATATCAGCTCATTACATCGTAAACGGTGTCGGTTTATTTTTCAAACTGTCATATCTCCAGATTTTCGGGCCGGATTTTGATGCCAATGGTCTCATTCGATTCGCATGAAAATATAGATATTTTTAGCATTTTAAATTTTGAAATTTCGTTAATTAGAAAAAGTTTAAGAGCAATTTAAAATATCAGCTCATTACATCGTAAACGGTGTCGGTTTATTTTTCAAACTGTCATATCTCCAGATTTTCGGGCCGGATTTTGATGCCAATGGTCTCATTCGATTCGCATGAAAATATAGATATTTTTAGCATTTTAAATTTTGAAATTTCGTTAATTAGAAAAAGTTTAAGAGCAATTTAAAATATCAGCTCATTACATCGTAAACGGTGTCGGTTTATTTTTCAAACTGTCATATCTCCAGATTTTCGGGCCGGATTTTGATGCCAATGGTCTCATTCGATTCGCATGGATGCGTAGATATTTGTAGCATTTTAAATTTTGAAATTTCGTTAATTAGAAAAAGTTTAAGAGCAATTTAAAATATCAGCTCATTACATCGTAAACGGTGTCGGTTTATTTTTCAAACTGTCATATCTCCAGATTTTCGGGCCGGATTTTGATGCCAATGGTCTCATTCGATTCGCATGAAAATATAGATATTTTTAGCATTTTAAATTTTGAAATTTCGTTAATTAGAAAAAGTTTAAGAGCAATTTAAAATATCAGCTCATTACATCGTAAACGGTGTCGGTTTATTTTTCAAACTGTCATATCTCCAGATTTTCGGGCCGGATTTTGATGCCAATGGTCTCATTCGATTCGCATGAAAATATAGATATTTTTAGCATTTTAAATTTTGAAATTTCGTTAATTAGAAAAATGTACGGAGCAATTTAAAATATCAGCTCATTACATCGTAAACGGTGTCGGTTTATTTTTCAAACTGTCATATCTCCAGATTTTCAGGCCGGATTTTGATGCCAATGGTCTCATTCGATTCGCATGAAAATATAGATATTTTTTGCATTTTAAATTTTGAAATTTCGTTAATTAGAAAAAGTTTAAGAGCAATTTAAAATATCAGCTCATTACATCGTAAACGGTGTCGGTTTATTTTTCAAACTGTCATATCTCCAGATTTTCGGGCCGGATTTTGATGCCAATGGTCTCATTCGATTTGCATGGATGCGTAGATATTTTTAGCATTTTAAATTTTGAAATTTCGTTAATTAGAAAAATGTACGGAGCAATTTAAAATATCAGGTCAGTACATCGTAAACGGTGTCGGTTTATTTTTCAAACTGTCATATCTCCAGATTTTCGGGCCGGATTTTGATGCCGATGGTCTCATTCGATTCGCATGGATGCGTAGATATTTTTAGCATTTTAAATTTTGAAATTTCGTTAATTAGAAAAATGTACGGAGCAATTTAAAATATCAGGTCAGTACATCGTAAACGGTGTCGGTTTATTTTTCAAACTGTCATATCTCCAGATTTTCGGGCCGGATTTTGATGCCGATGGTCTCATTCGATTCGCATGGATGCGTAGATATTTTTATCATTTTAAATTTTGAAATTTCGTTAATTAGAAAAATGTACGGAGCAATTTAAAATATCAGCTCATTACATCGTAAACGGTGTCGGTTTATTTTTCAAACTGTCATATCTCCAGATTTTCGGGCCGGATTTTGATGCCAATGGTCTCATTCGATTCGCATGAAAATATAGATATGTTTAGCATTTTAAATTTTGAAATTTCGTTAATTAGAAAAATGTACGGAGCAATTTAAAATATCAGGTCAGTACATCGTAAACGGTGTCGGTTTATTTTTCAAACTGTCATATCTCCAGATTTTCGGGCCGGATTTTGATGCCAATGGTCTCATTCGATTCGCATGAAAATATAGATATTTTTAGCATTTTAAATTTTGAAATTTCGTTAATTAGAAAAAGTTTAAGAGCAATTTAAAATATCAGCTCATTACATCGTAAACGGTGTCGGTTTATTTTTCAAACTGTCATATCTCCAGATTTTCGGGCCGGATTTTGATGCCGATGGTCTCATTCGATTCGCATGGATGCGTAGATATTTTTAGCATTTTAAATTTTGAAATTTCGTTAATTAGAAAAATGTACGGAGCAATTTAAAATATCAGGTCAGTACATCGTAAACGGTGTCGGTTTATTTTTCAAACTGTCATATCTCCAGATCTTCGGGCCGGATTTTGATGCCAATGGTCTCATTCGATTCGCATGAAAATATAGATATTTTTAGCATTTTAAATTTTGAAATTTCGTTAATTAGAAAAATGTACGGAGCAATTTAAAATATCAGGTCAGTACATCGTAAACGGTGTCGGTTTATTTTTCAAACTGTCATATCTCCAGATTTTCGGGCCGGATTTTGATGCCGATGGTCTCATTCGATTCGCATGGATGCGTAGATATTTTTAGCATTTTAAATTTTGAAATTTCGTTAATTAGAAAAATGTACGGAGCAATTTAAAATATCAGGTCAGTACATCGTAAACGGTGTCGGTTTATTTTTCAAACTGTCATATCTCCAGATTTTCGGGCCGGATTTTGATGCCGATGGTCTCATTCGATTCGCATGGATGCGTAGATATTTTTATCATTTTAAATTTTGAAATTTCGTTAATTAGAAAAATGTACGGAGCAATTTAAAATATCAGTTCAGTACATCGTAAACGGTGTCGGTTTATTTTTCAAACTGTCATATCTCCAGATTTTCGGGCCGGATTTTGATGCCAATGGTCTCATTCGATTCGCATGAAAATATAGATATTTTTAGCATTTTAAATTTTGAAATTTCGTTAATTAGAAAAAGTTTAAGAGCAATTTAAAATATCAGCTCATTACATCGTAAACGGTGTCGGTTTATTTTTCAAACTGTCATATCTCCAGATTTTCGGGCCGGATTTTGATGCCAATGGTCTCATTCGATTCGCATGAAAATATAGATATTTTTAGCATTTTAAATTTTGAAATTTCGTTAATTAGAAAAAGTTTAAGAGCAATTTAAAATATCAGCTCATTACATCGTAAACGGTGTCGGTTTATTTTTCAAACTGTCATATCTCCAGATTTTCGGGCCGGATTTTGATGCCAATGGTCTCATTCGATTCGCATGAAAATATAGATATTTTTAGCATTTTAAATTTTGAAATTTCGTTAATTAGAAAAAGTTTAAGAGCAATTTAAAATATCAGCTCATTACATCGTAAACGGTGTCGGTTTATTTTTCAAACTGTCATATCTCCAGATTTTCGGGCCGGATTTTGATGCCGATGGTCTCATTCGATTTGCATGGATGCGTAGATATTTTTAGCATTTTAAATTTTGAAATTTCGTTAATTAGAAAAATGTACGGAGCAATTTAAAATATCAGGTCAGTACATCGTAAACGGTGTCGGTTTATTTTTCAAACTGTCATATCTCCAGATTTTCGGGCCGGATTTTGATGCCGATGGTCTCATTCGATTCGCATGGATGCGTAGATATTTTTATCATTTTAAATTTTGAAATTTCGTTAATTAGAAAAAGTTTAAGAGCAATTTAAAATATCAGCTCATTACATCGTAAACGGTGTCGGTTTATTTTTCAAACTGTCATATCTCCAGATTTTCGGGCCGGATTTTGATGCCGATGGTCTCATTCGATTCGCATGGATGCGTAGATATTTTTAGCATTTTAAATTTTGAAATTTCGTTAATTAGAAAAATGTACGGAGCAATTTAAAATATCAGGTCAGTACATCGTAAACGGTGTCGGTTTATTTTTCAAACTGTCATATCTCCAGATCTTCGGGCCGGATTTTGATGCCAATGGTCTCATTCGATTCGCATGAAAATATAGATATTTTTAGCATTTTAAATTTTGAAATTTCGTTAATTAGAAAAATGTACGGAGCAATTTAAAATATCAGGTCAGTACATCGTAAACGGTGTCGGTTTATTTTTCAAACTGTCATATCTCCAGATTTTCGGGCCGGATTTTGATGCCGATGGTCTCATTCGATTCGCATGGATGCGTAGATATTTTTAGCATTTTAAATTTTGAAATTTCGTTAATTAGAAAAATGTACGGAGCAATTTAAAATATCAGGTCAGTACATCGTAAACGGTGTCGGTTTATTTTTCAAACTGTCATATCTCCAGATTTTCGGGCCGGATTTTGATGCCGATGGTCTCATTCGATTCGCATGGATGCGTAGATATTTTTATCATTTTAAATTTTGAAATTTCGTTAATTAGAAAAATGTACGGAGCAATTTAAAATATCAGCTCATTACATCGTAAACGGTGTCGGTTTATTTTTCAAACTGTCATATCTCCAGATTTTCAGGCCGGATTTTGATGCCAATGGTCTCATTCGATTCGCATGAAAATATAGATATTTTTTGCATTTTAAATTTTGAAATTTCGTTAATTAGAAAAAGTTTAAGAGCAATTTAAAATATCAGCTCATTACATCGTAAACGGTGTCGGTTTATTTTTCAAACTGTCATATCTCCAGATTTTCGGGCCGGATTTTGATGCCAATGGTCTCATTCGATTCGCATGAAAATATAGATATTTTGTAGCATTTTAAATTTTGAAATTTCGTTAATTAGAAAAAGTTTAAGAGCAATTTAAAATATCAGCTCATTACATCGTAAACGGTGTCGGTTTATTTTTCAAACTGTCATATCTCCAGATTTTCTGGCCGGATTTTGATGCCGATGGTCTCATTCGATTCGCATGGATGCGTAGATATTTGTAGCATTTTAAATTTTGAAATTTCGTTAATTAGAAAAAGTTTAAGAGCAATTTAAAATATCAGCTCATTACATCGTAAACGGTGTCGGTTTATTTTTCAAACTGTCATATCTCCAGATTTTCGGGCCGGATTTTGATGCCAATGGTCTCATTCGATTCGCATGAAAATATAGATATTTTTAGCATTTTAAATTTTGAAATTTCGTTAATTAGAAAAAGTTTAAGAGCAATTTAAAATATCAGCTCATTACATCGTAAACGGTGTCGGTTTATTTTTCAAACTGTCATATCTCCAGATTTTCGGGCCGGATTTTGATGCCAATGGTCTCATTCGATTCGCATGAAAATATAGATATTTTTAGCATTTTAAATTTTGAAATTTCGTTAATTAGAAAAAGTTTAAGAGCAATTTAAAATATCAGCTCATTACATCGTAAACGGTGTCGGTTTATTTTTCAAACTGTCATATCTCCAGATTTTCGGGCCGGATTTTGATGCCAATGGTCTCATTCGATTCGCATGGATGCGTAGATATTTGTAGCATTTTAAATTTTGAAATTTCGTTAATTAGAAAAAGTTTAAGAGCAATTTAAAATATCAGCTCATTACATCGTAAACGGTGTCGGTTTATTTTTCAAACTGTCATATCTCCAGATTTTCGGGCCGGATTTTGATGCCAATGGTCTCATTCGATTCGCATGAAAATATAGATATTTTTAGCATTTTAAATTTTGAAATTTCGTTAATTAGAAAAAGTTTAAGAGCAATTTAAAATATCAGCTCATTACATCGTAAACGGTGTCGGTTTATTTTTCAAACTGTCATATCTCCAGATTTTCGGGCCGGATTTTGATGCCAATGGTCTCATTCGATTCGCATGAAAATATAGATATTTTTAGCATTTTAAATTTTGAAATTTCGTTAATTAGAAAAAGTTTAAGAGCAATTTAAAATATCAGCTCATTACATCGTAAACGGTGTCGGTTTATTTTTCAAACTGTCATATCTCCAGATTTTCGGGCCGGATTTTGATGCCGATGGTCTCATTCGATTCGCATGGATGCGTAGATATTTGTAGCATTTTAAATTTTGAAATTTCGTTAATTAGAAAAAGTTTAAGAGCAATTTAAAATATCAGCTCATTACATCGTAAACGGTGTCGGTTTATTTTTCAAACTGTCATATCTCCAGATTTTCAGGCCGGATTTTGATGCCAATGGTCTCATTCGATTCGCATGAAAATATAGATATTTTTTGCATTTTAAATTTTGAAATTTCGTTAATTAGAAAAAGTTTAAGAGCAATTTAAAATATCAGCTCATTACATCGTAAACGGTGTCGGTTTATTTTTCAAACTGTCATATCTCCAGATTTTCGGGCCGGATTTTGATGCCAATGGTCTCATTCGATTCGCATGAAAATATAGATATTTTTAGCATTTTAAATTTTGAAATTTCGTTAATTAGAAAAAGTTTAAGAGCAATTTAAAATATCAGCTCATTACATCGTAAACGGTGTCGGTTTATTTTTCAAACTGTCATATCTCCAGATTTTCTGGCCGGATTTTGATGCCGATGGTCTCATTCGATTCGCATGGATGCGTAGATATTTGTAGCATTTTAAATTTTGAAATTTCGTTAATTAGAAAAAGTTTAAGAGCAATTTAAAATATCAGCTCATTACATCGTAAACGGTGTCGGTTTATTTTTCAAACTGTCATATCTCCAGATTTTCGGGCCGGATTTTGATGCCAATGGTCTCATTCGATTCGCATGAAAATATAGATATTTTTAGCATTTTAAATTTTGAAATTTCGTTAATTAGAAAAAGTTTAAGAGCAATTTAAAATATCAGCTCATTACATCGTAAACGGTGTCGGTTTATTTTTCAAACTGTCATATCTCCAGATTTTCGGGCCGGATTTTGATGCCAATGGTCTCATTCGATTCGCATGAAAATATAGATATTTTTAGCATTTTAAATTTTGAAATTTCGTTAATTAGAAAAAGTTTAAGAGCAATTTAAAATATCAGCTCATTACATCGTAAACGGTGTCGGTTTATTTTTCAAACTGTCATATCTCCAGATTTTCGGGCTGGATTTTGATGCCGATGGTCTCATTCGATTCGCATGGATGCGTAGATATTTGTAGCATTTTAAATTTTGAAATTTCGTTAATTAGAAAAAGTTTAAGAGCAATTTAAAATATCAGCTCATTACATCGTAAACGGTGTCGGTTTATTTTTCAAACTGTCATATCTCCAGATTTTCGGGCCGGATTTTGATGCCAATGGTCTCATTCGATTCGCATGAAAATATAGATATTTTTAGCATTTTAAATTTTGAAATTTCGTTAATTAGAAAAAGTTTAAGAGCAATTTAAAATATCAGCTCATTACATCGTAAACGGTGTCGGTTTATTTTTCAAACTGTCATATCTCCAGATTTTCGGGCCGGATTTTGATGCCGATGGTCTCATTCGATTCGCATGAAAATATAGATATTTTTAGCATTTTAAATTTTGAAATTTCGTTAATTAGAAAAAGTTTAAGAGCAATTTAAAATATCAGCTCATTACATCGTAAACGGTGTCGGTTTATTTTTCAAACTGTCATATCTCCAGATTTTCTGGCCGGATTTTGATGCCGATGGTCTCATTCGATTCGCATGGATGCGTAGATATTTGTAGCATTTTAAATTTTGAAATTTCGTTAATTAGAAAAAGTTTAAGAGCAATTTAAAATATCAGCTCATTACATCGTAAACGGTGTCGGTTTATTTTTCAAACTGTCATATCTCCAGATTTTCGGGCCGGATTTTGATGCCAATGGTCTCATTCGATTCGCATGAAAATATAGATATTTTTAGCATTTTAAATTTTGAAATTTCGTTAATTAGAAAAAGTTTAAGAGCAATTTAAAATATCAGCTCATTACATCGTAAACGGTGTCGGTTTATTTTTCAAACTGTCATATCTCCAGATTTTCGGGCCGGATTTTGATGCCAATGGTCTCATTCGATTCGCATGAAAATATAGATATTTTTAGCATTTTAAATTTTGAAATTTCGTTAATTAGAAAAAGTTTAAGAGCAATTTAAAATATCAGCTCATTACATCGTAAACGGTGTCGGTTTATTTTTCAAACTGTCATATCTCCAGATTTTCGGGCCGGATTTTGATGCCAATGGTCTCATTCGATTCGCATGGATGCGTAGATATTTGTAGCATTTTAAATTTTGAAATTTCGTTAATTAGAAAAAGTTTAAGAGCAATTTAAAATATCAGCTCATTACATCGTAAACGGTGTCGGTTTATTTTTCAAACTGTCATATCTCCAGATTTTCGGGCCGGATTTTGATGCCAATGGTCTCATTCGATTCGCATGAAAATATAGATATTTTTAGCATTTTAAATTTTGAAATTTCGTTAATTAGAAAAAGTTTAAGAGCAATTTAAAATATCAGCTCATTACATCGTAAACGGTGTCGGTTTATTTTTCAAACTGTCATATCTCCAGATTTTCGGGCCGGATTTTGATGCCAATGGTCTCATTCGATTCGCATGAAAATATAGATATTTTTAGCATTTTAAATTTTGAAATTTCGTTAATTAGAAAAATGTACGGAGCAATTTAAAATATCAGCTCATTACATCGTAAACGGTGTCGGTTTATTTTTCAAACTGTCATATCTCCAGATTTTCAGGCCGGATTTTGATGCCAATGGTCTCATTCGATTCGCATGAAAATATAGATATTTTTTGCATTTTAAATTTTGAAATTTCGTTAATTAGAAAAAGTTTAAGAGCAATTTAAAATATCAGCTCATTACATCGTAAACGGTGTCGGTTTATTTTTCAAACTGTCATATCTCCAGATTTTCGGGCCGGATTTTGATGCCAATGGTCTCATTCGATTTGCATGGATGCGTAGATATTTTTAGCATTTTAAATTTTGAAATTTCGTTAATTAGAAAAATGTACGGAGCAATTTAAAATATCAGGTCAGTACATCGTAAACGGTGTCGGTTTATTTTTCAAACTGTCATATCTCCAGATTTTCGGGCCGGATTTTGATGCCGATGGTCTCATTCGATTCGCATGGATGCGTAGATATTTGTAGCATTTTAAATTTTGAAATTTCGTTAATTAGAAAAAGTTTAAGAGCAATTTAAAATATCAGCTCATTACATCGTAAACGGTGTCGGTTTATTTTTCAAACTGTCATATCTCCAGATTTTCGGGCCGGATTTTGATGCCAATGGTCTCATTCGATTCGCATGAAAATATAGATATTTTTAGCATTTTAAATTTTGAAATTTCGTTAATTAGAAAAAGTTTAAGAGCAATTTAAAATATCAGCTCATTACATCGTAAACGGTGTCGGTTTATTTTTCAAACTGTCATATCTCCAGATTTTCGGGCCGGATTTTGATGCCAATGGTCTCATTCGATTCGCATGAAAATATAGATATTTTTAGCATTTTAAATTTTGAAATTTCGTTAATTAGAAAAAGTTTAAGAGCAATTTAAAATATCAGCTCATTACATCGTAAACGGTGTCGGTTTATTTTTCAAACTGTCATATCTCCAGATTTTCGGGCTGGATTTTGATGCCGATGGTCTCATTCGATTCGCATGGATGCGTAGATATTTGTAGCATTTTAAATTTTGAAATTTCGTTAATTAGAAAAAGTTTAAGAGCAATTTAAAATATCAGCTCATTACATCGTAAACGGTGTCGGTTTATTTTTCAAACTGTCATATCTCCAGATTTTCGGGCCGGATTTTGATGCCAATGGTCTCATTCGATTCGCATGAAAATATAGATATTTTTAGCATTTTAAATTTTGAAATTTCGTTAATTAGAAAAAGTTTAAGAGCAATTTAAAATATCAGCTCATTACATCGTAAACGGTGTCGGTTTATTTTTCAAACTGTCATATCTCCAGATTTTCGGGCCGGATTTTGATGCCAATGGTCTCATTCGATTCGCATGAAAATATAGATATTTTTAGCATTTTAAATTTTGAAATTTCGTTAATTAGAAAAAGTTTAAGAGCAATTTAAAATATCAGCTCATTACATCGTAAACGGTGTCGGTTTATTTTTCAAACTGTCATATCTCCAGATTTTCGGGCCGGATTTTGATGCCAATGGTCTCATTCGATTCGCATGAAAATATAGATATTTTTAGCATTTTAAATTTTGAAATTTCGTTAATTAGAAAAAGTTTAAGAGCAATTTAAAATATCAGCTCATTACATCGTAAACGGTGTCGGTTTATTTTTCAAACTGTCATATCTCCAGATTTTCGGGCCGGATTTTGATGCCGATGGTCTCATTCGATTTGCATGGATGCGTAGATATTTTTAGCATTTTAAATTTTGAAATTTCGTTAATTAGAAAAATGTACGGAGCAATTTAAAATATCAGGTCAGTACATCGTAAACGGTGTCGGTTTATTTTTCAAACTGTCATATCTCCAGATTTTCGGGCCGGATTTTGATGCCGATGGTCTCATTCGATTCGCATGGATGCGTAGATATTTTTATCATTTTAAATTTTGAAATTTCGTTAATTAGAAAAAGTTTAAGAGCAATTTAAAATATCAGCTCATTACATCGTAAACGGTGTCGGTTTATTTTTCAAACTGTCATATCTCCAGATTTTCGGGCCGGATTTTGATGCCGATGGTCTCATTCGATTCGCATGGATGCGTAGATATTTTTAGCATTTTAAATTTTGAAATTTCGTTAATTAGAAAAATGTACGGAGCAATTTAAAATATCAGGTCAGTACATCGTAAACGGTGTCGGTTTATTTTTCAAACTGTCATATCTCCAGATCTTCGGGCCGGATTTTGATGCCAATGGTCTCATTCGATTCGCATGAAAATATAGATATTTTTAGCATTTTAAATTTTGAAATTTCGTTAATTAGAAAAATGTACGGAGCAATTTAAAATATCAGGTCAGTACATCGTAAACGGTGTCGGTTTATTTTTCAAACTGTCATATCTCCAGATTTTCGGGCCGGATTTTGATGCCGATGGTCTCATTCGATTCGCATGGATGCGTAGATATTTTTAGCATTTTAAATTTTGAAATTTCGTTAATTAGAAAAATGTACGGAGCAATTTAAAATATCAGGTCAGTACATCGTAAACGGTGTCGGTTTATTTTTCAAACTGTCATATCTCCAGATTTTCGGGCCGGATTTTGATGCCGATGGTCTCATTCGATTCGCATGGATGCGTAGATATTTTTATCATTTTAAATTTTGAAATTTCGTTAATTAGAAAAATGTACGGAGCAATTTAAAATATCAGCTCATTACATCGTAAACGGTGTCGGTTTATTTTTCAAACTGTCATATCTCCAGATTTTCGGGCCGGATTTTGATGCCAATGGTCTCATTCGATTCGCATGAAAATATAGATATTTTTAGCATTTTAAATTTTGAAATTTCGTTAATTAGAAAAAGTTTAAGAGCAATTAAAAAAATATCAGTTCAGTACATCGTAAACGGTGTCGGTTTATTTTTCAAACTGTCATATCTCCAGATTTTCGGGCCGGATTTTGATGCCAATGGTCTCATTCGATTCGCATGAAAATATAGATATTTTTAGCATTTTAAATTTTGAAATTTCGTTAATTAGAAAAAGTTTAAGAGCAATTTAAAATATCAGCTCATTACATCGTAAACGGTGTCGGTTTATTTTTCAAACTGTCATATCTCCAGATTTTCGGGCCGGATTTTGATGCCAATGGTCTCATTCGATTCGCATGAAAATATAGATATTTTTAGCATTTTAAATTTTGAAATTTCGTTAATTAGAAAAAGTTTAAGAGCAATTTAAAATATCAGCTCATTACATCGTAAACGGTGTCGGTTTATTTTTCAAACTGTCATATCTCCAGATTTTCGGGCTGGATTTTGATGCCGATGGTCTCATTCGATTCGCATGGATGCGTAGATATTTGTAGCATTTTAAATTTTGAAATTTCGTTAATTAGAAAAAGTTTAAGAGCAATTTAAAATATCAGCTCATTACATCGTAAACGGTGTCGGTTTATTTTTCAAACTGTCATATCTCCAGATTTTCGGGCCGGATTTTGATGCCAATGGTCTCATTCGATTCGCATGAAAATATAGATATTTTTAGCATTTTAAATTTTGAAATTTCGTTAATTAGAAAAAGTTTAAGAGCAATTTAAAATATCAGCTCATTACATCGTAAACGGTGTCGGTTTATTTTTCAAACTGTCATATCTCCAGATTTTCGGGCCGGATTTTGATGCCAATGGTCTCATTCGATTCGCATGAAAATATAGATATTTTTAGCATTTTAAATTTTGAAATTTCGTTAATTAGAAAAAGTTTAAGAGCAATTTAAAATATCAGCTCATTACATCGTAAACGGTGTCGGTTTATTTTTCAAACTGTCATATCTCCAGATTTTCGGGCCGGATTTTGATGCCAATGGTCTCATTCGATTCGCATGAAAATATAGATATTTTTAGCATTTTAAATTTTGAAATTTCGTTAATTAGAAAAAGTTTAAGAGCAATTTAAAATATCAGCTCATTACATCGTAAACGGTGTCGGTTTATTTTTCAAACTGTCATATCTCCAGATTTTCGGGCCGGATTTTGATGCCGATGGTCTCATTCGATTTGCATGGATGCGTAGATATTTTTAGCATTTTAAATTTTGAAATTTCGTTAATTAGAAAAATGTACGGAGCAATTTAAAATATCAGGTCAGTACATCGTAAACGGTGTCGGTTTATTTTTCAAACTGTCATATCTCCAGATTTTCGGGCCGGATTTTGATGCCGATGGTCTCATTCGATTCGCATGGATGCGTAGATATTTTTATCATTTTAAATTTTGAAATTTCGTTAATTAGAAAAAGTTTAAGAGCAATTTAAAATATCAGCTCATTACATCGTAAACGGTGTCGGTTTATTTTTCAAACTGTCATATCTCCAGATTTTCGGGCCGGATTTTGATGCCGATGGTCTCATTCGATTCGCATGGATGCGTAGATATTTTTAGCATTTTAAATTTTGAAATTTCGTTAATTAGAAAAATGTACGGAGCAATTTAAAATATCAGGTCAGTACATCGTAAACGGTGTCGGTTTATTTTTCAAACTGTCATATCTCCAGATCTTCGGGCCGGATTTTGATGCCAATGGTCTCATTCGATTCGCATGAAAATATAGATATTTTTAGCATTTTAAATTTTGAAATTTCGTTAATTAGAAAAATGTACGGAGCAATTTAAAATATCAGGTCAGTACATCGTAAACGGTGTCGGTTTATTTTTCAAACTGTCATATCTCCAGATTTTCGGGCCGGATTTTGATGCCGATGGTCTCATTCGATTCGCATGGATGCGTAGATATTTTTAGCATTTTAAATTTTGAAATTTCGTTAATTAGAAAAATGTACGGAGCAATTTAAAATATCAGGTCAGTACATCGTAAACGGTGTCGGTTTATTTTTCAAACTGTCATATCTCCAGATTTTCGGGCCGGATTTTGATGCCGATGGTCTCATTCGATTCGCATGGATGCGTAGATATTTTTATCATTTTAAATTTTGAAATTTCGTTAATTAGAAAAATGTACGGAGCAATTTAAAATATCAGCTCATTACATCGTAAACGGTGTCGGTTTATTTTTCAAACTGTCATATCTCCAGATTTTCGGGCCGGATTTTGATGCCAATGGTCTCATTCGATTCGCATGAAAATATAGATATTTTTAGCATTTTAAATTTTGAAATTTCGTTAATTAGAAAAAGTTTAAGAGCAATTAAAAAAATATCAGTTCAGTACATCGTAAACGGTGTCGGTTTATTTTTCAAACTGTCATATCTCCAGATTTTCGGGCCGGATTTTGATGCCAATGGTCTCATTCGATTCGCATGAAAATATAGATATTTTTAGCATTTTAAATTTTGAAATTTCGTTAATTAGAAAAAGTTTAAGAGCAATTTAAAATATCAGCTCATTACATCGTAAACGGTGTCGGTTTATTTTTCAAACTGTCATATCTCCAGATTTTCGGGCCGGATTTTGATGCCAATGGTCTCATTCGATTCGCATGAAAATATAGATATTTTTAGCATTTTAAATTTTGAAATTTCGTTAAATAGAAAAAGTTTAAGAGCAATTTAAAATATCAGCTCATTACATCGTAAACGGTGTCGGTTTATTTTTCAAACTGTCATATCTCCAGATTTTCGGGCCGGATTTTGATGCCAATGGTCTCATTCGATTCGCATGAAAATATAGATATTTTTAGCATTTTAAATTTTGAAATTTCGTTAATTAGAAAAAGTTTAAGAGCAATTTAAAATATCAGCTCATTACATCGTAAACGGTGTCGGTTTATTTTTCAAACTGTCATATCTCCAGATTTTCGGGCCGGATTTTGATGCCGATGGTCTCATTCGATTTGCATGGATGCGTAGATATTTTTAGCATTTTAAATTTTGAAATTTCGTTAATTAGAAAAATGTACGGAGCAATTTAAAATATCAGGTCAGTACATCGTAAACGGTGTCGGTTTATTTTTCAAACTGTCATATCTCCAGATTTTCGGGCCGGATTTTGATGCCGATGGTCTCATTCGATTCGCATGGATGCGTAGATATTTTTATCATTTTAAATTTTGAAATTTCGTTAATTAGAAAAATGTACGGAGCAATTTAAAATATCAGCTCATTACATCGTAAACGGTGTCGGTTTATTTTTCAAACTGTCATATCTCCAGATTTTCGGGCCGGATTTTGATGCCAATGGTCTCATTCGATTCGCATGAAAATATAGATATGTTTAGCATTTTAAATTTTGAAATTTCGTTAATTAGAAAAATGTACGGAGCAATTTAAAATATCAGGTCAGTACATCGTAAACGGTGTCGGTTTATTTTTCAAACTGTCATATCTCCAGATTTTCGGGCCGGATTTTGATGCCAATGGTCTCATTCGATTCGCATGAAAATATAGATATTTTTAGCATTTTAAATTTTGAAATTTCGTTAATTAGAAAAAGTTTAAGAGCAATTTAAAATATCAGCTCATTACATCGTAAACGGTGTCGGTTTATTTTTCAAACTGTCATATCTCCAGATTTTCGGGCCGGATTTTGATGCCAATGGTCTCATTCGATTCGCATGAAAATATAGATATTTTTATCATTTTAAATTTTGAAATTTCGTTAATTAGAAAAATGTACGGAGCAATTTAAAATATCAGCTCATTACATCGTAACGGTGTCGGTTTATTTTTCAAACTGTCATATCTCCAGATTTTCGGGCCGGATTTTGATGCCAATGGTCTCACTCGATTCGCATGGATGCGTAGATATTTGTAGCATTTTAAATTTTGAAATTTCGTTAATTAGAAAAAGTTTAAGAGCAATTTAAAATATCAGCTCATTACATCGTAAACGGTGTCGGTTTATTTTTCAAACTGTCATATCTCCAGATTTTCGGGCCGGATTTTGATGCCAATGGTCTCATTCGATTCGCATGAAAATATAGATATTTTTAGCATTTTAAATTTTGAAATTTCTTTAATTAGAAAAAGTTTAAGAGCAATTTAAAATATCAGCTCATTACATCGTAAACGGTGTCGGTTTATTTTTCAAACTGTCATATCTCCAGATTTTCGGGCCGGATTTTGATGCCAATGGTCTCATTCGATTCGCATGAAAATATAGATATTTTTAGCATTTTAAATTTTGAAATTTCGTTAATTAGAAAAAGTTTAAGAGCAATTTAAAATATCAGCTCATTACATCGTAAACGGTGTCGGTTTATTTTTCAAACTGTCATATCTCCAGATTTTCGGGCCGGATTTTGATGCCAATGGTCTCATTCGATTCGCATGAAAATATAGATATTTTTAGCATTTTAAATTTTGAAATTTCGTTAATTAGAAAAAGTTTAAGAGCAATTTAAAATATCAGCTCATTACATCGTAAACGGTGTCGGTTTATTTTTCAAACTGTCATATCTCCAGACTTTCGGGCCGGATTTTGATGCCAATGGTCTCATTCGATTCGCATGGATGCGTAGATATTTGTAGCATTTTAAATTTTGAAATTTCGTTAATTAGAAAAAGTTTAAGAGCAATTTAAAATATCAGCTCATTACATCGTAAACGGTGTCGGTTTATTTTTCAAACTGTCATATCTCCAGATTTTCGGGCCGAATTTTGATGCCAATGGTTTCATTCGATTCGCATGAAAATATAGATATTTTTAGCATTTTAAATTTTGAAATTTCGTAAATTAGAAAAAGTTTAAGAGCAATTTAAAATATCAGCTCATTACATCGTAAACGGTGTCGGTTTATTTTTCAAACTGTCATATCTCCAGACTTTCGGGCCGGATTTTGATGCCAATGGTCTCATTCGATTCGCATGGATGCGTAGATATTTGTAGCATTTTAAATTTTGAAATTTCGTTAATTAGAAAAATGTACGGAGCAATTTCAAATATCAGGTCAGTACATCGTAAACGGTGTCGGTTTATTTTTCAAACTGTCATATCTCCAGATTTTCGGGCCGGATTTTGATGCCAATGGTCTCATTCGATTCGCATGAAAATATAGATATTTTTAGCATTTTAAATTTTGAAATTTCGTTAATTAGAAAAAGTTTAAGAGCAATTTAAAATATCAGCTCATTACATCGTAAACGGTGTCGGTTTATTTTTCAAACTGTCATATCTCCAGATTTTCGGGCCGGATTTTGATGCCGATGGTCTCATTCGATTCGCATGGATGCGTAGATATTTTTAGCATTTTAAATTTTGAAATTTCGTTAATTAGAAAAAGTTTAAGAGCAATTTAAAATATCAGCTCATTACATCGTAAACGGTGTCGGTTTATTTTTCAAACTGTCATATCTCCAGACTTTCGGGCCGGATTTTGATGCCAATGGTCTCATTCGATTCGCATGGATGCGTAGATATTTGTAGCATTTTAAATTTTGAAATTTCGTTAATTTGAAAAAGTTTAAGAGCAATTTAAAATATCAGCTCATTACATCGTAAACGGTGTCGGTTTATTTTTCAAACTGTCATATCTCCAGATTTTCGGGCCGAATTTTGATGCCAATGGTCTCATTCGATTCGCATGAAAATATAGATATTTTTAGCATTTTAAATTTTGAAATTTCGTAAATTAGAAAAAGTTTAAGAGCAATTTAAAATATCAGCTCATTACATCGTAAACGGTGTCGGTTTATTTTTCAAACTGTCATATCTCCAGATTTTCGGGCCGGATTTTGATGCCAATGGTCTCATTCGATTCGCATGAAAATATAGATATTTTTAGCATTTTAAATTTTGAAATTTCGTTAATTAGAAAAAGTTTAAGAGCAATTTAAAATATCAGCTCATTACATCGTAAACGGTGTCGGTTTATTTTTCAAACTGTCATATCTCCAGATTTTCGGGCCGGATTTTGATGCCAATGGTCTCATTCGATTCGCATGAAAATATAGATATTTTTAGCATTTTAAATTTTGAAATTTCGTTAATTAGAAAAAGTTTAAGAGCAATTTAAAATATCAGCTCATTACATCGTAAACGGTGTCGGTTTATTTTTCAAACTGTCATATCTCCAGATTTTCGGGCCGGATTTTGATGCCGATGGTCTCATTCGATTCGCATGAAAATATAGATATTTTTAGCATTTTAAATTTTGAAATTTCGTTAATTAGAAAAAGTTTAAGAGCAATTTAAAATATCAGCTCATTACATCGTAAACGGTGTCGGTTTATTTTTCAAACTGTCATATCTCCAGATTTTCGGGCCGGATTTTGATGCCGATGGTCTCATTCGATTTGCATGGATGCGTAGATATTTTTAGCATTTTAAATTTTGAAATTTCGTTAATTAGAAAAATGTACGGAGCAATTTAAAATATCAGGTCAGTACATCGTAAACGGTGTCGGTTTATTTTTCAAACTGTCATATCTCCAGATTTTCGGGCCGGATTTTGATGCCGATGGTCTCATTCGATTCGCATGGATGCGTAGATATTTTTAGCATTTTAAATTTTGAAATTTCGTTAATTAGAAAAATGTACGGAGCAATTTAAAATATCAGGTCAGTACATCGTAAACGGTGTCGGTTTATTTTTCAAACTGTCATATCTCCAGATTTTCGGGCCGGATTTTGATGCCGATGGTCTCATTCGATTCGCATGGATGCGTAGATATTTTTATCATTTTAAATTTTGAAATTTCGTTAATTAGAAAAATGTACGGAGCAATTTAAAATATCAGCTCATTACATCGTAAACGGTGTCGGTTTATTTTTCAAACTGTCATATCTCCAGATTTTCGGGCCGGATTTTGATGCCAATGGTCTCATTCGATTCGCATGAAAATATAGATATGTTTAGCATTTTAAATTTTGAAATTTCGTTAATTAGAAAAATGTACGGAGCAATTTAAAATATCAGGTCAGTACATCGTAAACGGTGTCGGTTTATTTTTCAAACTGTCATATCTCCAGATTTTCGGGCCGGATTTTGATGCCAATGGTCTCATTCGATTCGCATGAAAATATAGATATTTTTAGCATTTTAAATTTTGAAATTTCGTTAATTAGAAAAAGTTTAAGAGCAATTTAAAATATCAGCTCATTACATCGTAAACGGTGTCGGTTTATTTTTCAAACTGTCATATCTCCAGATTTTCGGGCCGGATTTTGATGCCAATGGTCTCATTCGATTCGCATGGATGCGTAGATATTTGTAGCATTTTAAATTTTGAAATTTCGTTAATTAGAAAAAGTTTAAGAGCAATTTAAAATATCAGCTCATTACATCGTAAACGGTGTCGGTTTATTTTTCAAACTGTCATATCTCCAGATTTTCGGGCCGGATTTTGATGCCAATGGTCTCATTCGATTCGCATGAAAATATAGATATTTTTAGCATTTTAAATTTTGAAATTTCTTTAATTAGAAAAAGTTTAAGAGCAATTTAAAATATCAGCTCATTACATCGTAAACGGTGTCGGTTTATTTTTCAAACTGTCATATCTCCAGATTTTCGGGCCGGATTTTGATGCCAATGGTCTCATTCGATTCGCATGAAAATATAGATATTTTTAGCATTTTAAATTTTGAAATTTCGTTAATTAGAAAAAGTTTAAGAGCAATTTAAAATATCAGCTCATTACATCGTAAACGGTGTCGGTTTATTTTTCAAACTGTCATATCTCCAGATTTTCGGGCCGGATTTTGATGCCAATGGTCTCATTCGATTCGCATGAAAATATAGATATTTTTAGCATTTTAAATTTTGAAATTTCGTTAATTAGAAAAAGTTTAAGAGCAATTTAAAATATCAGCTCATTACATCGTAAACGGTGTCGGTTTATTTTTCAAACTGTCATATCTCCAGACTTTCGGGCCGGATTTTGATGCCAATGGTCTCATTCGATTCGCATGGATGCGTAGATATTTGTAGCATTTTAAATTTTGAAATTTCGTTAATTAGAAAAAGTTTAAGAGCAATTTAAAATATCAGCTCATTACATCGTAAACGGTGTCGGTTTATTTTTCAAACTGTCATATCTCCAGATTTTCGGGCCGAATTTTGATGCCAATGGTTTCATTCGATTCGCATGAAAATATAGATATTTTTAGCATTTTAAATTTTGAAATTTCGTAAATTAGAAAAAGTTTAAGAGCAATTTAAAATATCAGCTCATTACATCGTAAACGGTGTCGGTTTATTTTTCAAACTGTCATATCTCCAGACTTTCGGGCCGGATTTTGATGCCAATGGTCTCATTCGATTCGCATGGATGCGTAGATATTTGTAGCATTTTAAATTTTGAAATTTCGTTAATTAGAAAAATGTACGGAGCAATTTCAAATATCAGGTCAGTACATCGTAAACGGTGTCGGTTTATTTTTCAAACTGTCATATCTCCAGATTTTCGGGCCGGATTTTGATGCCAATGGTCTCATTCGATTCGCATGAAAATATAGATATTTTTAGCATTTTAAATTTTGAAATTTCGTTAATTAGAAAAAGTTTAAGAGCAATTTAAAATATCAGCTCATTACATCGTAAACGGTGTCGGTTTATTTTTCAAACTGTCATATCTCCAGATTTTCGGGCCGGATTTTGATGCCGATGGTCTCATTCGATTCGCATGGATGCGTAGATATTTTTAGCATTTTAAATTTTGAAATTTCGTTAATTAGAAAAAGTTTAAGAGCAATTTAAAATATCAGCTCATTACATCGTAAACGGTGTCGGTTTATTTTTCAAACTGTCATATCTCCAGACTTTCGGGCCGGATTTTGATGCCAATGGTCTCATTCGATTCGCATGGATGCGTAGATATTTGTAGCATTTTAAATTTTGAAATTTCGTTAATTTGAAAAAGTTTAAGAGCAATTTAAAATATCAGCTCATTACATCGTAAACGGTGTCGGTTTATTTTTCAAACTGTCATATCTCCAGATTTTCGGGCCGAATTTTGATGCCAATGGTCTCATTCGATTCGCATGAAAATATAGATATTTTTAGCATTTTAAATTTTGAAATTTCGTAAATTAGAAAAAGTTTAAGAGCAATTTAAAATATCAGCTCATTACATCGTAAACGGTGTCGGTTTATTTTTCAAACTGTCATATCTCCAGATTTTCGGGCCGGATTTTGATGCCAATGGTCTCATTCGATTCGCATGAAAATATAGATATTTTTAGCATTTTAAATTTTGAAATTTCGTTAATTAGAAAAAGTTTAAGAGCAATTTAAAATATCAGCTCATTACATCGTAAACGGTGTCGGTTTATTTTTCAAACTGTCATATCTCCAGATTTTCGGGCCGGATTTTGATGCCAATGGTCTCATTCGATTCGCATGAAAATATAGATATTTTTAGCATTTTAAATTTTGAAATTTCGTTAATTAGAAAAAGTTTAAGAGCAATTTAAAATATCAGCTCATTACATCGTAAACGGTGTCGGTTTATTTTTCAAACTGTCATATCTCCAGATTTTCGGGCCGGATTTTGATGCCGATGGTCTCATTCGATTCGCATGAAAATATAGATATTTTTAGCATTTTAAATTTTGAAATTTCGTTAATTAGAAAAAGTTTAAGAGCAATTTAAAATATCAGCTCATTACATCGTAAACGGTGTCGGTTTATTTTTCAAACTGTCATATCTCCAGATTTTCGGGCCGGATTTTGATGCCGATGGTCTCATTCGATTTGCATGGATGCGTAGATATTTTTAGCATTTTAAATTTTGAAATTTCGTTAATTAGAAAAATGTACGGAGCAATTTAAAATATCAGGTCAGTACATCGTAAACGGTGTCGGTTTATTTTTCAAACTGTCATATCTCCAGATTTTCGGGCCGGATTTTGATGCCGATGGTCTCATTCGATTCGCATGGATGCGTAGATATTTTTAGCATTTTAAATTTTGAAATTTCGTTAATTAGAAAAATGTACGGAGCAATTTAAAATATCAGGTCAGTACATCGTAAACGGTGTCGGTTTATTTTTCAAACTGTCATATCTCCAGATTTTCGGGCCGGATTTTGATGCCGATGGTCTCATTCGATTCGCATGGATGCGTAGATATTTTTATCATTTTAAATTTTGAAATTTCGTTAATTAGAAAAATGTACGGAGCAATTTAAAATATCAGCTCATTACATCGTAAACGGTGTCGGTTTATTTTTCAAACTGTCATATCTCCAGATTTTCGGGCCGGATTTTGATGCCAATGGTCTCATTCGATTCGCATGAAAATATAGATATGTTTAGCATTTTAAATTTTGAAATTTCGTTAATTAGAAAAATGTACGGAGCAATTTAAAATATCAGGTCAGTACATCGTAAACGGTGTCGGTTTATTTTTCAAACTGTCATATCTCCAGATTTTCGGGCCGGATTTTGATGCCAATGGTCTCATTCGATTCGCATGAAAATATAGATATTTTTAGCATTTTAAATTTTGAAATTTCGTTAATTAGAAAAAGTTTAAGAGCAATTTAAAATATCAGCTCATTACATCGTAAACGGTGTCGGTTTATTTTTCAAACTGTCATATCTCCAGATTTTCGGGCCGGATTTTGATGCCAATGGTCTCATTCGATTCGCATGAAAATATAGATATTTTTATCATTTTAAATTTTGAAATTTCGTTAATTAGAAAAATGTACGGAGCAATTTAAAATATCAGCTCATTACATCGTAACGGTGTCGGTTTATTTTTCAAACTGTCATATCTCCAGATTTTCGGGCCGGATTTTGATGCCAATGGTCTCATTCGATTCGCATGGATGCGTAGATATTTGTAGCATTTTAAATTTTGAAATTTCGTTAATTAGAAAAAGTTTAAGAGCAATTTAAAATATCAGCTCATTACATCGTAAACGGTGTCGGTTTATTTTTCAAACTGTCATATCTCCAGATTTTCGGGCCGGATTTTGATGCCAATGGTCTCATTCGATTCGCATGAAAATATAGATATTTTTAGCATTTTAAATTTTGAAATTTCTTTAATTAGAAAAAGTTTAAGAGCAATTTAAAATATCAGCTCATTACATCGTAAACGGTGTCGGTTTATTTTTCAAACTGTCATATCTCCAGATTTTCGGGCCGGATTTTGATGCCAATGGTCTCATTCGATTCGCATGAAAATATAGATATTTTTAGCATTTTAAATTTTGAAATTTCGTTAATTAGAAAAAGTTTAAGAGCAATTTAAAATATCAGCTCATTACATCGTAAACGGTGTCGGTTTATTTTTCAAACTGTCATATCTCCAGATTTTCGGGCCGGATTTTGATGCCAATGGTCTCATTCGATTCGCATGAAAATATAGATATTTTTAGCATTTTAAATTTTGAAATTTCGTTAATTAGAAAAAGTTTAAGAGCAATTTAAAATATCAGCTCATTACATCGTAAACGGTGTCGGTTTATTTTTCAAACTGTCATATCTCCAGACTTTCGGGCCGGATTTTGATGCCAATGGTCTCATTCGATTCGCATGGATGCGTAGATATTTGTAGCATTTTAAATTTTGAAATTTCGTTAATTAGAAAAAGTTTAAGAGCAATTTAAAATATCAGCTCATTACATCGTAAACGGTGTCGGTTTATTTTTCAAACTGTCATATCTCCAGATTTTCGGGCCGAATTTTGATGCCAATGGTCTCATTCGATTCGCATGAAAATATAGATATTTTTAGCATTTTAAATTTTGAAATTTCGTAAATTAGAAAAAGTTTAAGAGCAATTTAAAATATCAGCTCATTACATCGTAAACGGTGTCGGTTTATTTTTCAAACTGTCATATCTCCAGACTTTCGGGCCGGATTTTGATGCCAATGGTCTCATTCGATTCGCATGGATGCGTAGATATTTGTAGCATTTTAAATTTTGAAATTTCGTTAATTAGAAAAATGTACGGAGCAATTTCAAATATCAGGTCAGTACATCGTAAACGGTGTCGGTTTATTTTTCAAACTGTCATATCTCCAGATTTTCGGGCCGGATTTTGATGCCAATGGTCTCATTCGATTCGCATGAAAATATAGATATTTTTAGCATTTTAAATTTTGAAATTTCGTTAATTAGAAAAAGTTTAAGAGCAATTTAAAATATCAGCTCATTACATCGTAAACGGTGTCGGTTTATTTTTCAAACTGTCATATCTCCAGATTTTCGGGCCGGATTTTGATGCCGATGGTCTCATTCGATTCGCATGGATGCGTAGATATTTTTAGCATTTTAAATTTTGAAATTTCGTTAATTAGAAAAAGTTTAAGAGCAATTTAAAATATCAGCTCATTACATCGTAAACGGTGTCGGTTTATTTTTCAAACTGTCATATCTCCAGACTTTCGGGCCGGATTTTGATGCCAATGGTCTCATTCGATTCGCATGGATGCGTAGATATTTGTAGCATTTTAAATTTTGAAATTTCGTTAATTTGAAAAAGTTTAAGAGCAATTTAAAATATCAGCTCATTACATCGTAAACGGTGTCGGTTTATTTTTCAAACTGTCATATCTCCAGATTTTCGGGCCGAATTTTGATGCCAATGGTCTCATTCGATTCGCATGAAAATATAGATATTTTTAGCATTTTAAATTTTGAAATTTCGTAAATTAGAAAAAGTTTAAGAGCAATTTAAAATATCAGCTCATTACATCGTAAACGGTGTCGGTTTATTTTTCAAACTGTCATATCTCCAGATTTTCGGGCCGGATTTTGATGCCAATGGTCTCATTCGATTCGCATGAAAATATAGATATTTTTAGCATTTTAAATTTTGAAATTTCGTTAATTAGAAAAAGTTTAAGAGCAATTTAAAATATCAGCTCATTACATCGTAAACGGTGTCGGTTTATTTTTCAAACTGTCATATCTCCAGATTTTCGGGCCGGATTTTGATGCCAATGGTCTCATTCGATTCGCATGAAAATATAGATATTTTTAGCATTTTAAATTTTGAAATTTCGTTAATTAGAAAAAGTTTAAGAGCAATTTAAAATATCAGCTCATTACATCGTAAACGGTGTCGGTTTATTTTTCAAACTGTCATATCTCCAGATTTTCGGGCCGGATTTTGATGCCGATGGTCTCATTCGATTCGCATGAAAATATAGATATTTTTAGCATTTTAAATTTTGAAATTTCGTTAATTAGAAAAAGTTTAAGAGCAATTTAAAATATCAGCTCATTACATCGTAAACGGTGTCGGTTTATTTTTCAAACTGTCATATCTCCAGATTTTCGGGCCGGATTTTGATGCCAATGGTCTCATTCGATTCGCATGAAAATATAGATATTTTTAGCATTTTAAATTTTGAAATTTCGTTAATTAGAAAAAGTTTAAGAGCTATTTAAAATATCAGCTCATTACATCGTAAACGGTGTCGGTTTATTTTTCAAACTGTCATATCTCCAGATTTTCGGGCCGGATTTTGATGCCAATGGTCTCATTCGATTCGCATGAAAATATAGATATTTTTAGCATTTTAAATTTTGAAATTTCGTTAATTAGAAAAAGTTTAAGAGCAATTTAAAATATCAGCTCATTACATCGTAAACGGTGTCGGTTTATTTTTCAAACTGTCATATCTCCAGATTTTCGGGCCGGATTTTGATGCCGATGGTCTCATTCGATTCGCATGAAAATATAGATATTTTTAGCATTTTAAATTTTGAAATTTCGTTAATTAGAAAAAGTTTAAGAGCAATTTAAAATATCAGCTCATTACATCGTAAACGGTGTCGGTTTATTTTTCAAACTGTCATATCTCCAGATTTTCGGGCCGGATTTTGATGCCAATGGTCTCATTCGATTCGCATGAAAATATAGATATTTTTAGCATTTTAAATTTTGAAATTTCGTTAATTAGAAAAAGTTTAAGAGCTATTTAAAATATCAGCTCATTACATCGTAAACGGTGTCGGTTTATTTTTCAAACTGTCATATCTCCAGATTTTCGGGCCGGATTTTGATGCCAATGGTCTCATTCGATTCGCATGAAAATATAGATATTTTTAGCATTTTAAATTTTGAAATTTCGTTAATTAGAAAAAGTTTAAGAGCAATTTAAAATATCAGCTCATTACATCGTAAACGGTGTCGGTTTATTTTTCAAACTGTCATATCTCCAGATTTTCGGGCCGGATTTTGATGCCGATGGTCTCATTCGATTCGCATGGATGCGTAGATATTTTTAGCATTTTAAATTTTGAAATTTCGTTAATTAGAAAAATGTACGGAGCAATTTAAAATATCAGGTCAGTACATCGTAAACGGTGTCGGTTTATTTTTCAAACTGTCATATCTCCAGATTTTCGGGCCGGATTTTGATGCCAATGGTCTCATTCGATTCGCATGAAAATATAGATATTTTTAGCATTTTAAATTTTGAAATTTCGTTAATTAGAAAAAGTTTAAGAGCAATTTAAAATATCAGCTCATTACATCGTAAACGGTGTCGGTTTATTTTTCAAACTGTCATATCTCCAGATTTTCGGGCCGGATTTTGATGCCGATGGTCTCATTCGATTCGCATGGATGCGTAGATATTTTTAGCATTTTAAATTTTGAAATTTCGTTAATTAGAAAAATGTACGGAGCAATTTAAAATATCAGGTCAGTACATCGTAAACGGTGTCGGTTTATTTTTCAAACTGTCATATCTCCAGATTTTCGGGCCGGATTTTGATGCCAATGGTCTCATTCGATTCGCATGAAAATATAGATATGTTTAGCATTTTAAATTTTGAAATTTCGTTAATTAGAAAAATGTACGGAGCAATTTAAAATATCAGGTCAGTACATCGTAAACGGTGTCGGTTTATTTTTCAAACTGTCATATCTCCAGATTTTCGGGCCGGATTTTGATGCCAATGGTCTCATTCGATTCGCATGAAAATATAGATATTTTTAGCATTTTAAATTTTGAAATTTCGTTAATTAGAAAAAGTTTAAGAGCAATTTAAAATATCAGCTCATTACATCGTAAACGGTGTCGGTTTATTTTTCAAACTGTCATATCTCCAGATTTTCGGGCCGGATTTTGATGCCAATGGTCTCATTCGATTCGCATGAAAATATAGATATTTTTAGCATTTTAAATTTTGAAATTTCGTTAATTAGAAAAAGTTTAAGAGCAATTTAAAATATCAGCTCATTACATCGTAAACGGTGTCGGTTTATTTTTCAAACTGTCATATCTCCAGATTTTCGGGCCGGATTTTGATGCCAATGGTCTCATTCGATTCGCATGAAAATATAGATATTTTTAGCATTTTAAATTTTGAAATTTCGTTAATTAGAAAAAGTTTAAGAGCTATTTAAAATATCAGGTCAGTACATCGTAAACGGTGTCGGTTTATTTTTCAAACTGTCATATCTCCAGATTTTCGGGCCGGATTTTGATGCCAATGGTCTCATTCGATTCGCATGAAAATATAGATATTTTTAGCATTTTAAATTTTGAAATTTCGTTAATTAGAAAAAGTTTAAGAGCAATTTAAAATATCAGCTCATTACATCGTAAACGGTGTCGGTTTATTTTTCAAACTGTCATATCTCCAGATTTTCGGGCCGGATTTTGATGCCAATGGTCTCATTCGATTCGCATGAAAATATAGATATTTTTAGCATTTTAAATTTTGAAATTTCGTTAATTAGAAAAAGTTTAAGAGCAATTTAAAATATCAGCTCATTACATCGTAAACGGTGTCGGTTTATTTTTCAAACTGTCATATCTCCAGATTTTCGGGCCGGATTTTGATGCCAATGGTCTCATTCGATTCGCATGAAAATATAGATATTTTTAGCATTTTAAATTTTGAAATTTCGTTAATTAGAAAAAGTTTAAGAGCTATTTAAAATATCAGGTCAGTACATCGTAAACGGTGTCGGTTTATTTTTCAAACTGTCATATCTCCAGATTTTCGGGCCGGATTTTGATGCCAATGGTCTCATTCGATTCGCATGAAAATATAGATATTTTTAGCATTTTAAATTTTGAAATTTCGTTAATTAGAAAAAGTTTAAGAGCAATTTAAAATATCAGCTCATTACATCGTAAACGGTGTCGGTTTATTTTTCAAACTGTCATATCTCCAGATTTTCGGGCCGGATTTTGATGCCAATGGTCTCATTCGATTCGCATGAAAATATAGATATTTTTAGCATTTTAAATTTTGAAATTTCGTTAATTAGAAAAAGTTTAAGAGCAATTTAAAATATCAGCTCATTACATCGTAAACGGTGTCGGTTTATTTTTCAAACTGTCATATCTCCAGAATTTCGGGCCGGATTTTGATGCCGATGGTCTCATTCGATTCGCATGAAAATATAGATATTTTTAGCATTTTAAATTTTGAAATTTCGTTAATTAGAAAAAGTTTAAGAGCAATTTAAAATATCAGCTCATTACATCGTAAACGGTGTCGGTTTATTTTTCAAACTGTCATATCTCCAGATTTTCGGGCCGGATTTTGATGCCAATGGTCTCATTCGATTCGCATGAAAATATAGATATTTTTAGCATTTTAAATTTTGAAATTTCGTTAATTAGAAAAAGTTTAAGAGCTATTTAAAATATCAGCTCATTACATCGTAAACGGTGTCGGTTTATTTTTCAAACTGTCATATCTCCAGATTTTCGGGCCGGATTTTGATGCCAATGGTCTCATTCGATTCGCATGAAAATATAGATATTTTTAGCATTTTAAATTTTGAAATTTCGTTAATTAGAAAAAGTTTAAGAGCAATTTAAAATATCAGCTCATTACATCGTAAACGGTGTCGGTTTATTTTTCAAACTGTCATATCTCCAGATTTTCGGGCCGGATTTTGATGCCGATGGTCTCATTCGATTCGCATGGATGCGTATATATTTTTAGCATTTTAAATTTTGAAATTTCGTTAATTAGAAAAATGTACGGAGCAATTTAAAATATCAGGTCAGTACATCGTAAACGGTGTCGGTTTATTTTTCAAACTGTCATATCTCCAGATTTTCGGGCCGGATTTTGATGCCAATGGTCTCATTCGATTCGCATGAAAATATAGATATTTTTAGCATTTTAAATTTTGAAATTTCGTTAATTAGAAAAAGTTTAAGAGCAATTTAAAATATCAGCTCATTACATCGTAAACGGTGTCGGTTTATTTTTCAAACTGTCATATCTCCAGATTTTCGGGCCGGATTTTGATGCCGATGGTCTCATTCGATTCGCATGGATGCGTAGATATTTTTAGCATTTTAAATTTTGAAATTTCGTTAATTAGAAAAATGTACGGAGCAATTTAAAATATCAGGTCAGTACATCGTAAACGGTGTCGGTTTATTTTTCAAACTGTCATATCTCCAGATTTTCGGGCCGGATTTTGATGCCAATGGTCTCATTCGATTCGCATGAAAATATAGATATGTTTAGCATTTTAAATTTTGAAATTTCGTTAATTAGAAAAATGTACGGAGCAATTTAAAATATCAGGTCAGTACATCGTAAACGGTGTCGGTTTATTTTTCAAACTGTCATATCTCCAGATTTTCGGGCCGGATTTTGATGCCAATGGTCTCATTCGATTCGCATGAAAATATAGATATTTTTAGCATTTTAAATTTTGAAATTTCGTTAATTAGAAAAAGTTTAAGAGCAATTTAAAATATCAGCTCATTACATCGTAAACGGTGTCGGTTTATTTTTCAAACTGTCATATCTCCAGATTTTCGGGCCGGATTTTGATGCCAATGGTCTCATTCGATTCGCATGAAAATATAGATATTTTTAGCATTTTAAATTTTGAAATTTCGTTAATTAGAAAAAGTTTAAGAGCAATTTAAAATATCAGCTCATTACATCGTAAACGGTGTCGGTTTATTTTTCAAACTGTCATATCTCCAGATTTTCGGGCCGGATTTTGATGCCAATGGTCTCATTCGATTCGCATGAAAATATAGATATTTTTAGCATTTTAAATTTTGAAATTTCGTTAATTAGAAAAAGTTTAAGAGCTATTTAAAATATCAGCTCATTACATCGTAAACGGTGTCGGTTTATTTTTCAAACTGTCATATCTCCAGATTTTCGGGCCGGATTTTGATGCCAATGGTCTCATTCGATTCGCATGAAAATATAGATATTTTTAGCATTTTAAATTTTGAAATTTCGTTAATTAGAAAAAGTTTAAGAGCAATTTAAAATATCAGCTCATTACATCGTAAACGGTGTCGGTTTATTTTTCAAACTGTCATATCTCCAGATTTTCGGGCCGGATTTTGATGCCAATGGTCTCATTCGATTCGCATGAAAATATAGATATTTTTAGCATTTTAAATTTTGAAATTTCGTTAATTAGAAAAAGTTTAAGAGCAATTTAAAATATCAGCTCATTACATCGTAAACGGTGTCGGTTTATTTTTCAAACTGTCATATCTCCAGATTTTCGGGCCGGATTTTGATGCCGATGGTCTCATTCGATTCGCATGGATGCGTAGATATTTTTAGCATTTTAAATTTTGAAATTTCGTTAATTAGAAAAATGTACGGAGCAATTTAAAATATCAGGTCAGTACATCGTAAACGGTGTCGGTTTATTTTTCAAACTGTCATATCTCCAGATTTTCGGGCCGGATTTTGATGCCAATGGTCTCATTCGATTCGCATGAAAATATAGATATGTTTAGCATTTTAAATTTTGAAATTTCGTTAATTAGAAAAATGTACGGAGCAATTTAAAATATCAGGTCAGTACATCGTAAACGGTGTCGGTTTATTTTTCAAACTGTCATATCTCCAGATTTTCGGGCCGGATTTTGATGCCAATGGTCTCATTCGATTCGCATGAAAATATAGATATTTTTAGCATTTTAAATTTTGAAATTTCGTTAATTAGAAAAAGTTTAAGAGCAATTTAAAATATCAGCTCATTACATCGTAAACGGTGTCGGTTTATTTTTCAAACTGTCATATCTCCAGATTTTCGGGCCGGATTTTGATGCCAATGGTCTCATTCGATTCGCATGAAAATATAGATATTTTTAGCATTTTAAATTTTGAAATTTCGTTAATTAGAAAAAGTTTAAGAGCAATTTAAAATATCAGCTCATTACATCGTAAACGGTGTCGGTTTATTTTTCAAACTGTCATATCTCCAGATTTTCGGGCCGGATTTTGATGCCGATGGTCTCATTCGATTCGCATGGATGCGTAGATATTTTTAGCATTTTAAATTTTGAAATTTCGTTAATTAGAAAAATGTACGGAGCAATTTAAAATATCAGGTCAGTACATCGTAAACGGTGTCGGTTTATTTTTCAAACTGTCATATCTCCAGATTTTCGGGCCGGATTTTGATGCCAATGGTCTCATTCGATTCGCATGAAAATATAGATATGTTTAGCATTTTAAATTTTGAAATTTCGTTAATTAGAAAAATGTACGGAGCAATTTAAAATATCAGGTCAGTACATCGTAAACGGTGTCGGTTTATTTTTCAAACTGTCATATCTCCAGATTTTCGGGCCGGATTTTGATGCCAATGGTCTCATTCGATTCGCATGAAAATATAGATATTTTTAGCATTTTAAATTTTGAAATTTCGTTAATTAGAAAAAGTTTAAGAGCAATTTAAAATATCAGCTCATTACATCGTAAACGGTGTCGGTTTATTTTTCAAACTGTCATATCTCCAGATTTTCGGGCCGGATTTTGATGCCAATGGTCTCATTCGATTCGCATGAAAATATAGATATTTTTAGCATTTTAAATTTTGAAATTTCGTTAATTAGAAAAAGTTTAAGAGCAATTTAAAATATCAGCTCATTACATCGTAAACGGTGTCGGTTTATTTTTCAAACTGTCATATCTCCAGATTTTCGGGCCGGATTTTGATGCCAATGGTCTCATTCGATTCGCATGAAAATATAGATATTTTTAGCATTTTAAATTTTGAAATTTCGTTAATTAGAAAAAGTTTAAGAGCAATTTAAAATATCAGCTCATTACATCGTAAACGGTGTCGGTTTATTTTTCAAACTGTCATATCTCCAGATTTTCGGGCCGGATTTTGATGCCGATGGTCTCATTCGATTCGCATGGATGCGTAGATAATTTTAGCATTTTAAATTTTGAAATTTCGTTAATTAGAAAAATGTACGGAGCAATTTAAAATATCAGGTCAGTACATCGTAAACGGTGTCGGTTTATTTTTCAAACTGTCATATCTCCAGATTTTCGGGCCGGATTTTGATGCCAATGGTCTCATTCGATTCGCATGAAAATATAGATATTTTTAGCATTTTAAATTTTGAAATTTCGTTAATTAGAAAAAGTTTAAGAGCAATTTAAAATATCAGCTCATTACATCGTAAACGGTGTCGGTTTATTTTTCAAACTGTCATATCTCCAGATTTTCGGGCCGGATTTTGATGCCGATGGTCTCATTCGATTCGCATGGATGCGTAGATATTTTTAGCATTTTAAATTTTGAAATTTCGTTAATTAGAAAAATGTACGGAGCAATTTAAAATATCAGGTCAGTACATCGTAAACGGTGTCGGTTTATTTTTCAAACTGTCATATCTCCAGATTTTCGGGCCGGATTTTGATGCCAATGGTCTCATTCGATTCGCATGAAAATATAGATATGTTTAGCATTTTAAATTTTGAAATTTCGTTAATTAGAAAAATGTACGGAGCAATTTAAAATATCAGGTCAGTACATCGTAAACGGTGTCGGTTTATTTTTCAAACTGTCATATCTCCAGATTTTCGGGCCGGATTTTGATGCCAATGGTCTCATTCGATTCGCATGAAAATATAGATATTTTTAGCATTTTAAATTTTGAAATTTCGTTAATTAGAAAAAGTTTAAGAGCAATTTAAAATATCAGCTCATTACATCGTAAACGGTGTCGGTTTATTTTTCAAACTGTCATATCTCCAGATTTTCGGGCCGGATTTTGATGCCAATGGTCTCATTCGATTTGCATGAAAATATAGATATTTTTAGCATTTTAAATTTTGAAATTTCGTTAATTAGAAAAAGTTTAAGAGCAATTTAAAATATCAGCTCATTACATCGTAAACGGTGTCGGTTTATTTTTCAAACTGTCATATCTCCAGATTTTCGGGCCGGATTTTGATGCCGATGGTCTCATTCGATTCGCATGGATGCGTAGATATTTTTAGCATTTTAAATTTTGAAATTTCGTTAATTAGAAAAATGTACGGAGCAATTTAAAATATCAGGTCAGTACATCGTAAACGGTGTCGGTTTATTTTTCAAACTGTCATATCTCCAGATTTTCGGGCCGGATTTTGATGCCAATGGTCTCATTCGATTCGCATGAAAATATAGATATGTTTAGCATTTTAAATTTTGAAATTTCGTTAATTAGAAAAATGTACGGAGCAATTTAAAATATCAGGTCAGTACATCGTAAACGGTGTCGGTTTATTTTTCAAACTGTCATATCTCCAGATTTTCGGGCCGGATTTTGATGCCAATGGTCTCATTCGATTCGCATGAAAATATAGATATTTTTAGCATTTTAAATTTTGAAATTTCGTTAATTAGAAAAAGTTTAAGAGCAATTTAAAATATCAGCTCATTACATCGTAAACGGTGTCGGTTTATTTTTCAAACTGTCATATCTCCAGATTTTCGGGCCGGATTTTGATGCCAATGGTCTCATTCGATTCGCATGAAAATATAGATATTTTTAGCATTTTAAATTTTGAAATTTCGTTAATTAGAAAAATGTACGGAGCAATTTAAAATATCAGGTCAGTACATCGTAAACGGTGTCGGTTTATTTTTCAAACTGTCATATCTCCAGATTTTCGGGCCGGATTTTGATGCCAATGGTCTCATTCGATTCGCATGAAAATATAGATATTTTTAGCATTTTAAATTTTGAAATTTCGTTAATTAGAAAAAGTTTAAGAGCAATTTAAAATATCAGCTCATTACATCGTAAACGGTGTCGGTTTATTTTTCAAACTGTCATATCTCCAGATTTTCGGGCCGGATTTTGATGCCGATGGTCTCATTCGATTCGCATGGATGCGTAGATATTTTTAGCATTTTAAATTTTGAAATTTCGTTAATTAGAAAAATGTACGGAGCAATTTAAAATATCAGGTCAGTACATCGTAAACGGTGTCGGTTTATTTTTCAAACTGTCATATCTCCAGATTTTCGGGCCGGATTTTGATGCCAATGGTCTCATTCGATTCGCATGAAAATATAGATATTTTTAGCATTTTAAATTTTGAAATTTCGTTAATTAGAAAAAGTTTAAGAGCAATTTAAAATATCAGCTCATTACATCGTAAACGGTGTCGGTTTATTTTTCAAACTGTCATATCTCCAGATTTTCGGGCCGGATTTTGATGCCAATGGTCTCATTCGATTCGCATGAAAATATAGATATTTTTAGCATTTTAAA
>OZ038419.1:205289-273289 GCA_964036255.1 Caenorhabditis virilis | reverse complement strand
TTTTGAAATTTCGTTAATTAGAAAAAGTTTAAGAGCAATTTGGGTTTTGGCACATACAGTTCGCTTTCGATATGGACATCTTTTTGATACTAACCAACATGGTTTCCTAAACGGTCGCAGTTGTAAAACCTCCCTTCTATCTACTGTTTCTTCCTGCAGATTGTCTCTCAAAAAACTTCTCCCCATTGATATTATTTATATTGATTTCGCGAAAGCTTTTGACTCAGTACCACACGATTTACTAATATGCAAACTTCAGAGTTTTGGTCTTGATTGTTACTTGATTAATTGGTATGCTGAATTTTTGTCCAATCGCACTTTTTCTGTTAAAATTGATAATTATACATCCAACACTAAACATTCAATTATATCTGGAGTTCCCCAAGGGACTGTCTCAGGTCCTCTCTTATTTCTCATTTTTATCAATGATATATTTAAATGTATTCCCAATAATGTTGGTATTTCTGGCTTTGCCGATGACATTAAAATTTTCTCTCATGATCCCTCTTTATTACAATTAGCCCTTGATGCTATTTGTGATTGGTCTCTTAAAAACAGACTTCCCATTGCTCCTTCAAAAACTCAACTTATTCGACTAGGCAAAAATCCAAATACATTTGTTTTCAACATCAATAACACTCCAATTTCCCCATCTCCACATGTACGTGATCTAGGGATTCGCATCGATTGTAACCTTAATTTTAGTTCACATGTTCTAAAAATTTCAGCTTTGGCCAATGTCAAAGTAAAACAGCTTTTATTTTGTTTTAAGTCTACTAATTTTGAGTTTTATATCCGACTTTTCAAATCTTATGTGTTACCTATGCTTGAATACTGTTCTGAAATATTTGGTCCCTTTCTTAACGCTTCTTTATCTGATGCTCTTGAATACCCTTTAAAATATTTTTCTCGAAGAGTTTGCCAACGTTGCAACATGCCTTGCCATTCTTATGCGTCCCGTTTGTCTCTTTTTTCTATTAATTCACTTCATTTACGTAGAATACATTCTGGCCTTACCTTGTTGTATAAGTGTATTACTGGTATTGTTACTTTTCCTGATCTCTCTAAGTATGTAACCCTTACTAACAGCAAGCGCAGACCTATGAATCTCAAACTTATTTCAACGCACTGTAACAATTTCTTTGATTTTTACGTTCCTAAATGGAACCAACTAACTTCTAACATCAGCATATTCCTTTCTTTCAATGAATTCTCTAGTCATATGCATTCAACTAAATTATATGCCTTCTAATTTCTAATGTTTTTCTCGACTTATTTTACTTTTTTACTATTTTACATCCTTTGTTACGCTATGACTCTTGCGGGTCTTAGTTATTATATTTATTTACTTTTTTTTTTAACTTTACTTTATTACATGTCCTTTTTTTATATTCCGGTGAATAAATCAATCAATCAAAAAAAAAAAAAAAAATTTAAAATATCAGCTCATTACATCGTAAACGGTGTCGGTTTATTTTTCAAACTGTCATATCTCCAGATTTTCGGGCCGGATTTTGATGCCGATGGTCTCATTCGATTCGCATGGATGCGTAGATATTTTTAGCATTTTAAATTTTGAAATTTCGTTAATTAGAAAAATGTACGGAGCAATTTAAAATATCAGGTCAGTACATCGTAAACGGTGTCGGTTTATTTTTCAAACTGTCATATCTCCAGATTTTCGGGCCGGATTTTGATGCCAATGGTCTCATTCGATTCGCATGAAAATATAGATATTTTTAGCATTTTAAATTTTGAAATTTCGTTAATTAGAAAAAGTTTAAGAGCAATTTAAAATATCAGCTCATTACATCGTAAACGGTGTCGGTTTATTTTTCAAACTGTCATATCTCCAGATTTTCGGGCCGGATTTTGATGCCGATGGTCTCATTCGATTCGCATGGATGCGTAGATATTTTTAGCATTTTAAATTTTGAAATTTCGTTAATTAGAAAAATGTACGGAGCAATTTAAAATATCAGGTCAGTACATCGTAAACGGTGTCGGTTTATTTTTCAAACTGTCATATCTCCAGATTTTCGGGCCGGATTTTGATGCCAATGGTCTCATTCGATTCGCATGAAAATATAGATATTTTTAGCATTTTAAATTTTGAAATTTCGTTAATTAGAAAAAGTTTAAGAGCAATTTAAAATATCAGCTCATTACATCGTAAACGGTGTCGGTTTATTTTTCAAACTGTCATATCTCCAGATTTTCGGGCCGGATTTTGATGCCAATGGTCTCATTCGATTCGCATGAAAATATAGATATTTTTAGCATTTTAAATTTTGAAATTTCGTTAATTAGAAAAAGTTTAAGAGCAATTTAAAATATCAGCTCATTACATCGTAAACGGTGTCGGTTTATTTTTCAAACTGTCATATCTCCAGATTTTCGTGCCGGATTTTGATGCCGATGGTCTCATTCGATTCGCATGGATGCGTAGATATTTTTAGCATTTTAAATTTTGAAATTTCGTTAATTAGAAAAATGTACGGAGCAATTTAAAATATCAGGTCAGTACATCGTAAACGGTGTCGGTTTATTTTTCAAACTGTCATATCTCCAGATTTTCGGGCCGGATTTTGATGCCAATGGTCTCATTCGATTCGCATGAAAATATAGATATTTTTAGCATTTTAAATTTTGAAATTTCGTTAATTAGAAAAAGTTTAAGAGCAATTTAAAATATCAGCTCATTACATCGTAAACGGTGTCGGTTTATTTTTCAAACTGTCATATCTCCAGATTTTCGGGCCGGATTTTGATGCCAATGGTCTCATTCGATTCGCATGAAAATATAGATATTTTTAGCATTTTAAATTTTGAAATTTCGTTAATTAGAAAAAGTTTAAGAGCAATTTAAAATATCAGCTCATTACATCGTAAACGGTGTCGGTTTATTTTTCAAACTGTCATATCTCCAGATTTTCGGGCCGGATTTTGATGCCGATGGTCTCATTCGATTCGCATGGATGCGTAGATATTTTTAGCATTTTAAATTTTGAAATTTCGTTAATTAGAAAAATGTACGGAGCAATTTAAAATATCAGGTCAGTACATCGTAAACGGTGTCGGTTTATTTTTCAAACTGTCATATCTCCAGATTTTCGGGCCGGATTTTGATGCCAATGGTCTCATTCGATTCGCATGAAAATATAGATATGTTTAGCATTTTAAATTTTGAAATTTCGTTAATTAGAAAAATGTACGGAGCAATTTAAAATATCAGGTCAGTACATCGTAAACGGTGTCGGTTTATTTTTCAAACTGTCATATCTCCAGATTTTCGGGCCGGATTTTGATGCCAATGGTCTCATTCGATTCGCATGAAAATATAGATATTTTTAGCATTTTAAATTTTGAAATTTCGTTAATTAGAAAAAGTTTAAGAGCAATTTAAAATATCAGCTCATTACATCGTAAACGGTGTCGGTTTATTTTTCAAACTGTCATATCTCCAGATTTTCGGGCCGGATTTTGATGCCGATGGTCTCATTCGATTCGCATGGATGCGTAGATATTTTTAGCATTTTAAATTTTGAAATTTCGTTAATTAGAAAAATGTACGGAGCAATTTAAAATATCAGGTCAGTACATCGTAAACGGTGTCGGTTTATTTTTCAAACTGTCATATCTCCAGATTTTCGGGCCGGATTTTGATGCCAATGGTCTCATTCGATTCGCATGAAAATATAGATATTTTTAGCATTTTAAATTTTGAAATTTCGTTAATTAGAAAAAGTTTAAGAGCAATTTAAAATATCAGCTCATTACATCGTAAACGGTGTCGGTTTATTTTTCAAACTGTCATATCTCCAGATTTTCGGGCCGGATTTTGATGCCAATGGTCTCATTCGATTCGCATGAAAATATAGATATTTTTAGCATTTTAAATTTTGAAATTTCGTTAATTAGAAAAAGTTTAAGAGCAATTTAAAATATCAGCTCATTACATCGTAAACGGTGTCGGTTTATTTTTCAAACTGTCATATCTCCAGATTTTCGGGCCGGATTTTGATGCCAATGGTCTCATTCGATTCGCATGGATGCGTAGATATTTGTAGCATATTAAATTTTGAAATTTCTTTAATTAGAAAAAGTTTAAGAGCAATTTAAAATATCAGCTCATTACATCGTAAACGGTGTCGGTTTATTTTTCAAACTGTCATATCTCCAGATTTTCGGGCCGGATTTTGATGCCAATGGTCTCATTCGATTCGCATGAAAATATAGATATTTTTAGCATTTTAAATTTTGAAATTTCGTTAATTAGAAAAAGTTTAAGAGCAATTTAAAATATCAGCTCATTACATCGTAAACGGTGTCGGTTTATTTTTCAAACTGTCATATCTCCAGATTTTCGGGCCGGATTTTGATGCCGATGGTCTCATTCGATTCGCATGGATGCGTAGATATTTTTAGCATTTTAAATTTTGAAATTTCGTTAATTAGAAAAATGTACGGAGCAATTTAAAATATCAGGTCAGTACATCGTAAACGGTGTCGGTTTATTTTTCAAACTGTCATATCTCCAGATTTTCGGGCCGGATTTTGATGCCAATGGTCTCATTCGATTCGCATGAAAATATAGATATTTTTAGCATTTTAAATTTTGAAATTTCGTTAATTAGAAAAAGTTTAAGAGCAATTTAAAATATCAGCTCATTACATCGTAAACGGTGTCGGTTTATTTTTCAAACTGTCATATCTCCAGATTTTCGGGCCGGATTTTGATGCCAATGGTCTCATTCGATTCGCATGAAAATATAGATATTTTTAGCATTTTAAATTTTGAAATTTCGTTAATTAGAAAAAGTTTAAGAGCAATTTAAAATATCAGCTCATTACATCGTAAACGGTGTCGGTTTATTTTTCAAACTGTCATATCTCCAGATTTTCGGGCCGGATTTTGATGCCAATGGTCTCATTCGATTCGCATGAAAATATAGATATTTTTAGCATTTTAAATTTTGAAATTTCGTTAATTAGAAAAAGTTTAAGAGCAATTTAAAATATCAGCTCATTACATCGTAAACGGTGTCGGTTTATTTTTCAAACTGTCATATCTCCAGATTTTCGGGCAGGATTTTGATGCCAATGGTTTCATTCGATTCGCATGAAAATATAGATATTTTTAGCATTTTAAATTTTGAAATTTCGTTAATTAGAAAAAGTTTAAGAGCAATTTAAAATATCAGCTCATTACATCGTAAACGGTGTCGGTTTATTTTTCAAACTGTCATATCTCCAGATTTTCGGGCCGGATTTTGATGCCGATGGTCTTATTCGATTCGCATGGATGCGTAGATATTTGTAGCATTTTAAATTTTGACATTTCGTTAATTAGAAAAAGTTTAAGAGCAATTTAAAATATCAGCTCATTACATCGTAAACGGTGTCGGTTTATTTTTCAAACTGTCATATCTCCAGATTTTCGGGCCGGATTTTGATGCCAATGGTCTCATTCGATTCGCATGAAAATATAGATATTTTTAGCATTTTAAATTTTGAAATTTCGTTAATTAGAAAAAGTTTAAGAGCAATTTAAAATATCAGCTCATTACATCGTAAACGGTGTCGGTTTATTTTTCAAACTGTCATATCTCCAGATTTTCGGGCCGGATTTTGATGCCAATGGTCTCATTCGATTCGCATGAAAATATAGATATTTTTAGCATTTTAAATTTTGAAATTTCGTTAATTAGAAAAAGTTTAAGAGCAATTTAAAATATCAGCTCATTACATCGTAAACGGTGTCGGTTTATTTTTCAAACTGTCATATCTCCAGATTTTCGGGCCGGATTTTGATGCCGATGGTCTTATTCGATTCGCATGGATGCGTAGATATTTGTAGCATTTTAAATTTTGAAATTTCGTTAATTAGAAAAAGTTTAAGAGCAATTTAAAATATCAGCTTATTACATCGTATACGGTGTCGGTTTATTTTTCAAACTGTCATATCTCCAGATTTTCGGGCCGGATTTTGATGCCAATGGTCTCATTCGATTCGCATGAAAATATAGATATTTTTAGCATTTTAAATTTTGAAATTTCGTTAATTAGAAAAAGTTTAAGAGCAATTTAAAATATCAGCTCATTACATCGTAACGGTGTCGGTTTATTTTTCAAACTGTCATATCTCCAGATTTTCGGGCCGGATTTTGATGCCAATGGTCTCATTCGATTCGCATGAAAATATAGATATTTTTAGCATTTTAAATTTTGAAATTTCGTTAATTAGAAAAAGTTTAAGAGCAATTTAAAATATCAGCTCATTACATCGTAACGGTGTCGGTTTATTTTTCAAACTGTCATATCTCCAGATTTTCGGGCCGGATTTTGATGCCAATGGTCTCATTCGATTCGCATGAAAATATAGATATTTTTAGCATTTTAAATTTTGAAATTTCGTTAATTAGAAAAAGTTTAAGAGCAATTTAAAATATCAGCTCATTACATCGTAACGGTGTCGGTTTATTTTTCAAACTGTCATATCTCCAGATTTTCGGGCCGGATTTTGATGCCAATGGTCTCATTCGATTCGCATGGATGCGTAGATATTTGTAGCATTTTAAATTTTGAAATTTCGTTAATTAGAAAAAGTTTAAGAGCAATTTAAAATATCAGCTCATTACATCGTAAACGGTGTCGGTTTATTTTTCAAACTGTCATATCTCCAGACTTTCGGGCCGGATTTTGATGCCAATGGTCTCATTCGATTCGCATGGATGCGTAGATATTTGTAGCATTTTAAATTTTGAAATTTCGTTAATTAGAAAAAGTTTAAGAGCAATTTAAAATATCAGCTCATTACATCGTAAACGGTGTCGGTTTATTTTTCAAACTGTCATATCTCCAGATTTTCGGGCCGGATTTTGATGCCAATGGTCTCATTCGATTCGCATGAAAATATAGATATTTTTAGCATTTTAAATTTTGAAATTTCGTAAATTAGAAAAAGTTTAAGAGCAATTTAAAATATCAGCTCATTACATCGTAAACGGTGTCGGTTTATTTTTCAAACTGTCATATCTCCAGATTTTCGGGCCGGATTTTGATGCCAATGGTCTCATTCGATTCGCATGAAAATATAGATATTTTTAGCATTTTAAATTTTGAAATTTCGTTAATTAGAAAAAGTTTAAGAGCAATTTAAAATATCAGCTCATTACATCGTAAACGGTGTCGGTTTATTTTTCAAACTGTCATATCTCCAGATTTTCGGGCCGGATTTTGATGCCAATGGTCTCATTCGATTCGCATGAAAATATAGATATTTTTAGCATTTTAAATTTTGAAATTTCGTAAATTAGAAAAAGTTTAAGAGCAATTTAAAATATCAGCTCATTACATCGTAAACGGTGTCGGTTTATTTTTCAAACTGTCATATCTCCAGATTTTCGGGCCGGATTTTGATGCCAATGGTCTCATTCGATTCGCATGAAAATATAGATATTTTTAGCATTTTAAATTTTGAAATTTCGTTAATTAGAAAAAGTTTAAGAGCAATTTAAAATATCAGCTCATTACATCGTAAACGGTGTCGGTTTATTTTTCAAACTGTCATATCTCCAGATTTTCGGGCCGGATTTTGATGCCAATGGTCTCATTCGATTCGCATGAAAATATAGATATTTTTAGCATTTTAAATTTTGAAATTTCGTTAATTAGAAAAAGTTTAAGAGCAATTTAAAATATCAGCTCATTACATCGTAAACGGTGTCGGTTTATTTTTCAAACTGTCATATCTCCAGATTTTCGGGCCGGATTTTGATGCCAATGGTCTCATTCGATTCGCATGAAAATATAGATATTTTTAGCATTTTAAATTTTGAAATTTCGTTAATTAGAAAAAGTTTAAGAGCAATTTAAAATATCAGCTCATTACATCGTAAACGGTGTCGGTTTATTTTTCAAACTGTCATATCTCCAGATTTTCGGGCCGGATTTTGATGCCGATGGTCTCATTCGATTCGCATGAAAATATAGATATTTTTAGCATTTTAAATTTTGAAATTTCGTTAATTAGAAAAAGTTTAAGAGCAATTTAAAATATCAGCTCATTACATCGTAAACGGTGTCGGTTTATTTTTCAAACTGTCATATCTCCAGATTTTCGGGCCGGATTTTGATGCCAATGGTCTCATTCGATTCGCATGAAAATATAGACATTTTTAGCATTTTAAATTTTGAAATTTCGTTAATTAGAAAAAGTTTAAGAGCAATTTAAAATATCAGCTCATTACATCGTAAACGGTGTCGGTTTATTTTTCAAACTGTCATATCTCCAGACTTTCGGGCCGGATTTTGATGCCAATGGTCTCATTCGATTCGCATGGATGCGTAGATATTTGTAGCATTTTAAATTTTGAAATTTCGTTAATTAGAAAAAGTTTAAGAGCAATTTAAAATATCAGCTCATTACATCGTAAACGGTGTCGGTTTATTTTTCAAACTGTCATATCTCCAGACTTTCGGGCCGGATTTTGATGCCAATGGTCTCATTCGATTCGCATGGATGCGTAGATATTTGTAGCATTTTAAATTTTGAAATTTCGTTAATTAGAAAAAGTTTAAGAGCAATTTAAAATATCAGCTCATTACATCGTAAACGGTGTCGGTTTATTTTTCAAACTGTCATATCTCCAGATTTTCGGGCCGAATTTTGATGCCAATGGTCTCATTCGATTCGCATGAAAATATAGATATTTTTAGCATTTTAAATTTTGAAATTTCGTAAATTAGAAAAAGTTTAAGAGCAATTTAAAATATCAGCTCATTACATCGTAAACGGTGTCGGTTTATTTTTCAAACTGTCATATCTCCAGATTTTCGGGCCGGATTTTGATGCCAATGGTCTCATTCGATTCGCATGAAAATATAGATATTTTTAGCATTTTAAATTTTGAAATTTCGTTAATTAGAAAAAGTTTAAGAGCAATTTAAAATATCAGCTCATTACATCGTAAACGGTGTCGGTTTATTTTTCAAACTGTCATATCTCCAGATTTTCGGGCCGGATTTTGATGCCAATGGTCTCATTCGATTCGCATGAAAATATAGATATTTTTAGCATTTTAAATTTTGAAATTTCGTTAATTAGAAAAAGTTTAAGAGCAATTTAAAATATCAGCTCATTACATCGTAAACGGTGTCGGTTTATTTTTCAAACTGTCATATCTCCAGATTTTCGGGCCGGATTTTGATGCCGATGGTCTCATTCGATTCGCATGAAAATATAGATATTTTTAGCATTTTAAATTTTGAAATTTCGTTAATTAGAAAAAGTTTAAGAGCAATTTAAAATATCAGCTCATTACATCGTAAACGGTGTCGGTTTATTTTTCAAACTGTCATATCTCCAGATTTTCGGGCCGGATTTTGATGCCAATGGTCTCATTCGATTCGCATGAAAATATAGATATTTTTAGCATTTTAAATTTTGAAATTTCGTTAATTAGAAAAATGTACGGAGCAATTTAAAATATCAGGTCAGTACATCGTAAACGGTGTCGGTTTATTTTTCAAACTGTCATATCTCCAGATTTTCGGGCCGGATTTTGATGCCAATGGTCTCATTCGATTCGCATGAAAATATAGATATTTTTAGCATTTTAAATTTTGAAATTTCGTTAATTAGAAAAAGTTTAAGAGCAATTTAAAATATCAGCTCATTACATCGTAAACGGTGTCGGTTTATTTTTCAAACTGTCATATCTCCAGACTTTCGGGCCGGATTTTGATGCCAATGGTCTCATTCGATTCGCATGGATGCGTAGATATTTGTAGCATTTTAAATTTTGAAATTTCGTTAATTAGAAAAAGTTTAAGAGCAATTTAAAATATCAGCTCATTACATCGTAAACGGTGTCGGTTTATTTTTCAAACTGTCATATCTCCAGATTTTCGGGCCGAATTTTGATGCCAATGGTCTCATTCGATTCGCATGAAAATATAGATATTTTTAGCATTTTAAATTTTGAAATTTCGTAAATTAGAAAAAGTTTAAGAGCAATTTAAAATATCAGCTCATTACATCGTAAACGGTGTCGGTTTATTTTTCAAACTGTCATATCTCCAGATTTTCGGGCCGGATTTTGATGCCAATGGTCTCATTCGATTCGCATGAAAATATAGATATTTTTAGCATTTTAAATTTTGAAATTTCGTTAATTAGAAAAAGTTTAAGAGCAATTTAAAATATCAGCTCATTACATCGTAAACGGTGTCGGTTTATTTTTCAAACTGTCATATCTCCAGATTTTCGGGCCGGATTTTGATGCCAATGGTCTCATTCGATTCGCATGAAAATATAGATATTTTTAGCATTTTAAATTTTGAAATTTCGTTAATTAGAAAAAGTTTAAGAGCAATTTAAAATATCAGCTCATTACATCGTAAACGGTGTCGGTTTATTTTTCAAACTGTCATATCTCCAGATTTTCGGGCCGGATTTTGATGCCGATGGTCTCATTCGATTCGCATGAAAATATAGATATTTTTAGCATTTTAAATTTTGAAATTTCGTTAATTAGAAAAAGTTTAAGAGCAATTTAAAATATCAGCTCATTACATCGTAAACGGTGTCGGTTTATTTTTCAAACTGTCATATCTCCAGATTTTCGGGCCGGATTTTGATGCCAATGGTCTCATTCGATTCGCATGAAAATATAGATATTTTTAGCATTTTAAATTTTGAAATTTCGTTAATTAGAAAAATGTACGGAGCAATTTAAAATATCAGGTCAGTACATCGTAAACGGTGTCGGTTTATTTTTCAAACTGTCATATCTCCAGATTTTCGGGCCGGATTTTGATGCCAATGGTCTCATTCGATTCGCATGAAAATATAGATATGTTTAGCATTTTAAATTTTGAAATTTCGTTAATTAGAAAAATGTACGGAGCAATTTAAAATATCAGGTCAGTACATCGTAAACGGTGTCGGTTTATTTTTCAAACTGTCATATCTCCAGATTTTCGGGCCGGATTTTGATGCCAATGGTCTCATTCGATTCGCATGAAAATATAGATATTTTTAGCATTTTAAATTTTGAAATTTCGTTAATTAGAAAAAGTTTAAGAGCAATTTAAAATATCAGCTCATTACATCGTAAACGGTGTCGGTTTATTTTTCAAACTGTCATATCTCCAGATTTTCGGGCCGGATTTTGATGCCAATGGTCTCATTCGATTCGCATGAAAATATAGATATTTTTAGCATTTTAAATTTTGAAATTTCGTTAATTAGAAAAAGTTTAAGAGCAATTTAAAATATCAGCTCATTACATCGTAAACGGTGTCGGTTTATTTTTCAAACTGTCATATCTCCAGATTTTCGGGCCGGATTTTGATGCCAATGGTCTCATTCGATTCGCATGAAAATATAGATATTTTTAGCATTTTAAATTTTGAAATTTCGTTAATTAGAAAAAGTTTAAGAGCAATTTAAAATATCAGCTCATTACATCGTAAACGGTGTCGGTTTATTTTTCAAACTGTCATATCTCCAGATTTTCGGGCCGGATTTTGATGCCGATGGTCTCATTCGATTCGCATGAAAATATAGATATTTTTAGCATTTTAAATTTTGAAATTTCGTTAATTAGAAAAAGTTTAAGAGCAATTTAAAATATCAGCTCATTACATCGTAAACGGTGTCGGTTTATTTTTCAAACTGTCATATCTCCAGATTTTCGGGCCGGATTTTGATGCCAATGGTCTCATTCGATTCGCATGAAAATATAGATATTTTTAGCATTTTAAATTTTGAAATTTCGTTAATTAGAAAAAGTTTAAGAGCAATTTAAAATATCAGCTCATTACATCGTAAACGGTGTCGGTTTATTTTTCAAACTGTCATATCTCCAGATTTTCGGGCCGGATTTTGATGCCGATGGTCTCATTCGATTCGCATGGATGCGTAGATATTTGTAGCATTTTAAATTTTGAAATTTCGTTAATTAGAAAAAGTTTAAGAGCAATTTAAAATATCAGCTCATTACATCGTAAACGGTGTCGGTTTATTTTTCAAACTGTCATATCTCCAGATTTTCGGGCCGGATTTTGATGCCGATGGTCTCATTCGATTCGCATGAAAATATAGATATTTTTAGCATTTTAAATTTTGAAATTTCGTTAATTAGAAAAAGTTTAAGAGCAATTTAAAATATCAGCTCATTACATCGTAAACGGTGTCGGTTTATTTTTCAAACTGTCATATCTCCAGATTTTCGGGCCGGATTTTGATGCCGATGGTCTCATTCGATTCGCATGAAAATATAGATATTTTTAGCATTTTAAATTTTGAAATTTCGTTAATTAGAAAAAGTTTAAGAGCAATTTAAAATATCAGCTCATTACATCGTAAACGGTGTCGGTTTATTTTTCAAACTGTCATATCTCCAGATTTTCGGGCCGGATTTTGATGCCGATGGTCTCATTCGATTCGCATGAAAATATAGATATTTTTAGCATTTTAAATTTTGAAATTTCGTTAATTAGAAAAAGTTTAAGAGCAATTTAAAATATCAGCTCATTACATCGTAAACGGTGTCGGTTTATTTTTCAAACTGTCATATCTCCAGATTTTCGGGCCGGATTTTGATGCCAATGGTCTCATTCGATTCGCATGAAAATATAGATATTTTTAGCATTTTAAATTTTGAAATTTCGTTAATTAGAAAAAGTTTAAGAGCTATTTAAAATATCAGCTTATTACATCGTAAACGGTGTCGGTTTATTTTTCAAACTGTCATATCTCCAGATTTTCGGGCCGGATTTTGATGCCAATGGTCTCATTCGATTCGCATGAAAATATAGATATTTTTAGCATTTTAAATTTTGAAATTTCGTTAATTAGAAAAAGTTTAAGAGCAATTTAAAATATCAGCTCATTACATCGTAAACGGTGTCGGTTTATTTTTCAAACTGTCATATCTCCAGATTTTCGGGCCGGATTTTGATGCCAATGGTCTCATTCGATTCGCATGAAAATATAGATATGTTTAGCATTTTAAATTTTGAAATTTCGTTAATTAGAAAAATGTACGGAGCAATTTAAAATATCAGGTCAGTACAACGTAAACGGTGTCGGTTTATTTTTCAAACTGTCATATCTCCAGATTTTCGGGCCGGATTTTGATGCCAATGGTCTCATTCGATTCGCATGAAAATATAGATATTTTTAGCATTTTAAATTTTGAAATTTCGTTAATTAGAAAAAGTTTAAGAGCAATTTAAAATATCAGCTCATTACATCGTAAACGGTGTCGGTTTATTTTTCAAACTGTCATATCTCCAGATTTTCGGGCCGGATTTTGATGCGAATGGTCTCATTCGATTCGCATGAAAATATAGATATTTTTAGCATTTTAAATTTTGAAATTTCGTTAATTAGAAAAAGTTTAAGAGCAATTTAAAATATCAGCTCATTACATCGTAAACGGTGTCGGTTTATTTTTCAAACTGTCATATCTCCAGATTTTCGGGCCGGATTTTGATGCCGATGGTCTCATTCGATTCGCATGGATGCGTAGATATTTTTAGCATTTTAAATTTTGAAATTTCGTTAATTAGAAAAATGTACGGAGCAATTTAAAATATCAGGTCAGTACATCGTAAACGGTGTCGGTTTATTTTTCAAACTGTCATATCTCCAGATTTTCGGGCCGGATTTTGATGCCAATGGTCTCATTCGATTCGCATGAAAATATAGATATTTTTAGCATTTTAAATTTTGAAATTTCGTTAATTAGAAAAAGTTTAAGAGCAATTTAAAATATCAGCTCATTACATCGTAAACGGTGTCGGTTTATTTTTCAAACTGTCATATCTCCAGATTTTCGGGCCGGATTTTGATGCCGATGGTCTCATTCGATTCGCATGGATGCGTAGATATTTGTAGCATTTTAAATTTTGAAATTTCGTTAATTAGAAAAAGTTTAAGAGCAATTTAAAATATCAGCTCATTACATCGTAAACGGTGTCGGTTTATTTTTCAAACTGTCATATCTCCAGATTTTCGGGCCGGATTTTGATGCCGATGGTCTCATTCGATTCGCATGAAAATATAGATATTTTTAGCATTTTAAATTTTGAAATTTCGTTAATTAGAAAAAGTTTAAGAGCAATTTAAAATATCAGCTCATTACATCGTAAACGGTGTCGGTTTATTTTTCAAACTGTCATATCTCCAGATTTTCGGGCCGGATTTTGATGCCGATGGTCTCATTCGATTCGCATGAAAATATAGATATTTTTAGCATTTTAAATTTTGAAATTTCGTTAATTAGAAAAAGTTTAAGAGCAATTTAAAATATCAGCTCATTACATCGTAAACGGTGTCGGTTTATTTTTCAAACTGTCATATCTCCAGATTTTCGGGCCGGATTTTGATGCCGATGGTCTCATTCGATTCGCATGAAAATATAGATATTTTTAGCATTTTAAATTTTGAAATTTCGTTAATTAGAAAAAGTTTAAGAGCAATTTAAAATATCAGCTCATTACATCGTAAACGGTGTCGGTTTATTTTTCAAACTGTCATATCTCCAGATTTTCGGGCCGGATTTTGATGCCAATGGTCTCATTCGATTCGCATGAAAATATAGATATTTTTAGCATTTTAAATTTTGAAATTTCGTTAATTAGAAAAAGTTTAAGAGCTATTTAAAATATCAGCTTATTACATCGTAAACGGTGTCGGTTTATTTTTCAAACTGTCATATCTCCAGATTTTCGGGCCGGATTTTGATGCCAATGGTCTCATTCGATTCGCATGAAAATATAGATATTTTTAGCATTTTAAATTTTGAAATTTCGTTAATTAGAAAAAGTTTAAGAGCAATTTAAAATATCAGCTCATTACATCGTAAACGGTGTCGGTTTATTTTTCAAACTGTCATATCTCCAGATTTTCGGGCCGGATTTTGATGCCAATGGTCTCATTCGATTCGCATGAAAATATAGATATGTTTAGCATTTTAAATTTTGAAATTTCGTTAATTAGAAAAATGTACGGAGCAATTTAAAATATCAGGTCAGTACAACGTAAACGGTGTCGGTTTATTTTTCAAACTGTCATATCTCCAGATTTTCGGGCCGGATTTTGATGCCAATGGTCTCATTCGATTCGCATGAAAATATAGATATTTTTAGCATTTTAAATTTTGAAATTTCGTTAATTAGAAAAAGTTTAAGAGCAATTTAAAATATCAGCTCATTACATCGTAAACGGTGTCGGTTTATTTTTCAAACTGTCATATCTCCAGATTTTCGGGCCGGATTTTGATGCGAATGGTCTCATTCGATTCGCATGAAAATATAGATATTTTTAGCATTTTAAATTTTGAAATTTCGTTAATTAGAAAAAGTTTAAGAGCAATTTAAAATATCAGCTCATTACATCGTAAACGGTGTCGGTTTATTTTTCAAACTGTCATATCTCCAGATTTTCGGGCCGGATTTTGATGCCGATGGTCTCATTCGATTCGCATGGATGCGTAGATATTTTTAGCATTTTAAATTTTGAAATTTCGTTAATTAGAAAAATGTACGGAGCAATTTAAAATATCAGGTCAGTACATCGTAAACGGTGTCGGTTTATTTTTCAAACTGTCATATCTCCAGATTTTCGGGCCGGATTTTGATGCCAATGGTCTCATTCGATTCGCATAAAAATATAGATATTTTTAGCATTTTAAATTTTGAAATTTCGTTAATTAGAAAAAGTTTAAGAGCAATTTAAAATATCAGCTCATTACATCGTAAACGGTGTCGGTTTATTTTTCAAACTGTCATATCTCCAGATTTTCGGGCCGGATTTTGATGCCGATGGTCTCATTCGATTCGCATGAAAATATAGATATTTTTAGCATTTTAAATTTTGAAATTTCGTTAATTAGAAAAAGTTTAAGAGCAATTTAAAATATCAGCTCATTACATCGTAAACGGTGTCGGTTTATTTTTCAAACTGTCATATCTCCAGATTTTCGGGCCGGATTTTGATGCCAATGGTCTCATTCGATTCGCATGAAAATATAGATATTTTTAGCATTTTAAATTTTGAAATTTCGTTAATTAGAAAAAGTTTAAGAGCAATTTAAAATATCAGCTCATTACATCGTAAACGGTGTCGGTTTATTTTTCAAACTGTCATATCTCCAGATTTTCGGGCCGGATTTTGATGCCGATGGTCTCATTCGATTCGCATGAAAATATAGATATTTTTAGCATTTTAAATTTTGAAATTTCGTTAATTAGAAAAAGTTTAAGAGCAATTTAAAATATCAGCTCATTACATCGTAAACGGTGTCGGTTTATTTTTCAAACTGTCATATCTCCAGATTTTCGGGCCGGATTTTGATGCCAATGGTCTCATTCGATTCGCATGAAAATATAGATATTTTTAGCATTTTAAATTTTGAAATTTCGTTAATTAGAAAAAGTTTAAGAGCAATTTAAAATATCAGCTCATTACATCGTAAACGGTGTCGGTTTATTTTTCAAACTGTCATATCTCCAGACTTTCGGGCCGGATTTTGATGCCAATGGTCTCATTCGATTCGCATGGATGCGTAGATATTTGTAGCATTTTAAATTTTGAAATTTCGTTAATTAGAAAAAGTTTAAGAGCAATTTAAAATATCAGCTCATTACATCGTAAACGGTGTCGGTTTATTTTTCAAACTGTCATATCTCCAGATTTTCGGGCCGGATTTTGATGCCAATGGTCTCATTCGATTCGCATGAAAATATAGATATTTTTAGCATTTTAAATTTTGAAATTTCGTTAATTAGAAAAAGTTTAAGAGCAATTTAAAATATCAGCTCATTACATCGTAAACGGTGTCGGTTTATTTTTCAAACTGTCATATCTCCAGATTTTCGGGCCGGATTTTGATGCCAATGGTCTCATTCGATTCGCATGAAAATATAGATATTTTTAGCATTTTAAATTTTGAAATTTCGTTAATTAGAAAAAGTTTAAGAGCAATTTAAAATATCAGCTCATTACATCGTAAACGGTGTCGGTTTATTTTTCAAACTGTCATATCTCCAGATTTTCGGGCCGGATTTTGATGCCGATGGTCTCATTCGATTCGCATGAAAATATAGATATTTTTAGCATTTTAAATTTTGAAATTTCGTTAATTAGAAAAAGTTTAAGAGCAATTTAAAATATCAGCTCATTACATCGTAAACGGTGTCGGTTTATTTTTCAAACTGTCATATCTCCAGATTTTCGGGCCGGATTTTGATGCCAATGGTCTCATTCGATTCGCATGAAAATATAGATATTTTTAGCATTTTAAATTTTGAAATTTCGTTAATTAGAAAAAGTTTAAGAGCAATTTAAAATATCAGCTCATTACATCGTAAACGGTGTCGGTTTATTTTTCAAACTGTCATATCTCCAGACTTTCGGGCCGGATTTTGATGCCAATGGTCTCATTCGATTCGCATGGATGCGTAGATATTTGTAGCATTTTAAATTTTGAAATTTCGTTAATTAGAAAAAGTTTAAGAGCAATTTAAAATATCAGCTCATTACATCGTAAACGGTGTCGGTTTATTTTTCAAACTGTCATATCTCCAGACTTTCGGGCCGGATTTTGATGCCAATGGTCTCATTCGATTCGCATGGATGCGTAGATATTTGTAGCATTTTAAATTTTGAAATTTCGTTAATTAGAAAAAGTTTAAGAGCAATTTAAAATATCAGCTCATTACATCGTAAACGGTGTCGGTTTATTTTTCAAACTGTCATATCTCCAGATTTTCGGGCCGAATTTTGATGCCAATGGTCTCATTCGATTCGCATGAAAATATAGATATTTTTAGCATTTTAAATTTTGAAATTTCGTAAATTAGAAAAAGTTTAAGAGCAATTTAAAATATCAGCTCATTACATCGTAAACGGTGTCGGTTTATTTTTCAAACTGTCATATCTCCAGATTTTCGGGCCGGATTTTGATGCCAATGGTCTCATTCGATTCGCATGAAAATATAGATATTTTTAGCATTTTAAATTTTGAAATTTCGTTAATTAGAAAAAGTTTAAGAGCAATTTAAAATATCAGCTCATTACATCGTAAACGGTGTCGGTTTATTTTTCAAACTGTCATATCTCCAGATTTTCGGGCCGGATTTTGATGCCAATGGTCTCATTCGATTCGCATGAAAATATAGATATTTTTAGCATTTTAAATTTTGAAATTTCGTTAATTAGAAAAAGTTTAAGAGCAATTTAAAATATCAGCTCATTACATCGTAAACGGTGTCGGTTTATTTTTCAAACTGTCATATCTCCAGATTTTCGGGCCGGATTTTGATGCCGATGGTCTCATTCGATTCGCATGAAAATATAGATATTTTTAGCATTTTAAATTTTGAAATTTCGTTAATTAGAAAAAGTTTAAGAGCAATTTAAAATATCAGCTCATTACATCGTAAACGGTGTCGGTTTATTTTTCAAACTGTCATATCTCCAGATTTTCGGGCCGGATTTTGATGCCAATGGTCTCATTCGATTCGCATGAAAATATAGATATTTTTAGCATTTTAAATTTTGAAATTTCGTTAATTAGAAAAAGTTTAAGAGCTATTTAAAATATCAGCTCATTACATCGTAAACGGTGTCGGTTTATTTTTCAAACTGTCATATCTCCAGATTTTCGGGCCGGATTTTGATGCCAATGGTCTCATTCGATTCGCATGAAAATATAGATATTTTTAGCATTTTAAATTTTGAAATTTCGTTAATTAGAAAAAGTTTAAGAGCAATTTAAAATATCAGCTCATTACATCGTAAACGGTGTCGGTTTATTTTTCAAACTGTCATATCTCCAGATTTTCGGGCCGGATTTTGATGCCGATGGTCTCATTCGATTCGCATGGATGCGTAGATATTTTTAGCATTTTAAATTTTGAAATTTCGTTAATTAGAAAAATGTACGGAGCAATTTAAAATATCAGGTCAGTACATCGTAAACGGTGTCGGTTTATTTTTCAAACTGTCATATCTCCAGATTTTCGGGCCGGATTTTGATGCCAATGGTCTCATTCGATTCGCATGAAAATATAGATATTTTTAGCATTTTAAATTTTGAAATTTCGTTAATTAGAAAAAGTTTAAGAGCTATTTAAAATATCAGCTCATTACATCGTAAACGGTGTCGGTTTATTTTTCAAACTGTCATATCTCCAGATTTTCGGGCCGGATTTTGATGCCGATGGTCTCATTCGATTCGCATGGATGCGTAGATATTTTTAGCATTTTAAATTTTGAAATTTCGTTAATTAGAAAAATGTACGGAGCAATTTAAAATATCAGGTCAGTACATCGTAAACGGTGTCGGTTTATTTTTCAAACTGTCATATCTCCAGATTTTCGGGCCGGATTTTGATGCCAATGGTCTCATTCGATTCGCATGAAAATATAGATATTTTTAGCATTTTAAATTTTGAAATTTCGTTAATTAGAAAAAGTTTAAGAGCTATTTAAAATATCAGCTCATTACATCGTAAACGGTGTCGGTTTATTTTTCAAACTGTCATATCTCCAGATTTTCGGGCCGGATTTTGATGCCAATGGTCTCATTCGATTCGCATGAAAATATAGATATTTTTAGCATTTTAAATTTTGAAATTTCGTTAATTAGAAAAAGTTTAAGAGCAATTTAAAATATCAGCTCATTACATCGTAAACGGTGTCGGTTTATTTTTCAAACTGTCATATCTCCAGATTTTCGGGCCGGATTTTGATGCCGATGGTCTCATTCGATTCGCATGGATGCGTAGATATTTTTAGCATTTTAAATTTTGAAATTTCGTTAATTAGAAAAATGTACGGAGCAATTTAAAATATCAGGTCAGTACATCGTAAACGGTGTCGGTTTATTTTTCAAACTGTCATATCTCCAGATTTTCGGGCCGGATTTTGATGCCAATGGTCTCATTCGATTCGCATGAAAATATAGATATGTTTAGCATTTTAAATTTTGAAATTTCGTTAATTAGAAAAATGTACGGAGCAATTTAAAATATCAGGTCAGTACATCGTAAACGGTGTCGGTTTATTTTTCAAACTGTCATATCTCCAGATTTTCGGGCCGGATTTTGATGCCAATGGTCTCATTCGATTCGCATGAAAATATAGATATGTTTAGCATTTTAAATTTTGAAATTTCGTTAATTAGAAAAATGTACGGAGCAATTTAAAATATCAGGTCAGTACATCGTAAACGGTGTCGGTTTATTTTTCAAACTGTCATATCTCCAGATTTTCGGGCCGGATTTTGATGCCAATGGTCTCATTCGATTCGCATGAAAATATAGATATTTTTAGCATTTTAAATTTTGAAATTTCGTTAATTAGAAAAAGTTTAAGAGCAATTTAAAATATCAGCTCATTACATCGTAAACGGTGTCGGTTTATTTTTCAAACTGTCATATCTCCAGATTTTCGGGCCGGATTTTGATGCCAATGGTCTCATTCGATTCGCATGAAAATATAGATATGTTTAGCATTTTAAATTTTGAAATTTCGTTAATTAGAAAAATGTACGGAGCAATTTAAAATATCAGGTCAGTACATCGTAAACGGTGTCGGTTTATTTTTCAAACTGTCATATCTCCAGATTTTCGGGCCGGATTTTGATGCCAATGGTCTCATTCGATTCGCATGAAAATATAGATATTTTTAGCATTTTAAATTTTGAAATTTCGTTAATTAGAAAAAGTTTAAGAGCAATTTAAAATATCAGCTCATTACATCGTAAACGGTGTCGGTTTATTTTTCAAACTGTCATATCTCCAGATTTTCGGGCCGGATTTTGATGCCGATGGTCTCATTCGATTCGCATGAAAATATAGATATTTTTAGCATTTTAAATTTTGAAATTTCGTTAATTAGAAAAAGTTTAAGAGCAATTTAAAATATCAGCTCATTACATCGTAAACGGTGTCGGTTTATTTTTCAAACTGTCATATCTCCAGATTTTCGGGCCGGATTTTGATGCCAATGGTCTCATTCGATTCGCATGAAAATATAGATATTTTTAGCATTTTAAATTTTGAAATTTCGTTAATTAGAAAAATGTACGGAGCAATTTAAAATATCAGGTCAGTACATCGTAAACGGTGTCGGTTTATTTTTCAAACTGTCATATCTCCAGATTTTCGGGCCGGATTTTGATGCCAATGGTCTCATTCGATTCGCATGAAAATATAGATATGTTTAGCATTTTAAATTTTGAAATTTCGTTAATTAGAAAAATGTACGGAGCAATTTAAAATATCAGGTCAGTACATCGTAAACGGTGTCGGTTTATTTTTCAAACTGTCATATCTCCAGATTTTCGGGCCGGATTTTGATGCCAATGGTCTCATTCGATTCGCATGAAAATATAGATATTTTTAGCATTTTAAATTTTGAAATTTCGTTAATTAGAAAAAGTTTAAGAGCAATTTAAAATATCAGCTCATTACATCGTAAACGGTGTCGGTTTATTTTTCAAACTGTCATATCTCCAGATTTTCGGGCCGGATTTTGATGCCAATGGTCTCATTCGATTCGCATGAAAATATAGATATTTTTAGCATTTTAAATTTTGAAATTTCGTTAATTAGAAAAAGTTTAAGAGCAATTTAAAATATCAGCTCATTACATCGTAAACGGTGTCGGTTTATTTTTCAAACTGTCATATCTCCAGATTTTCGGGCCGGATTTTGATGCCAATGGTCTCATTCGATTCGCATGAAAATATAGATATTTTTAGCATTTTAAATTTTGAAATTTCGTTAATTAGAAAAAGTTTAAGAGCAATTTAAAATATCAGCTCATTACATCGTAAACGGTGTCGGTTTATTTTTCAAACTGTCATATCTCCAGATTTTCGGGCCGGATTTTGATGCCGATGGTCTCATTCGATTCGCATGAAAATATAGATATTTTTAGCATTTTAAATTTTGAAATTTCGTTAATTAGAAAAAGTTTAAGAGCAATTTAAAATATCAGCTCATTACATCGTAAACGGTGTCGGTTTATTTTTCAAACTGTCATATCTCCAGATTTTCGGGCCGGATTTTGATGCCAATGGTCTCATTCGATTCGCATGAAAATATAGATATGTTTAGCATTTTAAATTTTGAAATTTCGTTAATTAGAAAAATGTACGGAGCAATTTAAAATATCAGGTCAGTACATCGTAAACGGTGTCGGTTTATTTTTCAAACTGTCATATCTCCAGATTTTCGGGCCGGATTTTGATGCCAATGGTCTCATTCGATTCGCATGAAAATATAGATATTTTTAGCATTTTAAATTTTGAAATTTCGTTAATTAGAAAAAGTTTAAGAGCAATTTAAAATATCAGCTCATTACATCGTAAACGGTGTCGGTTTATTTTTCAAACTGTCATATCTCCAGATTTTCGGGCCGGATTTTGATGCCAATGGTCTCATTCGATTCGCATGAAAATATAGATATGTTTAGCATTTTAAATTTTGAAATTTCGTTAATTAGAAAAATGTACGGAGCAATTTAAAATATCAGGTCAGTACATCGTAAACGGTGTCGGTTTATTTTTCAAACTGTCATATCTCCAGATTTTCGGGCCGGATTTTGATGCCAATGGTCTCATTCGATTCGCATGAAAATATAGATATTTTTAGCATTTTAAATTTTGAAATTTCGTTAATTAGAAAAAGTTTAAGAGCAATTTAAAATATCAGCTCATTACATCGTAAACGGTGTCGGTTTATTTTTCAAACTGTCATATCTCCAGATTTTCGGGCCGGATTTTGATGCCGATGGTCTCATTCGATTCGCATGAAAATATAGATATTTTTAGCATTTTAAATTTTGAAATTTCGTTAATTAGAAAAAGTTTAAGAGCAATTTAAAATATCAGCTCATTACATCGTAAACGGTGTCGGTTTATTTTTCAAACTGTCATATCTCCAGATTTTCGGGCCGGATTTTGATGCCAATGGTCTCATTCGATTCGCATGAAAATATAGATATTTTTAGCATTTTAAATTTTGAAATTTCGTTAATTAGAAAAATGTACGGAGCAATTTAAAATATCAGGTCAGTACATCGTAAACGGTGTCGGTTTATTTTTCAAACTGTCATATCTCCAGATTTTCGGGCCGGATTTTGATGCCAATGGTCTCATTCGATTCGCATGAAAATATAGATATGTTTAGCATTTTAAATTTTGAAATTTCGTTAATTAGAAAAATGTACGGAGCAATTTAAAATATCAGGTCAGTACATCGTAAACGGTGTCGGTTTATTTTTCAAACTGTCATATCTCCAGATTTTCGGGCCGGATTTTGATGCCAATGGTCTCATTCGATTCGCATGAAAATATAGATATTTTTAGCATTTTAAATTTTGAAATTTCGTTAATTAGAAAAAGTTTAAGAGCAATTTAAAATATCAGCTCATTACATCGTAAACGGTGTCGGTTTATTTTTCAAACTGTCATATCTCCAGATTTTCGGGCCGGATTTTGATGCCAATGGTCTCATTCGATTCGCATGAAAATATAGATATTTTTAGCATTTTAAATTTTGAAATTTCGTTAATTAGAAAAAGTTTAAGAGCAATTTAAAATATCAGCTCATTACATCGTAAACGGTGTCGGTTTATTTTTCAAACTGTCATATCTCCAGATTTTCGGGCCGGATTTTGATGCCAATGGTCTCATTCGATTCGCATGAAAATATAGATATTTTTAGCATTTTAAATTTTGAAATTTCGTTAATTAGAAAAAGTTTAAGAGCAATTTAAAATATCAGCTCATTACATCGTAAACGGTGTCGGTTTATTTTTCAAACTGTCATATCTCCAGATTTTCGGGCCGGATTTTGATGCCGATGGTCTCATTCGATTCGCATGAAAATATAGATATTTTTAGCATTTTAAATTTTGAAATTTCGTTAATTAGAAAAAGTTTAAGAGCAATTTAAAATATCAGCTCATTACATCGTAAACGGTGTCGGTTTATTTTTCAAACTGTCATATCTCCAGATTTTCGGGCCGGATTTTGATGCCAATGGTCTCATTCGATTCGCATGAAAATATAGATATTTTTAGCATTTTAAATTTTGAAATTTCGTTAATTAGAAAAAGTTTAAGAGCAATTTAAAATATCAGCTCATTACATCGTAAACGGTGTCGGTTTATTTTTCAAACTGTCATATCTCCAGATTTTCGGGCCGGATTTTGATGCCAATGGTCTCATTCGATTCGCATGAAAATATAGATATTTTTAGCATTTTAAATTTTGAAATTTCGTTAATTAGAAAAAGTTTAAGAGCAATTTAAAATATCAGCTCATTACATCGTAAACGGTGTCGGTTTATTTTTCAAACTGTCATATCTCCAGATTTTCGGGCCGGATTTTGATGCCGATGGTCTCATTCGATTCGCATGAAAATATAGATATTTTTAGCATTTTAAATTTTGAAATTTCGTTAATTAGAAAAAGTTTAAGAGCAATTTAAAATATCAGCTCATTACATCGTAAACGGTGTCGGTTTATTTTTCAAACTGTCATATCTCCAGACTTTCGGGCCGGATTTTGATGCCAATGGTCTCATTCGATTCGCATGAAAATATAGATATTTTTAGCATTTTAAATTTTGAAATTTCGTTAATTAGAAAAAGTTTAAGAGCAATTTAAAATATCAGCTCATTACATCGTAAACGGTGTCGGTTTATTTTTCAAACTGTCATATCTCCAGACTTTCGGGCCGGATTTTGATGCCAATGGTCTCATTCGATTCGCATGGATGCGTAGATATTTGTAGCATTTTAAATTTTGAAATTTCGTTAATTAGAAAAAGTTTAAGAGCAATTTAAAATATCAGCTCATTACATCGTAAACGGTGTCGGTTTATTTTTCAAACTGTCATATCTCCAGACTTTCGGGCCGGATTTTGATGCCAATGGTCTCATTCGATTCGCATGGATGCGTAGATATTTGTAGCATTTTAAATTTTGAAATTTCGTTAATTAGAAAAAGTTTAAGAGCAATTTAAAATATCAGCTCATTACATCGTAAACGGTGTCGGTTTATTTTTCAAACTGTCATATCTCCAGATTTTCGGGCCGAATTTTGATGCCAATGGTCTCATTCGATTCGCATGAAAATATAGATATTTTTAGCATTTTAAATTTTGAAATTTCGTAAATTAGAAAAAGTTTAAGAGCAATTTAAAATATCAGCTCATTACATCGTAAACGGTGTCGGTTTATTTTTCAAACTGTCATATCTCCAGATTTTCGGGCCGGATTTTGATGCCAATGGTCTCATTCGATTCGCATGAAAATATAGATATTTTTAGCATTTTAAATTTTGAAATTTCGTTAATTAGAAAAAGTTTAAGAGCAATTTAAAATATCAGCTCATTACATCGTAAACGGTGTCGGTTTATTTTTCAAACTGTCATATCTCCAGATTTTCGGGCCGGATTTTGATGCCAATGGTCTCATTCGATTCGCATGAAAATATAGATATTTTTAGCATTTTAAATTTTGAAATTTCGTTAATTAGAAAAAGTTTAAGAGCAATTTAAAATATCAGCTCATTACATCGTAAACGGTGTCGGTTTATTTTTCAAACTGTCATATCTCCAGATTTTCGGGCCGGATTTTGATGCCGATGGTCTCATTCGATTCGCATGAAAATATAGATATTTTTAGCATTTTAAATTTTGAAATTTCGTTAATTAGAAAAAGTTTAAGAGCAATTTAAAATATCAGCTCATTACATCGTAAACGGTGTCGGTTTATTTTTCAAACTGTCATATCTCCAGATTTTCGGGCCGGATTTTGATGCCAATGGTCTCATTCGATTCGCATGAAAATATAGATATTTTTAGCATTTTAAATTTTGAAATTTCGTTAATTAGAAAAAGTTTAAGAGCTATTTAAAATATCAGCTCATTACATCGTAAACGGTGTCGGTTTATTTTTCAAACTGTCATATCTCCAGATTTTCGGGCCGGATTTTGATGCCAATGGTCTCAATCGATTCGCATGAAAATATAGATATTTTTAGCATTTTAAATTTTGAAATTTCGTTAATTAGAAAAAGTTTAAGAGCAATTTAAAATATCAGCTCATTACATCGTAAACGGTGTCGGTTTATTTTTCAAACTGTCATATCTCCAGATTTTCGGGCCGGATTTTGATGCCGATGGTCTCATTCGATTCGCATGGATGCGTAGATATTTTTAGCATTTTAAATTTTGAAATTTCGTTAATTAGAAAAATGTACGGAGCAATTTAAAATATCAGGTCAGTACATCGTAAACGGTGTCGGTTTATTTTTCAAACTGTCATATCTCCAGATTTTCGGGCCGGATTTTGATGCCAATGGTCTCATTCGATTCGCATGAAAATATAGATATTTTTAGCATTTTAAATTTTGAAATTTCGTTAATTAGAAAAAGTTTAAGAGCTATTTAAAATATCAGCTCATTACATCGTAAACGGTGTCGGTTTATTTTTCAAACTGTCATATCTCCAGATTTTCGGGCCGGATTTTGATGCCGATGGTCTCATTCGATTCGCATGGATGCGTAGATATTTTTAGCATTTTAAATTTTGAAATTTCGTTAATTAGAAAAATGTACGGAGCAATTTAAAATATCAGGTCAGTACATCGTAAACGGTGTCGGTTTATTTTTCAAACTGTCATATCTCCAGATTTTCGGGCCGGATTTTGATGCCAATGGTCTCATTCGATTCGCATGAAAATATAGATATTTTTAGCATTTTAAATTTTGAAATTTCGTTAATTAGAAAAAGTTTAAGAGCTATTTAAAATATCAGCTCATTACATCGTAAACGGTGTCGGTTTATTTTTCAAACTGTCATATCTCCAGATTTTCGGGCCGGATTTTGATGCCAATGGTCTCATTCGATTCGCATGAAAATATAGATATTTTTAGCATTTTAAATTTTGAAATTTCGTTAATTAGAAAAAGTTTAAGAGCAATTTAAAATATCAGCTCATTACATCGTAAACGGTGTCGGTTTATTTTTCAAACTGTCATATCTCCAGATTTTCGGGCCGGATTTTGATGTCGATGGTCTCATTCGATTCGCATGGATGCGTAGATATTTTTAGCATTTTAAATTTTGAAATTTCGTTAATTAGAAAAATGTACGGAGCAATTTAAAATATCAGGTCAGTACATCGTAAACGGTGTCGGTTTATTTTTCAAACTGTCATATCTCCAGATTTTCGGGCCGGATTTTGATGCCAATGGTCTCATTCGATTCGCATGAAAATATAGATATGTTTAGCATTTTAAATTTTGAAATTTCGTTAATTAGAAAAATGTACGGAGCAATTTAAAATATCAGGTCAGTACATCGTAAACGGTGTCGGTTTATTTTTCAAACTGTCATATCTCCAGATTTTCGGGCCGGATTTTGATGCCAATGGTCTCATTCGATTCGCATGAAAATATAGATATTTTTAGCATTTTAAATTTTGAAATTTCGTTAATTAGAAAAAGTTTAAGAGCAATTTAAAATATCAGCTCATTACATCGTAAACGGTGTCGGTTTATTTTTCAAACTGTCATATCTCCAGATTTTCGGGCCGGATTTTGATGCCAATGGTCTCATTCGATTCGCATGAAAATATAGATATGTTTAGCATTTTAAATTTTGAAATTTCGTTAATTAGAAAAATGTACGGAGCAATTTAAAATATCAGGTCAGTACATCGTAAACGGTGTCGGTTTATTTTTCAAACTGTCATATCTCCAGATTTTCGGGCCGGATTTTGATGCCAATGGTCTCATTCGATTCGCATGAAAATATAGATATTTTTAGCATTTTAAATTTTGAAATTTCGTTAATTAGAAAAAGTTTAAGAGCAATTTAAAATATCAGCTCATTACATCGTAAACGGTGTCGGTTTATTTTTCAAACTGTCATATCTCCAGATTTTCGGGCCGGATTTTGATGCCGATGGTCTCATTCGATTCGCATGAAAATATAGATATTTTTAGCATTTTAAATTTTGAAATTTCGTTAATTAGAAAAAGTTTAAGAGCAATTTAAAATATCAGCTCATTACATCGTAAACGGTGTCGGTTTATTTTTCAAACTGTCATATCTCCAGATTTTCGGGCCGGATTTTGATGCCAATGGTCTCATTCGATTCGCATGAAAATATAGATATTTTTAGCATTTTAAATTTTGAAATTTCGTTAATTAGAAAAATGTACGGAGCAATTTAAAATATCAGGTCAGTACATCGTAAACGGTGTCGGTTTATTTTTCAAACTGTCATATCTCCAGATTTTCGGGCCGGATTTTGATGCCAATGGTCTCATTCGATTCGCATGAAAATATAGATATGTTTAGCATTTTAAATTTTGAAATTTCGTTAATTAGAAAAATGTACGGAGCAATTTAAAATATCAGGTCAGTACATCGTAAACGGTGTCGGTTTATTTTTCAAACTGTCATATCTCCAGATTTTCGGGCCGGATTTTGATGCCAATGGTCTCATTCGATTCGCATGAAAATATAGATATTTTTAGCATTTTAAATTTTGAAATTTCGTTAATTAGAAAAAGTTTAAGAGCAATTTAAAATATCAGCTCATTACATCGTAAACGGTGTCGGTTTATTTTTCAAACTGTCATATCTCCAGATTTTCGGGCCGGATTTTGATGCCAATGGTCTCATTCGATTCGCATGAAAATATAGATATTTTTAGCATTTTAAATTTTGAAATTTCGTTAATTAGAAAAAGTTTAAGAGCAATTTAAAATATCAGCTCATTACATCGTAAACGGTGTCGGTTTATTTTTCAAACTGTCATATCTCCAGATTTTCGGGCCGGATTTTGATGCCAATGGTCTCATTCGATTCGCATGAAAATATAGATATTTTTAGCATTTTAAATTTTGAAATTTCGTTAATTAGAAAAAGTTTAAGAGCAATTTAAAATATCAGCTCATTACATCGTAAACGGTGTCGGTTTATTTTTCAAACTGTCATATCTCCAGATTTTCGGGCCGGATTTTGATGCCGATGGTCTCATTCGATTCGCATGAAAATATAGATATTTTTAGCATTTTAAATTTTGAAATTTCGTTAATTAGAAAAAGTTTAAGAGCAATTTAAAATATCAGCTCATTACATCGTAAACGGTGTCGGTTTATTTTTCAAACTGTCATATCTCCAGATTTTCGGGCCGGATTTTGATGCCAATGGTCTCATTCGATTCGCATGAAAATATAGATATGTTTAGCATTTTAAATTTTGAAATTTCGTTAATTAGAAAAATGTACGGAGCAATTTAAAATATCAGGTCAGTACATCGTAAACGGTGTCGGTTTATTTTTCAAACTGTCATATCTCCAGATTTTCGGGCCGGATTTTGATGCCAATGGTCTCATTCGATTCGCATGAAAATATAGATATTTTTAGCATTTTAAATTTTGAAATTTCGTTAATTAGAAAAAGTTTAAGAGCAATTTAAAATATCAGCTCATTACATCGTAAACGGTGTCGGTTTATTTTTCAAACTGTCATATCTCCAGATTTTCGGGCCGGATTTTGATGCCAATGGTCTCATTCGATTCGCATGAAAATATAGATATGTTTAGCATTTTAAATTTTGAAATTTCGTTAATTAGAAAAATGTACGGAGCAATTTAAAATATCAGGTCAGTACATCGTAAACGGTGTCGGTTTATTTTTCAAACTGTCATATCTCCAGATTTTCGGGCCGGATTTTGATGCCAATGGTCTCATTCGATTCGCATGAAAATATAGATATTTTTAGCATTTTAAATTTTGAAATTTCGTTAATTAGAAAAAGTTTAAGAGCAATTTAAAATATCAGCTCATTACATCGTAAACGGTGTCGGTTTATTTTTCAAACTGTCATATCTCCAGATTTTCGGGCCGGATTTTGATGCCGATGGTCTCATTCGATTCGCATGAAAATATAGATATTTTTAGCATTTTAAATTTTGAAATTTCGTTAATTAGAAAAAGTTTAAGAGCAATTTAAAATATCAGCTCATTACATCGTAAACGGTGTCGGTTTATTTTTCAAACTGTCATATCTCCAGATTTTCGGGCCGGATTTTGATGCCAATGGTCTCATTCGATTCGCATGAAAATATAGATATTTTTAGCATTTTAAATTTTGAAATTTCGTTAATTAGAAAAATGTACGGAGCAATTTAAAATATCAGGTCAGTACATCGTAAACGGTGTCGGTTTATTTTTCAAACTGTCATATCTCCAGATTTTCGGGCCGGATTTTGATGCCAATGGTCTCATTCGATTCGCATGAAAATATAGATATGTTTAGCATTTTAAATTTTGAAATTTCGTTAATTAGAAAAATGTACGGAGCAATTTAAAATATCAGGTCAGTACATCGTAAACGGTGTCGGTTTATTTTTCAAACTGTCATATCTCCAGATTTTCGGGCCGGATTTTGATGCCAATGGTCTCATTCGATTCGCATGAAAATATAGATATTTTTAGCATTTTAAATTTTGAAATTTCGTTAATTAGAAAAAGTTTAAGAGCAATTTAAAATATCAGCTCATTACATCGTAAACGGTGTCGGTTTATTTTTCAAACTGTCATATCTCCAGATTTTCGGGCCGGATTTTGATGCCAATGGTCTCATTCGATTCGCATGAAAATATAGATATTTTTAGCATTTTAAATTTTGAAATTTCGTTAATTAGAAAAAGTTTAAGAGCAATTTAAAATATCAGCTCATTACATCGTAAACGGTGTCGGTTTATTTTTCAAACTGTCATATCTCCAGATTTTCGGGCCGGATTTTGATGCCAATGGTCTCATTCGATTCGCATGAAAATATAGATATTTTTAGCATTTTAAATTTTGAAATTTCGTTAATTAGAAAAAGTTTAAGAGCAATTTAAAATATCAGCTCATTACATCGTAAACGGTGTCGGTTTATTTTTCAAACTGTCATATCTCCAGATTTTCGGGCCGGATTTTGATGCCGATGGTCTCATTCGATTCGCATGAAAATATAGATATTTTTAGCATTTTAAATTTTGAAATTTCGTTAATTAGAAAAAGTTTAAGAGCAATTTAAAATATCAGCTCATTACATCGTAAACGGTGTCGGTTTATTTTTCAAACTGTCATATCTCCAGATTTTCGGGCCGGATTTTGATGCCAATGGTCTCATTCGATTCGCATGAAAATATAGATATTTTTAGCATTTTAAATTTTGAAATTTCGTTAATTAGAAAAAGTTTAAGAGCAATTTAAAATATCAGCTCATTACATCGTAAACGGTGTCGGTTTATTTTTCAAACTGTCATATCTCCAGACTTTCGGGCCGGATTTTGATGACAATGGTCTCATTCGATTCGCAGGGATGCGTAGATATTTGTAGCATTTTAAATTTTGAAATTTCGTTAATTAGAAAAAGTTTAAGAGCAATTTAAAATATCAGCTCATTACATCGTAAACGGTGTCGGTTTATTTTTCAAACTGTCATATCTCCAGACTTTCGGGCCGGATTTTGATGCCAATGGTCTCATTCGATTCGCATGGATGCGTAGATATTTGTAGCATTTTAAATTTTGAAATTTCGTTAATTAGAAAAAGTTTAAGAGCAATTTAAAATATCAGCTCATTACATCGTAAACGGTGTCGGTTTATTTTTCAAACTGTCATATCTCCAGATTTTCGGGCCGGATTTTGATGCCGATGGTCTCATTCGATTCGCATGGATGCGTAGATATTTTTAGCATTTTAAATTTTGAAATTTCGTTAATTAGAAAAATGTACGGAGCAATTTAAAATATCAGGTCAGTACATCGTAAACGGTGTCGGTTTATTTTTCAAACTGTCATATCTCCAGATTTTCGGGCCGGATTTTGATGCCAATGGTCTCATTCGATTCGCATGAAAATATAGATATTTTTAGCATTTTAAATTTTGAAATTTCGTTAATTAGAAAAAGTTTAAGAGCAATTTAAAATATCAGCTCATTACATCGTAAACGGTGTCGGTTTATTTTTCAAACTGTCATATCTCCAGATTTTCGGGCCGGATTTTGATGCCGATGGTCTCATTCGATTCGCATGAAAATATAGATATTTTTAGCATTTTAAATTTTGAAATTTCGTTAATTAGAAAAAGTTTAAGAGCAATTTAAAATATCAGCTCATTACATCGTAAACGGTGTCGGTTTATTTTTCAAACTGTCATATCTCCAGATTTTCGGGCCGGATTTTGATGCCAATGGTCTCATTCGATTCGCATGAAAATATAGATATTTTTAGCATTTTAAATTTTGAAATTTCGTTAATTAGAAAAATGTACGGAGCAATTTAAAATATCAGGTCAGTACATCGTAAACGGTGTCGGTTTATTTTTCAAACTGTCATATCTCCAGATTTTCGGGCCGGATTTTGATGCCAATGGTCTCATTCGATTCGCATGAAAATATAGATATGTTTAGCATTTTAAATTTTGAAATTTCGTTAATTAGAAAAATGTACGGAGCAATTTAAAATATCAGGTCAGTACATCGTAAACGGTGTCGGTTTATTTTTCAAACTGTCATATCTCCAGATTTTCGGGCCGGATTTTGATGCCAATGGTCTCATTCGATTCGCATGAAAATATAGATATTTTTAGCATTTTAAATTTTGAAATTTCGTTAATTAGAAAAAGTTTAAGAGCAATTTAAAATATCAGCTCATTACATCGTAAACGGTGTCGGTTTATTTTTCAAACTGTCATATCTCCAGATTTTCGGGCCGGATTTTGATGCCAATGGTCTCATTCGATTCGCATGAAAATATAGATATTTTTAGCATTTTAAATTTTGAAATTTCGTTAATTAGAAAAAGTTTAAGAGCAATTTAAAATATCAGCTCATTACATCGTAAACGGTGTCGGTTTATTTTTCAAACTGTCATATCTCCAGATTTTCGGGCCGGATTTTGATGCCAATGGTCTCATTCGATTCGCATGAAAATATAGATATTTTTAGCATTTTAAATTTTGAAATTTCGTTAATTAGAAAAAGTTTAAGAGCAATTTAAAATATCAGCTCATTACATCGTAAACGGTGTCGGTTTATTTTTCAAACTGTCATATCTCCAGATTTTCGGGCCGGATTTTGATGCCGATGGTCTCATTCGATTCGCATGAAAATATAGATATTTTTAGCATTTTAAATTTTGAAATTTCGTTAATTAGAAAAAGTTTAAGAGCAATTTAAAATATCAGCTCATTACATCGTAAACGGTGTCGGTTTATTTTTCAAACTGTCATATCTCCAGATTTTCGGGCCGGATTTTGATGCCAATGGTCTCATTCGATTCGCATGAAAATATAGATATTTTTAGCATTTTAAATTTTGAAATTTCGTTAATTAGAAAAAGTTTAAGAGCAATTTAAAATATCAGCTCATTACATCGTAAACGGTGTCGGTTTATTTTTCAAACTGTCATATCTCCAGACTTTCGGGCCGGATTTTGATGCCAATGGTCTCATTCGATTCGCAGGGATGCGTAGATATTTGTAGCATTTTAAATTTTGAAATTTCGTTAATTAGAAAAAGTTTAAGAGCAATTTAAAATATCAGCTCATTACATCGTAAACGGTGTCGGTTTATTTTTCAAACTGTCATATCTCCAGACTTTCGGGCCGGATTTTGATGCCAATGGTCTCATTCGATTCGCATGGATGCGTAGATATTTGTAGCATTTTAAATTTTGAAATTTCGTTAATTAGAAAAAGTTTAAGAGCAATTTAAAATATCAGCTCATTACATCGTAAACGGTGTCGGTTTATTTTTCAAACTGTCATATCTCCAGATTTTCGGGCCGAATTTTGATGCCAATGGTCTCATTCGATTCGCATGAAAATATAGATATTTTTAGCATTTTAAATTTTGAAATTTCGTAAATTAGAAAAAGTTTAAGAGCAATTTAAAATATCAGCTCATTACATCGTAAACGGTGTCGGTTTATTTTTCAAACTGTCATATCTCCAGATTTTCGGGCCGGATTTTGATGCCAATGGTCTCATTCGATTCGCATGAAAATATAGATATTTTTAGCATTTTAAATTTTGAAATTTCGTTAATTAGAAAAAGTTTAAGAGCAATTTAAAATATCAGCTCATTACATCGTAAACGGTGTCGGTTTATTTTTCAAACTGTCATATCTCCAGATTTTCGGGCCGGATTTTGATGCCAATGGTCTCATTCGATTCGCATGAAAATATAGATATTTTTAGCATTTTAAATTTTGAAATTTCGTTAATTAGAAAAAGTTTAAGAGCAATTTAAAATATCAGCTCATTACATCGTAAACGGTGTCGGTTTATTTTTCAAACTGTCATATCTCCAGATTTTCGGGCCGGATTTTGATGCCGATGGTCTCATTCGATTCGCATGAAAATATAGATATTTTTAGCATTTTAAATTTTGAAATTTCGTTAATTAGAAAAAGTTTAAGAGCAATTTAAAATATCAGCTCATTACATCGTAAACGGTGTCGGTTTATTTTTCAAACTGTCATATCTCCAGATTTTCGGGCCGGATTTTGATGCCAATGGTCTCATTCGATTCGCATGAAAATATAGATATTTTTAGCATTTTAAATTTTGAAATTTCGTTAATTAGAAAAAGTTTAAGAGCAATTTAAAATATCAGCTCATTACATCGTAAACGGTGTCGGTTTATTTTTCAAACTGTCATATCTCCAGATTTTCGGGCCGGATTTTGATGCCGATGGTCTCATTCGATTCGCATGAAAATATAGATATTTTTAGCATTTTAAATTTTGAAATTTCGTTAATTAGAAAAAGTTTAAGAGCAATTTAAAATATCAGCTCATTACATCGTAAACGGTGTCGGTTTATTTTTCAAACTGTCATATCTCCAGATTTTCGGGCCGGATTTTGATGCCGATGGTCTCATTCGATTCGCATGAAAATATAGATATTTTTAGCATTTTAAATTTTGAAATTTCGTTAATTAGAAAAAGTTTAAGAGCAATTTAAAATATCAGCTCATTACATCGTAAACGGTGTCGGTTTATTTTTCAAACTGTCATATCTCCAGATTTTCGGGCCGGATTTTGATGCCGATGGTCTCATTCGATTCGCATGAAAATATAGATATTTTTAGCATTTTAAATTTTGAAATTTCGTTAATTAGAAAAAGTTTAAGAGCAATTTAAAATATCAGCTCATTACATCGTAAACGGTGTCGGTTTATTTTTCAAACTGTCATATCTCCAGATTTTCGGGCCGGATTTTGATGCCAATGGTCTCATTCGATTCGCATGAAAATATAGATATTTTTAGCATTTTAAATTTTGAAATTTCGTTAATTAGAAAAAGTTTAAGAGCAATTTAAAATATCAGCTCATTACATCGTAAACGGTGTCGGTTTATTTTTCAAACTGTCATATCTCCAGATTTTCGGGCCGGATTTTGATGCCGATGGTCTCATTCGATTCGCATGGATGCGTAGATATTTGTAGCATTTTAAATTTTGAAATTTCGTTAATTAGAAAAAGTTTAAGAGCAATTTAAAATATCAGCTCATTACATCGTAAACGGTGTCGGTTTATTTTTCAAACTGTCATATCTCCAGATTTTCGGGCCGGATTTTGATGCCGATGGTCTCATTCGATTCGCATGAAAATATAGATATTTTTAGCATTTTAAATTTTGAAATTTCGTTAATTAGAAAAATGTACGGAGCAATTTAAAATATCAGGTCAGTACATCGTAAACGGTGTCGGTTTATTTTTCAAACTGTCATATCTCCAGATTTTCGGGCCGGATTTTGATGCCAATGGTCTCATTCGATTCGCATGAAAATATAGATATGTTTAGCATTTTAAATTTTGAAATTTCGTTAATTAGAAAAATGTACGGAGCAATTTAAAATATCAGGTCAGTACATCGTAAACGGTGTCGGTTTATTTTTCAAACTGTCATATCTCCAGATTTTCGGGCCGGATTTTGATGCCAATGGTCTCATTCGATTCGCATGAAAATATAGATATTTTTAGCATTTTAAATTTTGAAATTTCGTTAATTAGAAAAAGTTTAAGAGCAATTTAAAATATCAGCTCATTACATCGTAAACGGTGTCGGTTTATTTTTCAAACTGTCATATCTCCAGATTTTCGGGCCGGATTTTGATGCCGATGGTCTCATTCGATTCGCATGAAAATATAGATATTTTTAGCATTTTAAATTTTGAAATTTCGTTAATTAGAAAAAGTTTAAGAGCAATTTAAAATATCAGCTCATTACATCGTAAACGGTGTCGGTTTATTTTTCAAACTGTCATATCTCCAGATTTTCGGGCCGGATTTTGATGCCAATGGTCTCATTCGATTCGCATGAAAATATAGATATTTTTAGCATTTTAAATTTTGAAATTTCGTTAATTAGAAAAAGTTTAAGAGCAATTTAAAATATCAGCTCATTACATCGTAAACGGTGTCGGTTTATTTTTCAAACTGTCATATCTCCAGACTTTCGGGCCGGATTTTGATGCCAATGGTCTCATTCGATTCGCAGGGATGCGTAGATATTTGTAGCATTTTAAATTTTGAAATTTCGTTAATTAGAAAAAGTTTAAGAGCAATTTAAAATATCAGCTCATTACATCGTAAACGGTGTCGGTTTATTTTTCAAACTGTCATATCTCCAGACTTTCGGGCCGGATTTTGATGCCAATGGTCTCATTCGATTCGCATGGATGCGTAGATATTTGTAGCATTTTAAATTTTGAAATTTCGTTAATTAGAAAAAGTTTAAGAGCAATTTAAAATATCAGCTCATTACATCGTAAACGGTGTCGGTTTATTTTTCAAACTGTCATATCTCCAGATTTTCGGGCCGAATTTTGATGCCAATGGTCTCATTCGATTCGCATGAAAATATAGATATTTTTAGCATTTTAAATTTTGAAATTTCGTAAATTAGAAAAAGTTTAAGAGCAATTTAAAATATCAGCTCATTACATCGTAAACGGTGTCGGTTTATTTTTCAAACTGTCATATCTCCAGATTTTCGGGCCGGATTTTGATGCCAATGGTCTCATTCGATTCGCATGAAAATATAGATATTTTTAGCATTTTAAATTTTGAAATTTCGTTAATTAGAAAAAGTTTAAGAGCAATTTAAAATATCAGCTCATTACATCGTAAACGGTGTCGGTTTATTTTTCAAACTGTCATATCTCCAGATTTTCGGGCCGGATTTTGATGCCAATGGTCTCATTCGATTCGCATGAAAATATAGATATTTTTAGCATTTTAAATTTTGAAATTTCGTTAATTAGAAAAAGTTTAAGAGCAATTTAAAATATCAGCTCATTACATCGTAAACGGTGTCGGTTTATTTTTCAAACTGTCATATCTCCAGATTTTCGGGCCGGATTTTGATGCCGATGGTCTCATTCGATTCGCATGAAAATATAGATATTTTTAGCATTTTAAATTTTGAAATTTCGTTAATTAGAAAAAGTTTAAGAGCAATTTAAAATATCAGCTCATTACATCGTAAACGGTGTCGGTTTATTTTTCAAACTGTCATATCTCCAGATTTTCGGGCCGGATTTTGATGCCAATGGTCTCATTCGATTCGCATGAAAATATAGATATTTTTAGCATTTTAAATTTTGAAATTTCGTTAATTAGAAAAAGTTTAAGAGCTATTTAAAATATCAGCTCATTACATCGTAAACGGTGTCGGTTTATTTTTCAAACTGTCATATCTCCAGATTTTCGGGCCGGATTTTGATGCCAATGGTCTCATTCGATTCGCATGAAAATATAGATATTTTTAGCATTTTAAATTTTGAAATTTCGTTAATTAGAAAAAGTTTAAGAGCAATTTAAAATATCAGCTCATTACATCGTAAACGGTGTCGGTTTATTTTTCAAACTGTCATATCTCCAGATTTTCGGGCCGGATTTTGATGCCGATGGTCTCATTCGATTCGCATGGATGCGTAGATATTTTTAGCATTTTAAATTTTGAAATTTCGTTAATTAGAAAAATGTACGGAGCAATTTAAAATATCAGGTCAGTACATCGTAAACGGTGTCGGTTTATTTTTCAAACTGTCATATCTCCAGATTTTCGGGCCGGATTTTGATGCCAATGGTCTCATTCGATTCGCATGAAAATATAGATATTTTTAGCATTTTAAATTTTGAAATTTCGTTAATTAGAAAAAGTTTAAGAGCTATTTAAAATATCAGCTCATTACATCGTAAACGGTGTCGGTTTATTTTTCAAACTGTCATATCTCCAGATTTTCGGGCCGGATTTTGATGCCGATGGTCTCATTCGATTCGCATGGATGCGTAGATATTTTTAGCATTTTAAATTTTGAAATTTCGTTAATTAGAAAAATGTACGGAGCAATTTAAAATATCAGGTCAGTACATCGTAAACGGTGTCGGTTTATTTTTCAAACTGTCATATCTCCAGATTTTCGGGCCGGATTTTGATGCCAATGGTCTCATTCGATTCGCATGAAAATATAGATATTTTTAGCATTTTAAATTTTGAAATTTCGTTAATTAGAAAAAGTTTAAGAGCTATTTAAAATATCAGCTCATTACATCGTAAACGGTGTCGGTTTATTTTTCAAACTGTCATATCTCCAGATTTTCGGGCCGGATTTTGATGCCAATGGTCTCATTCGATTCGCATGAAAATATAGATATTTTTAGCATTTTAAATTTTGAAATTTCGTTAATTAGAAAAAGTTTAAGAGCAATTTAAAATATCAGCTCATTACATCGTAAACGGTGTCGGTTTATTTTTCAAACTGTCATATCTCCAGATTTTCGGGCCGGATTTTGATGCCGATGGTCTCATTCGATTCGCATGGATGCGTAGATATTTTTAGCATTTTAAATTTTGAAATTTCGTTAATTAGAAAAATGTACGGAGCAATTTAAAATATCAGGTCAGTACATCGTAAACGGTGTCGGTTTATTTTTCAAACTGTCATATCTCCAGATTTTCGGGCCGGATTTTGATGCCAATGGTCTCATTCGATTCGCATGAAAATATAGATATGTTTAGCATTTTAAATTTTGAAATTTCGTTAATTAGAAAAATGTACGGAGCAATTTAAAATATCAGGTCAGTACATCGTAAACGGTGTCGGTTTATTTTTCAAACTGTCATATCTCCAGATTTTCGGGCCGGATTTTGATGCCAATGGTCTCATTCGATTCGCATGAAAATATAGATATTTTTAGCATTTTAAATTTTGAAATTTCGTTAATTAGAAAAAGTTTAAGAGCAATTTAAAATATCAGCTCATTACATCGTAAACGGTGTCGGTTTATTTTTCAAACTGTCATATCTCCAGATTTTCGGGCCGGATTTTGATGCCAATGGTCTCATTCGATTCGCATGAAAATATAGATATGTTTAGCATTTTAAATTTTGAAATTTCGTTAATTAGAAAAATGTACGGAGCAATTTAAAATATCAGGTCAGTACATCGTAAACGGTGTCGGTTTATTTTTCAAACTGTCATATCTCCAGATTTTCGGGCCGGATTTTGATGCCAATGGTCTCATTCGATTCGCATGAAAATATAGATATTTTTAGCATTTTAAATTTTGAAATTTCGTTAATTAGAAAAAGTTTAAGAGCAATTTAAAATATCAGCTCATTACATCGTAAACGGTGTCGGTTTATTTTTCAAACTGTCATATCTCCAGATTTTCGGGCCGGATTTTGATGCCGATGGTCTCATTCGATTCGCATGGATGCGTAGATATTTTTAGCATTTTAAATTTTGAAATTTCGTTAATTAGAAAAATGTACGGAGCAATTTAAAATATCAGGTCAGTACATCGTAAACGGTGTCGGTTTATTTTTCAAACTGTCATATCTCCAGATTTTCGGGCCGGATTTTGATGCCAATGGTCTCATTCGATTCGCATGAAAATATAGATATTTTTAGCATTTTAAATTTTGAAATTTCGTTAATTAGAAAAAGTTTAAGAGCTATTTAAAATATCAGCTCATTACATCGTAAACGGTGTCGGTTTATTTTTCAAACTGTCATATCTCCAGATTTTCGGGCCGGATTTTGATGCCAATGGTCTCATTCGATTCGCATGAAAATATAGATATTTTTAGCATTTTAAATTTTGAAATTTCGTTAATTAGAAAAAGTTTAAGAGCAATTTAAAATATCAGCTCATTACATCGTAAACGGTGTCGGTTTATTTTTCAAACTGTCATATCTCCAGATTTTCGGGCCGGATTTTGATGCCGATGGTCTCATTCGATTCGCATGGATGCGTAGATATTTTTAGCATTTTAAATTTTGAAATTTCGTTAATTAGAAAAATGTACGGAGCAATTTAAAATATCAGGTCAGTACATCGTAAACGGTGTCGGTTTATTTTTCAAACTGTCATATCTCCAGATTTTCGGGCCGGATTTTGATGCCAATGGTCTCATTCGATTCGCATGAAAATATAGATATGTTTAGCATTTTAAATTTTGAAATTTCGTTAATTAGAAAAATGTACGGAGCAATTTAAAATATCAGGTCAGTACATCGTAAACGGTGTCGGTTTATTTTTCAAACTGTCATATCTCCAGATTTTCGGGCCGGATTTTGATGCCAATGGTCTCATTCGATTCGCATGAAAATATAGATATTTTTAGCATTTTAAATTTTGAAATTTCGTTAATTAGAAAAAGTTTAAGAGCAATTTAAAATATCAGCTCATTACATCGTAAACGGTGTCGGTTTATTTTTCAAACTGTCATATCTCCAGATTTTCGGGCCGGATTTTGATGCCAATGGTCTCATTCGATTCGCATGAAAATATAGATATGTTTAGCATTTTAAATTTTGAAATTTCGTTAATTAGAAAAATGTACGGAGCAATTTAAAATATCAGGTCAGTACATCGTAAACGGTGTCGGTTTATTTTTCAAACTGTCATATCTCCAGATTTTCGGGCCGGATTTTGATGCCAATGGTCTCATTCGATTCGCATGAAAATATAGATATTTTTAGCATTTTAAATTTTGAAATTTCGTTAATTAGAAAAAGTTTAAGAGCAATTTAAAATATCAGCTCATTACATCGTAAACGGTGTCGGTTTATTTTTCAAACTGTCATATCTCCAGATTTTCGGGCCGGATTTTGATGCCGATGGTCTCATTCGATTCGCATGAAAATATAGATATTTTTAGCATTTTAAATTTTGAAATTTCGTTAATTAGAAAAAGTTTAAGAGCAATTTAAAATATCAGCTCATTACATCGTAAACGGTGTCGGTTTATTTTTCAAACTGTCATATCTCCAGATTTTCGGGCCGGATTTTGATGCCAATGGTCTCATTCGATTCGCATGAAAATATAGATATTTTTAGCATTTTAAATTTTGAAATTTCGTTAATTAGAAAAATGTACGGAGCAATTTAAAATATCAGGTCAGTACATCGTAAACGGTGTCGGTTTATTTTTCAAACTGTCATATCTCCAGATTTTCGGGCCGGATTTTGATGCCAATGGTCTCATTCGATTCGCATGAAAATATAGATATGTTTAGCATTTTAAATTTTGAAATTTCGTTAATTAGAAAAATGTACGGAGCAATTTAAAATATCAGGTCAGTACATCGTAAACGGTGTCGGTTTATTTTTCAAACTGTCATATCTCCAGATTTTCGGGCCGGATTTTGATGCCAATGGTCTCATTCGATTCGCATGAAAATATAGATATTTTTAGCATTTTAAATTTTGAAATTTCGTTAATTAGAAAAAGTTTAAGAGCAATTTAAAATATCAGCTCATTACATCGTAAACGGTGTCGGTTTATTTTTCAAACTGTCATATCTCCAGATTTTCGGGCCGGATTTTGATGCCAATGGTCTCATTCGATTCGCATGAAAATATAGATATTTTTAGCATTTTAAATTTTGAAATTTCGTTAATTAGAAAAAGTTTAAGAGCAATTTAAAATATCAGCTCATTACATCGTAAACGGTGTCGGTTTATTTTTCAAACTGTCATATCTCCAGATTTTCGGGCCGGATTTTGATGCCAATGGTCTCATTCGATTCGCATGAAAATATAGATATTTTTAGCATTTTAAATTTTGAAATTTCGTTAATTAGAAAAAGTTTAAGAGCAATTTAAAATATCAGCTCATTACATCGTAAACGGTGTCGGTTTATTTTTCAAACTGTCATATCTCCAGATTTTCGGGCCGGATTTTGATGCCGATGGTCTCATTCGATTCGCATGAAAATATAGATATTTTTAGCATTTTAAATTTTGAAATTTCGTTAATTAGAAAAAGTTTAAGAGCAATTTAAAATATCAGCTCATTACATCGTAAACGGTGTCGGTTTATTTTTCAAACTGTCATATCTCCAGATTTTCGGGCCGGATTTTGATGCCAATGGTCTCATTCGATTCGCATGAAAATATAGATATGTTTAGCATTTTAAATTTTGAAATTTCGTTAATTAGAAAAATGTACGGAGCAATTTAAAATATCAGGTCAGTACATCGTAAACGGTGTCGGTTTATTTTTCAAACTGTCATATCTCCAGATTTTCGGGCCGGATTTTGATGCCAATGGTCTCATTCGATTCGCATGAAAATATAGATATTTTTAGCATTTTAAATTTTGAAATTTCGTTAATTAGAAAAAGTTTAAGAGCAATTTAAAATATCAGCTCATTACATCGTAAACGGTGTCGGTTTATTTTTCAAACTGTCATATCTCCAGATTTTCGGGCCGGATTTTGATGCCAATGGTCTCATTCGATTCGCATGAAAATATAGATATGTTTAGCATTTTAAATTTTGAAATTTCGTTAATTAGAAAAATGTACGGAGCAATTTAAAATATCAGGTCAGTACATCGTAAACGGTGTCGGTTTATTTTTCAAACTGTCATATCTCCAGATTTTCGGGCCGGATTTTGATGCCAATGGTCTCATTCGATTCGCATGAAAATATAGATATTTTTAGCATTTTAAATTTTGAAATTTCGTTAATTAGAAAAAGTTTAAGAGCAATTTAAAATATCAGCTCATTACATCGTAAACGGTGTCGGTTTATTTTTCAAACTGTCATATCTCCAGATTTTCGGGCCGGATTTTGATGCCGATGGTCTCATTCGATTCGCATGAAAATATAGATATTTTTAGCATTTTAAATTTTGAAATTTCGTTAATTAGAAAAAGTTTAAGAGCAATTTAAAATATCAGCTCATTACATCGTAAACGGTGTCGGTTTATTTTTCAAACTGTCATATCTCCAGATTTTCGGGCCGGATTTTGATGCCGATGGTCTCATTCGATTCGCATGAAAATATAGATATTTTTAGCATTTTAAATTTTGAAATTTCGTTAATTAGAAAAAGTTTAAGAGCAATTTAAAATATCAGCTCATTACATCGTAAACGGTGTCGGTTTATTTTTCAAACTGTCATATCTCCAGATTTTCGGGCCGGATTTTGATGCCGATGGTCTCATTCGATTCGCATGAAAATATAGATATTTTTAGCATTTTAAATTTTGAAATTTCGTTAATTAGAAAAAGTTTAAGAGCAATTTAAAATATCAGCTCATTACATCGTAAACGGTGTCGGTTTATTTTTCAAACTGTCATATCTCCAGATTTTCGGGCCGGATTTTGATGCCAATGGTCTCATTCGATTCGCATGAAAATATAGATATTTTTAGCATTTTAAATTTTGAAATTTCGTTAATTAGAAAAAGTTTAAGAGCAATTTAAAATATCAGCTCATTACATCGTAAACGGTGTCGGTTTATTTTTCAAACTGTCATATCTCCAGATTTTCGGGCCGGATTTTGATGCCGATGGTCTCATTCGATTCGCATGGATGCGTAGATATTTGTAGCATTTTAAATTTTGAAATTTCGTTAATTAGAAAAAGTTTAAGAGCAATTTAAAATATCAGCTCATTACATCGTAAACGGTGTCGGTTTATTTTTCAAACTGTCATATCTCCAGATTTTCGGGCCGGATTTTGATGCCGATGGTCTCATTCGATTCGCATGAAAATATAGATATTTTTAGCATTTTAAATTTTGAAATTTCGTTAATTAGAAAAATGTACGGAGCAATTTAAAATATCAGGTCAGTACATCGTAAACGGTGTCGGTTTATTTTTCAAACTGTCATATCTCCAGATTTTCGGGCCGGATTTTGATGCCAATGGTCTCATTCGATTCGCATGAAAATATAGATATGTTTAGCATTTTAAATTTTGAAATTTCGTTAATTAGAAAAATGTACGGAGCAATTTAAAATATCAGGTCAGTACATCGTAAACGGTGTCGGTTTATTTTTCAAACTGTCATATCTCCAGATTTTCGGGCCGGATTTTGATGCCAATGGTCTCATTCGATTCGCATGAAAATATAGATATTTTTAGCATTTTAAATTTTGAAATTTCGTTAATTAGAAAAAGTTTAAGAGCAATTTAAAATATCAGCTCATTACATCGTAAACGGTGTCGGTTTATTTTTCAAACTGTCATATCTCCAGATTTTCGGGCCGGATTTTGATGCCGATGGTCTCATTCGATTCGCATGAAAATATAGATATTTTTAGCATTTTAAATTTTGAAATTTCGTTAATTAGAAAAAGTTTAAGAGCAATTTAAAATATCAGCTCATTACATCGTAAACGGTGTCGGTTTATTTTTCAAACTGTCATATCTCCAGATTTTCGGGCCGGATTTTGATGCCAATGGTCTCATTCGATTCGCATGAAAATATAGATATTTTTAGCATTTTAAATTTTGAAATTTCGTTAATTAGAAAAAGTTTAAGAGCAATTTAAAATATCAGCTCATTACATCGTAAACGGTGTCGGTTTATTTTTCAAACTGTCATATCTCCAGATTTTCGGGCCGGATTTTGATGCCAATGGTCTCATTCGATTCGCATGAAAATATAGATATTTTTAGCATTTTAAATTTTGAAATTTCGTTAATTAGAAAAAGTTTAAGAGCAATTTAAAATATCAGCTCATTACATCGTAAACGGTGTCGGTTTATTTTTCAAACTGTCATATCTCCAGATTTTCGGGCCGGATTTTGATGCCGATGGTCTCATTCGATTCGCATGGATGCGTAGATATTTGTAGCATTTTAAATTTTGAAATTTCGTTAATTAGAAAAAGTTTAAGAGCAATTTAAAATATCAGCTCATTACATCGTAAACGGTGTCGGTTTATTTTTCAAACTGTCATATCTCCAGATTTTCGGGCCGGATTTTGATGCCGATGGTCTCATTCGATTCGCATGAAAATATAGATATTTTTAGCATTTTAAATTTTGAAATTTCGTTAATTAGAAAAATGTACGGAGCAATTTAAAATATCAGGTCAGTACATCGTAAACGGTGTCGGTTTATTTTTCAAACTGTCATATCTCCAGATTTTCGGGCCGGATTTTGATGCCAATGGTCTCATTCGATTCGCATGAAAATATAGATATGTTTAGCATTTTAAATTTTGAAATTTCGTTAATTAGAAAAATGTACGGAGCAATTTAAAATATCAGGTCAGTACATCGTAAACGGTGTCGGTTTATTTTTCAAACTGTCATATCTCCAGATTTTCGGGCCGGATTTTGATGCCAATGGTCTCATTCGATTCGCATGAAAATATAGATATTTTTAGCATTTTAAATTTTGAAATTTCGTTAATTAGAAAAAGTTTAAGAGCAATTTAAAATATCAGCTCATTACATCGTAAACGGTGTCGGTTTATTTTTCAAACTGTCATATCTCCAGATTTTCGGGCCGGATTTTGATGCCGATGGTCTCATTCGATTCGCATGAAAATATAGATATTTTTAGCATTTTAAATTTTGAAATTTCGTTAATTAGAAAAAGTTTAAGAGCAATTTAAAATATCAGCTCATTACATCGTAAACGGTGTCGGTTTATTTTTCAAACTGTCATATCTCCAGATTTTCGGGCCGGATTTTGATGCCAATGGTCTCATTCGATTCGCATGAAAATATAGATATTTTTAGCATTTTAAATTTTGAAATTTCGTTAATTAGAAAAAGTTTAAGAGCAATTTAAAATATCAGCTCATTACATCGTAAACGGTGTCGGTTTATTTTTCAAACTGTCATATCTCCAGATTTTCGGGCCGGATTTTGATGCCGATGGTCTCATTCGATTCGCATGGATGCGTAGATATTTGTAGCATTTTAAATTTTGAAATTTCGTTAATTAGAAAAAGTTTAAGAGCAATTTAAAATATCAGCTCATTACATCGTAAACGGTGTCGGTTTATTTTTCAAACTGTCATATCTCCAGATTTTCGGGCCGGATTTTGATGCCGATGGTCTCATTCGATTCGCATGAAAATATAGATATTTTTAGCATTTTAAATTTTGAAATTTCGTTAATTAGAAAAATGTACGGAGCAATTTAAAATATCAGGTCAGTACATCGTAAACGGTGTCGGTTTATTTTTCAAACTGTCATATCTCCAGATTTTCGGGCCGGATTTTGATGCCAATGGTCTCATTCGATTCGCATGAAAATATAGATATGTTTAGCATTTTAAATTTTGAAATTTCGTTAATTAGAAAAATGTACGGAGCAATTTAAAATATCAGGTCAGTACATCGTAAACGGTGTCGGTTTATTTTTCAAACTGTCATATCTCCAGATTTTCGGGCCGGATTTTGATGCCAATGGTCTCATTCGATTCGCATGAAAATATAGATATTTTTAGCATTTTAAATTTTGAAATTTCGTTAATTAGAAAAAGTTTAAGAGCAATTTAAAATATCAGCTCATTACATCGTAAACGGTGTCGGTTTATTTTTCAAACTGTCATATCTCCAGATTTTCGGGCCGGATTTTGATGCCGATGGTCTCATTCGATTCGCATGAAAATATAGATATTTTTAGCATTTTAAATTTTGAAATTTCGTTAATTAGAAAAAGTTTAAGAGCAATTTAAAATATCAGCTCATTACATCGTAAACGGTGTCGGTTTATTTTTCAAACTGTCATATCTCCAGATTTTCGGGCCGGATTTTGATGCCAATGGTCTCATTCGATTCGCATGAAAATATAGATATTTTTAGCATTTTAAATTTTGAAATTTCGTTAATTAGAAAAAGTTTAAGAGCAATTTAAAATATCAGCTCATTACATCGTAAACGGTGTCGGTTTATTTTTCAAACTGTCATATCTCCAGATTTTCGGGCCGGATTTTGATGCCAATGGTCTCATTCGATTCGCATGAAAATATAGATATTTTTAGCATTTTAAATTTTGAAATTTCGTTAATTAGAAAAAGTTTAAGAGCAATTTAAAATATCAGCTCATTACATCGTAAACGGTGTCGGTTTATTTTTCAAACTGTCATATCTCCAGATTTTCGGGCCGGATTTTGATGCCGATGGTCTCATTCGATTCGCATGGATGCGTAGATATTTGTAGCATTTTAAATTTTGAAATTTCGTTAATTAGAAAAAGTTTAAGAGCAATTTAAAATATCAGCTCATTACATCGTAAACGGTGTCGGTTTATTTTTCAAACTGTCATATCTCCAGATTTTCGGGCCGGATTTTGATGCCGATGGTCTCATTCGATTCGCATGAAAATATAGATATTTTTAACATTTTAAATTTTGAAATTTCGTTAATTAGAAAAAGTTTAAGAGCAATTTAAAATATCAGCTCATTACATCGTAAACGGTGTCGGTTTATTTTTCAAACTGTCATATCTCCAGATTTTCGGGCCGGATTTTGATGCCGATGGTCTCATTCGATTCGCATGAAAATATAGATATTTTTAGCATTTTAAATTTTGAAATTTCGTTAATTAGAAAAAGTTTAAGAGCAATTTAAAATATCAGCTCATTACATCGTAAACGGTGTCGGTTTATTTTTCAAACTGTCATATCTCCAGATTTTCGGGCCGGATTTTGATGCCGATGGTCTCATTCGATTCGCATGAAAATATAGATATTTTTAGCATTTTAAATTTTGAAATTTCGTTAATTAGAAAAAGTTTAAGAGCAATTTAAAATATCAGCTCATTACATCGTAAACGGTGTCGGTTTATTTTTCAAACTGTCATATCTCCAGATTTTCGGGCCGGATTTTGATGCCAATGGTCTCATTCGATTCGCATGAAAATATAGATATTTTTAGCATTTTAAATTTTGAAATTTCGTTAATTAGAAAAAGTTTAAGAGCTATTTAAAATATCAGCTCATTACATCGTAAACGGTGTCGGTTTATTTTTCAAACTGTCATATCTCCAGATTTTCGGGCCGGATTTTGATGCCAATGGTCTCATTCGATTCGCATGAAAATATAGATATTTTTAGCATTTTAAATTTTGAAATTTCGTTAATTAGAAAAAGTTTAAGAGCAATTTAAAATATCAGCTCATTACATCGTAAACGGTGTCGGTTTATTTTTCAAACTGTCATATCTCCAGATTTTCGGGCCGGATTTTGATGCCAATGGTCTCATTCGATTCGCATGAAAATATAGATATGTTTAGCATTTTAAATTTTGAAATTTCGTTAATTAGAAAAATGTACGGAGCAATTTAAAATATCAGGTCAGTACAACGTAAACGGTGTCGGTTTATTTTTCAAACTGTCATATCTCCAGATTTTCGGGCCGGATTTTGATGCCAATGGTCTCATTCGATTCGCATGAAAATATAGATATTTTTAGCATTTTAAATTTTGAAATTTCGTTAATTAGAAAAAGTTTAAGAGCAATTTAAAATATCAGCTCATTACATCGTAAACGGTGTCGGTTTATTTTTCAAACTGTCATATCTCCAGATTTTCGGGCCGGATTTTGATGCCGATGGTCTCATTCGATTCGCATGAAAATATAGATATTTTTAGCATTTTAAATTTTGAAATTTCGTTAATTAGAAAAAGTTTAAGAGCAATTTAAAATATCAGCTCATTACATCGTAAACGGTGTCGGTTTATTTTTCAAACTGTCATATCTCCAGATTTTCGGGCCGGATTTTGATGCCGATGGTCTCATTCGATTCGCATGAAAATATAGATATTTTTAGCATTTTAAATTTTGAAATTTCGTTAATTAGAAAAAGTTTAAGAGCAATTTAAAATATCAGCTCATTACATCGTAAACGGTGTCGGTTTATTTTTCAAACTGTCATATCTCCAGATTTTCGGGCCGGATTTTGATGCCAATGGTCTCATTCGATTCGCATGAAAATATAGATATTTTTAGCATTTTAAATTTTGAAATTTCGTTAATTAGAAAAAGTTTAAGAGCAATTTAAAATATCAGCTCATTACATCGTAAACGGTGTCGGTTTATTTTTCAAACTGTCATATCTCCAGATTTTCGGGCCGGATTTTGATGCCGATGGTCTCATTCGATTCGCATGGATGCGTAGATATTTGTAGCATTTTAAATTTTGAAATTTCGTTAATTAGAAAAAGTTTAAGAGCAATTTAAAATATCAGCTCATTACATCGTAAACGGTGTCGGTTTATTTTTCAAACTGTCATATCTCCAGATTTTCGGGCCGGATTTTGATGCCGATGGTCTCATTCGATTCGCATGAAAATATAGATATTTTTAGCATTTTAAATTTTGAAATTTCGTTAATTAGAAAAATGTACGGAGCAATTTAAAATATCAGGTCAGTACATCGTAAACGGTGTCGGTTTATTTTTCAAACTGTCATATCTCCAGATTTTCGGGCCGGATTTTGATGCCAATGGTCTCATTCGATTCGCATGAAAATATAGATATGTTTAGCATTTTAAATTTTGAAATTTCGTTAATTAGAAAAATGTACGGAGCAATTTAAAATATCAGGTCAGTACATCGTAAACGGTGTCGGTTTATTTTTCAAACTGTCATATCTCCAGATTTTCGGGCCGGATTTTGATGCCGATGGTCTCATTCGATTCGCATGAAAATATAGATATTTTTAGCATTTTAAATTTTGAAATTTCGTTAATTAGAAAAAGTTTAAGAGCAATTTAAAATATCAGCTCATTACATCGTAAACGGTGTCGGTTTATTTTTCAAACTGTCATATCTCCAGATTTTCGGGCCGGATTTTGATGCCGATGGTCTCATTCGATTCGCATGAAAATATAGATATTTTTAGCATTTTAAATTTTGAAATTTCGTTAATTAGAAAAAGTTTAAGAGCAATTTAAAATATCAGCTCATTACATCGTAAACGGTGTCGGTTTATTTTTCAAACTGTCATATCTCCAGATTTTCGGGCCGGATTTTGATGCCAATGGTCTCATTCGATTCGCATGAAAATATAGATATTTTTAGCATTTTAAATTTTGAAATTTCGTTAATTAGAAAAAGTTTAAGAGCTATTTAAAATATCAGCTCATTACATCGTAAACGGTGTCGGTTTATTTTTCAAACTGTCATATCTCCAGATTTTCGGGCCGGATTTTGATGCCAATGGTCTCATTCGATTCGCATGAAAATATAGATATTTTTAGCATTTTAAATTTTGAAATTTCGTTAATTAGAAAAAGTTTAAGAGCAATTTAAAATATCAGCTCATTACATCGTAAACGGTGTCGGTTTATTTTTCAAACTGTCATATCTCCAGATTTTCGGGCCGGATTTTGATGCCAATGGTCTCATTCGATTCGCATGAAAATATAGATATGTTTAGCATTTTAAATTTTGAAATTTCGTTAATTAGAAAAATGTACGGAGCAATTTAAAATATCAGGTCAGTACAACGTAAACGGTGTCGGTTTATTTTTCAAACTGTCATATCTCCAGATTTTCGGGCCGGATTTTGATGCCAATGGTCTCATTCGATTCGCATGAAAATATAGATATTTTTAGCATTTTAAATTTTGAAATTTCGTTAATTAGAAAAAGTTTAAGAGCAATTTAAAATATCAGCTCATTACATCGTAAACGGTGTCGGTTTATTTTTCAAACTGTCATATCTCCAGATTTTCGGGCCGGATTTTGATGCCGATGGTCTCATTCGATTCGCATGAAAATATAGATATTTTTAGCATTTTAAATTTTGAAATTTCGTTAATTAGAAAAAGTTTAAGAGCTATTTAAAATATCAGCTCATTACATCGTAAACGGTGTCGGTTTATTTTTCAAACTGTCATATCTCCAGATTTTCGGGCCGGATTTTGATGCCAATGGTCTCATTCGATTCGCATGAAAATATAGATATTTTTAGCATTTTAAATTTTGAAATTTCGTTAATTAGAAAAAGTTTAAGAGCAATTTAAAATATCAGCTCATTACATCGTAAACGGTGTCGGTTTATTTTTCAAACTGTCATATCTCCAGATTTTCGGGCCGGATTTTGATGCCAATGGTCTCATTCGATTCGCATGAAAATATAGATATGTTTAGCATTTTAAATTTTGAAATTTCGTTAATTAGAAAAATGTACGGAGCAATTTAAAATATCAGGTCAGTACAACGTAAACGGTGTCGGTTTATTTTTCAAACTGTCATATCTCCAGATTTTCGGGCCGGATTTTGATGCCAATGGTCTCATTCGATTCGCATGAAAATATAGATATTTTTAGCATTTTAAATTTTGAAATTTCGTTAATTAGAAAAAGTTTAAGAGCAATTTAAAATATCAGCTCATTACATCGTAAACGGTGTCGGTTTATTTTTCAAACTGTCATATCTCCAGATTTTCGGGCCGGATTTTGATGCCGATGGTCTCATTCGATTCGCATGGATGCGCAGATATTTTTAGCATTTTAAATTTTGAAATTTCGTTAATTAGAAAAATGTACGGAGCAATTTAAAATATCAGGTCAGTACATCGTAAACGGTGTCGGTTTATTTTTCAAACTGTCATATCTCCAGATTTTCGGGCCGGATTTTGATGCCAATGGTCTCATTCGATTCGCATGAAAATATAGATATTTTTAGCATTTTAAATTTTGAAATTTCGTTAATTAGAAAAAGTTTAAGAGCAATTTAAAATATCAGCTCATTACATCGTAAACGGTGTCGGTTTATTTTTCAAACTGTCATATCTCCAGATTTTCGGGCCGGATTTTGATGCCGATGGTCTCATTCGATTCGCATGGATGCGTAGATATTTTTAGCATTTTAAATTTTGAAATTTCGTTAATTAGAAAAATGTACGGAGCAATTTAAAATATCAGGTCAGTACATCGTAAACGGTGTCGGTTTATTTTTCAAACTGTCATATCTCCAGATTTTCGGGCCGGATTTTGATGACAATGGTCTCATTCGATTCGCATGAAAATATAGATATGTTTAGCATTTTAAATTTTGAAATTTCGTTAATTAGAAAAATGTACGGAGCAATTTAAAATATCAGGTCAGTACATCGTAAACGGTGTCGGTTTATTTTTCAAACTGTCATATCTCCAGATTTTCGGGCCGGATTTTGATGCCAATGGTCTCATTCGATTCGCATGAAAATATAGATATTTTTAGCATTTTAAATTTTGAAATTTCGTTAATTAGAAAAAGTTTAAGAGCAATTTAAAATATCAGCTCATTACATCGTAAACGGTGTCGGTTTATTTTTCAAACTGTCATATCTCCAGATTTTCGGGCCGGATTTTGATGCCGATGGTCTCATTCGATTCGCATGGATGCGTAGATATTTTTAGCATTTTAAATTTTGAAATTTCGTTAATTAGAAAAATGTACGGAGCAATTTAAAATATCAGGTCAGTACATCGTAAACGGTGTCGGTTTATTTTTCAAACTGTCATATCTCCAGATTTTCGGGCCGGATTTTGATGCCAATGGTCTCATTCGATTCGCATGAAAATATAGATATTTTTAGCATTTTAAATTTTGAAATTTCGTTAATTAGAAAAAGTTTAAGAGCAATTTAAAATATCAGCTCATTACATCGTAAACGGTGTCGGTTTATTTTTCAAACTGTCATATCTCCAGATTTTCGGGCCGGATTTTGATGCCAATGGTCTCATTCGATTCGCATGAAAATATAGATATTTTTAGCATTTTAAATTTTGAAATTTCGTTAATTAGAAAAAGTTTAAGAGCAATTTAAAATATCAGCTCATTACATCGTAAACGGTGTCGGTTTATTTTTCAAACTGTCATATCTCCAGATTTTCGGGCCGGATTTTGATGCCGATGGTCTCATTCGATTCGCATGGATGCGTAGATATTTTTAGCATTTTAAATTTTGAAATTTCGTTAATTAGAAAAATGTACGGAGCAATTTAAAATATCAGGTCAGTACATCGTAAACGGTGTCGGTTTATTTTTCAAACTGTCATATCTCCAGATTTTCGGGCCGGATTTTGATGCCAATGGTCTCATTCGATTCGCATGAAAATATAGATATTTTTAGCATTTTAAATTTTGAAATTTCGTTAATTAGAAAAAGTTTAAGAGCAATTTAAAATATCAGCTCATTACATCGTAAACGGTGTCGGTTTATTTTTCAAACTGTCATATCTCCAGATTTTCGGGCCGGATTTTGATGCCAATGGTCTCATTCGATTCGCATGAAAATATAGATATTTTTAGCATTTTAAATTTTGAAATTTCGTTAATTAGAAAAAGTTTAAGAGCAATTTAAAATATCAGCTCATTACATCGTAAACGGTGTCGGTTTTTTTTTTTCAAACTGTCATATCTCCAGATTTTCGGGCCGGATTTTGATGCCGATGGTCTCATTCGATTCGCATGGATGCGTAGATATTTTTAGCATTTTAAATTTTGAAATTTCGTTAATTAGAAAAATGTACGGAGCAATTTAAAATATCAGGTCAGTACATCGTAAACGGTGTCGGTTTATTTTTCAAACTGTCATATCTCCAGATTTTCGGGCCGGATTTTGATGCCAATGGTCTCATTCGATTCGCATGAAAATATAGATATGTTTAGCATTTTAAATTTTGAAATTTCGTTAATTAGAAAAAGTTTAAGAGCAATTTAAAATATCAGCTCATTACATCGTAAACGGTGTCGGTTTATTTTTCAAACTGTCATATCTCCAGATTTTCGGGCCGGATTTTGATGCCAATGGTCTCATTCGATTCGCATGAAAATATAGATATTTTTAGCATTTTAAATTTTGAAATTTCGTTAATTAGAAAAAGTTTAAGAGCAATTTAAAATATCAGCTCATTACATCGTAAACGGTGTCGGTTTATTTTTCAAACTGTCATATCTCCAGATTTTCGGGCCGGATTTTGATGCCGATGGTCTCATTCGATTCGCATGGATGCGTAGATATTTGTAGCATTTTAAATTTTGAAATTTCGTTAATTAGAAAAAGTTTAAGAGCAATTTAAAATATCAGCTCATTACATCGTAAACGGTGTCGGTTTATTTTTCAAACTGTCATATCTCCAGATTTTCGGGCCGGATTTTGATGCCGATGGTCTCATTCGATTTGCATGAAAATATAGATATTTTTAGCATTTTAAATTTTGAAATTTCGTTAATTAGAAAAAGTTTAAGAGCAATTTAAAATATCAGCTCATTACATCGTAAACGGTGTCGGTTTATTTTTCAAACTGTCATATCTCCAGATTTTCGGGCCGGATTTTGATGCCGATGGCCTCATTCGATTCGCATGAAAATATAGATATTTTTAGCATTTTAAATTTTGAAATTTCGTTAATTAGAAAAAGTTTAAGAGCAATTTAAAATATCAGCTCATTACATCGTAAACGGTGTCGGTTTATTTTTCAAACTGTCATATCTCCAGATTTTCGGGCCGGATTTTGATGCCGATGGTCTCATTCGATTCGCATGAAAATATAGATATTTTTAGCATTTTAAATTTTGAAATTTCGTTAATTAGAAAAAGTTTAAGAGCAATTTAAAATATCAGCTCATTACATCGTAAACGGTGTCGGTTTATTTTTCAAACTGTCATATCTCCAGATTTTCGGGCCGGATTTTGATGCCAATGGTCTCATTCGATTCGCATGAAAATATAGATATTTTTAGCATTTTAAATTTTGAAATTTCGTTAATTAGAAAAAGTTTAAGAGCTATTTAAAATATCAGCTCATTACATCGTAAACGGTGTCGGTTTATTTTTCAAACTGTCATATCTCCAGATTTTCGGGCCGGATTTTGATGCCAATGGTCTCATTCGATTCCCATGAAAATATAGATATTTTTAGCATTTTAAATTTTGAAATTTCGTTAATTAGAAAAAGTTTAAGAGCAATTTAAAATATCAGCTCATTACATCGTAAACGGTGTCGGTTTATTTTTCAAACTGTCATATCTCCAGATTTTCGGGCCGGATTTTGATGCCAATGGTCTCATTCGATTCGCATGAAAATATAGATATGTTTAGCATTTTAAATTTTGAAATTTCGTTAATTAGAAAAATGTACGGAGCAATTTAAAATATCAGGTCAGTACAACGTAAACGGTGTCGGTTTATTTTTCAAACTGTCATATCTCCAGATTTTCGGGCCGGATTTTGATGCCAATGGTCTCATTCGATTCGCATGAAAATATAGATATTTTTAGCATTTTAAATTTTGAAATTTCGTTAATTAGAAAAAGTTTAAGAGCAATTTAAAATATCAGCTCATTACATCGTAAACGGTGTCGGTTTATTTTTCAAACTGTCATATCTCCAGATTTTCGGGCCGGATTTTGATGCCAATGGTCTCATTCGATTCGCATGAAAATATAGATATTTTTAGCATTTTAAATTTTGAAATTTCGTTAATTAGAAAAAGTTTAAGAGCAATTTAAAATATCAGCTCATTACATCGTAAACGGTGTCGGTTTTTTTTTTTCAAACTGTCATATCTCCAGATTTTCGGGCCGGATTTTGATGCCGATGGTCTCATTCGATTCGCATGGATGCGTAGATATTTTTAGCATTTTAAATTTTGAAATTTCGTTAATTAGAAAAATGTACGGAGCAATTTAAAATATCAGGTCAGTACATCGTAAACGGTGTCGGTTTATTTTTCAAACTGTCATATCTCCAGATTTTCGGGCCGGATTTTGATGCCAATGGTCTCATTCGATTCGCATGAAAATATAGATATGTTTAGCATTTTAAATTTTGAAATTTCGTTAATTAGAAAAAGTTTAAGAGCAATTTAAAATATCAGCTCATTACATCGTAAACGGTGTCGGTTTATTTTTCAAACTGTCATATCTCCAGATTTTCGGGCCGGATTTTGATGCCAATGGTCTCATTCGATTCGCATGAAAATATAGATATTTTTAGCATTTTAAATTTTGAAATTTCGTTAATTAGAAAAAGTTTAAGAGCAATTTAAAATATCAGCTCATTACATCGTAAACGGTGTCGGTTTATTTTTCAAACTGTCATATCTCCAGATTTTCGGGCCGGATTTTGATGCCGATGGTCTCATTCGATTCGCATGGATGCGTAGATATTTTTAGCATTTTAAATTTTGAAATTTCGTTAATTAGAAAAATGTACGGAGCAATTTAAAATATCAGGTCAGTACATCGTAAACGGTGTCGGTTTATTTTTCAAACTGTCATATCTCCAGATTTTCGGGCCGGATTTTGATGCCAATGGTCTCATTCGATTCGCATGAAAATATAGATATGTTTAGCATTTTAAATTTTGAAATTTCGTTAATTAGAAAAAGTTTAAGAGCAATTTAAAATATCAGCTCATTACATCGTAAACGGTGTCGGTTTATTTTTCAAACTGTCATATCTCCAGATTTTCGGGCCGGATTTTGATGCCAATGGTCTCATTCGATTCGCATGAAAATATAGATATTTTTAGCATTTTAAATTTTGAAATTTCGTTAATTAGAAAAAGTTTAAGAGCAATTTAAAATATCAGCTCATTACATCGTAAACGGTGTCGGTTTATTTTTCAAACTGTCATATCTCCAGATTTTCGGGCCGGATTTTGATGCCGATGGTCTCATTCGATTCGCATGGATGCGTAGATATTTGTAGCATTTTAAATTTTGAAATTTCGTTAATTAGAAAAAGTTTAAGAGCAATTTAAAATATCAGCTCATTACATCGTAAACGGTGTCGGTTTATTTTTCAAACTGTCATATCTCCAGATTTTCGGGCCGGATTTTGATGCCGATGGTCTCATTCGATTTGCATGAAAATATAGATATTTTTAGCATTTTAAATTTTGAAATTTCGTTAATTAGAAAAAGTTTAAGAGCAATTTAAAATATCAGCTCATTACATCGTAAACGGTGTCGGTTTATTTTTCAAACTGTCATATCTCCAGATTTTCGGGCCGGATTTTGATGCCGATGGTCTCATTCGATTCGCATGAAAATATAGATATTTTTAGCATTTTAAATTTTGAAATTTCGTTAATTAGAAAAAGTTTAAGAGCAATTTAAAATATCAGCTCATTACATCGTAAACGGTGTCGGTTTATTTTTCAAACTGTCATATCTCCAGATTTTCGGGCCGGATTTTGATGCCGATGGTCTCATTCGATTCGCATGAAAATATAGATATTTTTAGCATTTTAAATTTTGAAATTTCGTTAATTAGAAAAAGTTTAAGAGCAATTTAAAATATCAGCTCATTACATCGTAAACGGTGTCGGTTTATTTTTCAAACTGTCATATCTCCAGATTTTCGGGCCGGATTTTGATGCCAATGGTCTCATTCGATTCGCATGAAAATATAGATATTTTTAGCATTTTAAATTTTGAAATTTCGTTAATTAGAAAAAGTTTAAGAGCTATTTAAAATATCAGCTCATTACATCGTAAACGGTGTCGGTTTATTTTTCAAACTGTCATATCTCCAGATTTTCGGGCCGGATTTTGATGCCAATGGTCTCATTCGATTCCCATGAAAATATAGATATTTTTAGCATTTTAAATTTTGAAATTTCGTTAATTAGAAAAAGTTTAAGAGCAATTTAAAATATCAGCTCATTACATCGTAAACGGTGTCGGTTTATTTTTCAAACTGTCATATCTCCAGATTTTCGGGCCGGATTTTGATGCCAATGGTCTCATTCGATTCGCATGAAAATATAGATATGTTTAGCATTTTAAATTTTGAAATTTCGTTAATTAGAAAAATGTACGGAGCAATTTAAAATATCAGGTCAGTACAACGTAAACGGTGTCGGTTTATTTTTCAAACTGTCATATCTCCAGATTTTCGGGCCGGATTTTGATGCCAATGGTCTCATTCGATTCGCATGAAAATATAGATATTTTTAGCATTTTAAATTTTGAAATTTCGTTAATTAGAAAAAGTTTAAGAGCAATTTAAAATATCAGCTCATTACATCGTAAACGGTGTCGGTTTATTTTTCAAACTGTCATATCTCCAGATTTTCGGGCCGGATTTTGATGCCAATGGTCTCATTCGATTCGCATGAAAATATAGATATTTTTAGCATTTTAAATTTTGAAATTTCGTTAATTAGAAAAAGTTTAAGAGCAATTTAAAATATCAGCTCATTACATCGTAAACGGTGTCGGTTTTTTTTTTTCAAACTGTCATATCTCCAGATTTTCGGGCCGGATTTTGATGCCGATGGTCTCATTCGATTCGCATGGATGCGTAGATATTTTTAGCATTTTAAATTTTGAAATTTCGTTAATTAGAAAAATGTACGGAGCAATTTAAAATATCAGGTCAGTACATCGTAAACGGTGTCGGTTTATTTTTCAAACTGTCATATCTCCAGATTTTCGGGCCGGATTTTGATGCCAATGGTCTCATTCGATTCGCATGAAAATATAGATATGTTTAGCATTTTAAATTTTGAAATTTCGTTAATTAGAAAAAGTTTAAGAGCAATTTAAAATATCAGCTCATTACATCGTAAACGGTGTCGGTTTATTTTTCAAACTGTCATATCTCCAGATTTTCGGGCCGGATTTTGATGCCAATGGTCTCATTCGATTCGCATGAAAATATAGATATTTTTAGCATTTTAAATTTTGAAATTTCGTTAATTAGAAAAAGTTTAAGAGCAATTTAAAATATCAGCTCATTACATCGTAAACGGTGTCGGTTTATTTTTCAAACTGTCATATCTCCAGATTTTCGGGCCGGATTTTGATGCCGATGGTCTCATTCGATTCGCATGAAAATATAGATATTTTTAGCATTTTAAATTTTGAAATTTCGTTAATTAGAAAAAGTTTAAGAGCAATTTAAAATATCAGCTCATTACATCGTAAACGGTGTCGGTTTATTTTTCAAACTGTCATATCTCCAGATTTTCGGGCCGGATTTTGATGCCAATGGTCTCATTCGATTCGCATGAAAATATAGATATGTTTAGCATTTTAAATTTTGAAATTTCGTTAATTAGAAAAATGTACGGAGCAATTTAAAATATCAGGTCAGTACAACGTAAACGGTGTCGGTTTATTTTTCAAACTGTCATATCTCCAGATTTTCGGGCCGGATTTTGATGCCAATGGTCTCATTCGATTCGCATGAAAATATAGATATTTTTAGCATTTTAAATTTTGAAATTTCGTTAATTAGAAAAAGTTTAAGAGCAATTTAAAATATCAGCTCATTACATCGTAAACGGTGTCGGTTTATTTTTCAAACTGTCATATCTCCAGATTTTCGGGCCGGATTTTGATGCCAATGGTCTCATTCGATTCGCATGAAAATATAGATATTTTTAGCATTTTAAATTTTGAAATTTCGTTAATTAGAAAAAGTTTAAGAGCAATTTAAAATATCAGCTCATTACATCGTAAACGGTGTCGGTTTTTTTTTTTCAAACTGTCATATCTCCAGATTTTCGGGCCGGATTTTGATGCCGATGGTCTCATTCGATTCGCATGGATGCGTAGATATTTTTAGCATTTTAAATTTTGAAATTTCGTTAATTAGAAAAATGTACGGAGCAATTTAAAATATCAGGTCAGTACATCGTAAACGGTGTCGGTTTATTTTTCAAACTGTCATATCTCCAGATTTTCGGGCCGGATTTTGATGCCAATGGTCTCATTCGATTCGCATGAAAATATAGATATGTTTAGCATTTTAAATTTTGAAATTTCGTTAATTAGAAAAAGTTTAAGAGCAATTTAAAATATCAGCTCATTACATCGTAAACGGTGTCGGTTTATTTTTCAAACTGTCATATCTCCAGATTTTCGGGCCGGATTTTGATGCCAATGGTCTCATTCGATTCGCATGAAAATATAGATATTTTTAGCATTTTAAATTTTGAAATTTCGTTAATTAGAAAAAGTTTAAGAGCAATTTAAAATATCAGCTCATTACATCGTAAACGGTGTCGGTTTATTTTTCAAACTGTCATATCTCCAGATTTTCGGGCCGGATTTTGATGCCGATGGTCTCATTCGATTCGCATGGATGCGTAGATATTTGTAGCATTTTAAATTTTGAAATTTCGTTAATTAGAAAAAGTTTAAGAGCAATTTAAAATATCAGCTCATTACATCGTAAACGGTGTCGGTTTATTTTTCAAACTGTCATATCTCCAGATTTTCGGGCCGGATTTTGATGCCGATGGTCTCATTCGATTTGCATGAAAATATAGATATTTTTAGCATTTTAAATTTTGAAATTTCGTTAATTAGAAAAAGTTTAAGAGCAATTTAAAATATCAGCTCATTACATCGTAAACGGTGTCGGTTTATTTTTCAAACTGTCATATCTCCAGATTTTCGGGCCGGATTTTGATGCCGATGGTCTCATTCGATTCGCATGAAAATATAGATATTTTTAGCATTTTAAATTTTGAAATTTCGTTAATTAGAAAAAGTTTAAGAGCAATTTAAAATATCAGCTCATTACATCGTAAACGGTGTCGGTTTATTTTTCAAACTGTCATATCTCCAGATTTTCGGGCCGGATTTTGATGCCGATGGTCTCATTCGATTCGCATGAAAATATAGATATTTTTAGCATTTTAAATTTTGAAATTTCGTTAATTAGAAAAAGTTTAAGAGCAATTTAAAATATCAGCTCATTACATCGTAAACGGTGTCGGTTTATTTTTCAAACTGTCATATCTCCAGATTTTCGGGCCGGATTTTGATGCCGATGGTCTCATTCGATTTGCATGAAAATATAGATATTTTTAGCATTTTAAATTTTGAAATTTCGTTAATTAGAAAAAGTTTAAGAGCAATTTAAAATATCAGCTCATTACATCGTAAACGGTGTCGGTTTATTTTTCAAACTGTCATATCTCCAGATTTTCGGGCCGGATTTTGATGCCGATGGTCTCATTCGATTCGCATGAAAATATAGATATTTTTAGCATTTTAAATTTTGAAATTTCGTTAATTAGAAAAAGTTTAAGAGCAATTTAAAATATCAGCTCATTACATCGTAAACGGTGTCGGTTTATTTTTCAAACTGTCATATCTCCAGATTTTCGGGCCGGATTTTGATGCCGATGGTCTCATTCGATTCGCATGAAAATATAGATATTTTTAGCATTTTAAATTTTGAAATTTCGTTAATTAGAAAAAGTTTAAGAGCAATTTAAAATATCAGCTCATTACATCGTAAACGGTGTCGGTTTATTTTTCAAACTGTCATATCTCCAGATTTTCGGGCCGGATTTTGATGCCAATGGTCTCATTCGATTCGCATGAAAATATAGATATTTTTAGCATTTTAAATTTTGAAATTTCGTTAATTAGAAAAAGTTTAAGAGCTATTTAAAATATCAGCTCATTACATCGTAAACGGTGTCGGTTTATTTTTCAAACTGTCATATCTCCAGATTTTCGGGCCGGATTTTGATGCCAATGGTCTCATTCGATTCCCATGAAAATATAGATATTTTTAGCATTTTAAATTTTGAAATTTCGTTAATTAGAAAAAGTTTAAGAGCAATTTAAAATATCAGCTCATTACATCGTAAACGGTGTCGGTTTATTTTTCAAACTGTCATATCTCCAGATTTTCGGGCCGGATTTTGATGCCAATGGTCTCATTCGATTCGCATGAAAATATAGATATGTTTAGCATTTTAAATTTTGAAATTTCGTTAATTAGAAAAATGTACGGAGCAATTTAAAATATCAGGTCAGTACAACGTAAACGGTGTCGGTTTATTTTTCAAACTGTCATATCTCCAGATTTTCGGGCCGGATTTTGATGCCAATGGTCTCATTCGATTCGCATGAAAATATAGATATTTTTAGCATTTTAAATTTTGAAATTTCGTTAATTAGAAAAAGTTTAAGAGCAATTTAAAATATCAGCTCATTACATCGTAAACGGTGTCGGTTTATTTTTCAAACTGTCATATCTCCAGATTTTCGGGCCGGATTTTGATGCCAATGGTCTCATTCGATTCGCATGAAAATATAGATATTTTTAGCATTTTAAATTTTGAAATTTCGTTAATTAGAAAAAGTTTAAGAGCAATTTAAAATATCAGCTCATTACATCGTAAACGGTGTCGGTTTTTTTTTTTCAAACTGTCATATCTCCAGATTTTCGGGCCGGATTTTGATGCCGATGGTCTCATTCGATTCGCATGGATGCGTAGATATTTTTAGCATTTTAAATTTTGAAATTTCGTTAATTAGAAAAATGTACGGAGCAATTTAAAATATCAGGTCAGTACATCGTAAACGGTGTCGGTTTATTTTTCAAACTGTCATATCTCCAGATTTTCGGGCCGGATTTTGATGCCAATGGTCTCATTCGATTCGCATGAAAATATAGATATGTTTAGCATTTTAAATTTTGAAATTTCGTTAATTAGAAAAAGTTTAAGAGCAATTTAAAATATCAGCTCATTACATCGTAAACGGTGTCGGTTTATTTTTCAAACTGTCATATCTCCAGATTTTCGGGCCGGATTTTGATGCCAATGGTCTCATTCGATTCGCATGAAAATATAGATATTTTTAGCATTTTAAATTTTGAAATTTCGTTAATTAGAAAAAGTTTAAGAGCAATTTAAAATATCAGCTCATTACATCGTAAACGGTGTCGGTTTATTTTTCAAACTGTCATATCTCCAGATTTTCGGGCCGGATTTTGATGCCGATGGTCTCATTCGATTCGCATGGATGCGTAGATATTTGTAGCATTTTAAATTTTGAAATTTCGTTAATTAGAAAAAGTTTAAGAGCAATTTAAAATATCAGCTCATTACATCGTAAACGGTGTCGGTTTATTTTTCAAACTGTCATATCTCCAGATTTTCGGGCCGGATTTTGATGCCGATGGTCTCATTCGATTTGCATGAAAATATAGATATTTTTAGCATTTTAAATTTTGAAATTTCGTTAATTAGAAAAAGTTTAAGAGCAATTTAAAATATCAGCTCATTACATCGTAAACGGTGTCGGTTTATTTTTCAAACTGTCATATCTCCAGATTTTCGGGCCGGATTTTGATGCCGATGGTCTCATTCGATTCGCATGAAAATATAGATATTTTTAGCATTTTAAATTTTGAAATTTCGTTAATTAGAAAAAGTTTAAGAGCAATTTAAAATATCAGCTCATTACATCGTAAACGGTGTCGGTTTATTTTTCAAACTGTCATATCTCCAGATTTTCGGGCCGGATTTTGATGCCGATGGTCTCATTCGATTCGCATGAAAATATAGATATTTTTAGCATTTTAAATTTTGAAATTTCGTTAATTAGAAAAAGTTTAAGAGCAATTTAAAATATCAGCTCATTACATCGTAAACGGTGTCGGTTTATTTTTCAAACTGTCATATCTCCAGATTTTCGGGCCGGATTTTGATGCCAATGGTCTCATTCGATTCGCATGAAAATATAGATATTTTTAGCATTTTAAATTTTGAAATTTCGTTAATTAGAAAAAGTTTAAGAGCTATTTAAAATATCAGCTCATTACATCGTAAACGGTGTCGGTTTATTTTTCAAACTGTCATATCTCCAGATTTTCGGGCCGGATTTTGATGCCAATGGTCTCATTCGATTCCCATGAAAATATAGATATTTTTAGCATTTTAAATTTTGAAATTTCGTTAATTAGAAAAAGTTTAAGAGCAATTTAAAATATCAGCTCATTACATCGTAAACGGTGTCGGTTTATTTTTCAAACTGTCATATCTCCAGATTTTCGGGCCGGATTTTGATGCCAATGGTCTCATTCGATTCGCATGAAAATATAGATATGTTTAGCATTTTAAATTTTGAAATTTCGTTAATTAGAAAAATGTACGGAGCAATTTAAAATATCAGGTCAGTACAACGTAAACGGTGTCGGTTTATTTTTCAAACTGTCATATCTCCAGATTTTCGGGCCGGATTTTGATGCCAATGGTCTCATTCGATTCGCATGAAAATATAGATATTTTTAGCATTTTAAATTTTGAAATTTCGTTAATTAGAAAAAGTTTAAGAGCAATTTAAAATATCAGCTCATTACATCGTAAACGGTGTCGGTTTATTTTTCAAACTGTCATATCTCCAGATTTTCGGGCCGGATTTTGATGCCGATGGTCTCATTCGATTCGCATGAAAATATAGATATTTTTAGCATTTTAAATTTTGAAATTTCGTTAATTAGAAAAAGTTTAAGAGCAATTTAAAATATCAGCTCATTACATCGTAAACGGTGTCGGTTTATTTTTCAAACTGTCATATCTCCAGATTTTCGGGCCGGATTTTGATGCCGATGGTCTCATTCGATTCGCATGAAAATATAGATATTTTTAGCATTTTAAATTTTGAAATTTCGTTAATTAGAAAAAGTTTAAGAGCAATTTAAAATATCAGCTCATTACATCGTAAACGGTGTCGGTTTATTTTTCAAACTGTCATATCTCCAGATTTTCGGGCCGGATTTTGATGCCAATGGTCTCATTCGATTCGCATGAAAATATAGATATTTTTAGCATTTTAAATTTTGAAATTTCGTTAATTAGAAAAAGTTTAAGAGCTATTTAAAATATCAGCTCATTACATCGTAAACGGTGTCGGTTTATTTTTCAAACTGTCATATCTCCAGATTTTCGGGCCGGATTTTGATGCCAATGGTCTCATTCGATTCGCATGAAAATATAGATATTTTTAGCATTTTAAATTTTGAAATTTCGTTAATTAGAAAAAGTTTAAGAGCAATTTAAAATATCAGCTCATTACATCGTAAACGGTGTCGGTTTATTTTTCAAACTGTCATATCTCCAGATTTTCGGGCCGGATTTTGATGCCGATGGTCTCATTCGATTCGCATGGATGCGTAGATATTTTTAGCATTTTAAATTTTGAAATTTCGTTAATTAGAAAAATGTACGGAGCAATTTAAAATATCAGGTCAGTACATCGTAAACGGTGTCGGTTTATTTTTCAAACTGTCATATCTCCAGATTTTCGGGCCGGATTTTGATGCCAATGGTCTCATTCGATTCGCATGAAAATATAGATATTTTTAGCATTTTAAATTTTGAAATTTCGTTAATTAGAAAAAGTTTAAGAGCAATTTAAAATATCAGCTCATTACATCGTAAACGGTGTCGGTTTATTTTTCAAACTGTCATATCTCCAGATTTTCGGGCCGGATTTTGATGCCGATGGTCTCATTCGATTCGCATGGATGCGTAGATATTTTTAGCATTTTAAATTTTGAAATTTCGTTAATTAGAAAAATGTACGGAGCAATTTAAAATATCAGGTCAGTACATCGTAAACGGTGTCGGTTTATTTTTCAAACTGTCATATCTCCAGATTTTCGGGCCGGATTTTGATGACAATGGTCTCATTCGATTCGCATGAAAATATAGATATGTTTAGCATTTTAAATTTTGAAATTTCGTTAATTAGAAAAATGTACGGAGCAATTTAAAATATCAGGTCAGTACATCGTAAACGGTGTCGGTTTATTTTTCAAACTGTCATATCTCCAGATTTTCGGGCCGGATTTTGATGCCAATGGTCTCATTCGATTCGCATGAAAATATAGATATTTTTAGCATTTTAAATTTTGAAATTTCGTTAATTAGAAAAAGTTTAAGAGCAATTTAAAATATCAGCTCATTACATCGTAAACGGTGTCGGTTTATTTTTCAAACTGTCATATCTCCAGATTTTCGGGCCGGATTTTGATGCCGATGGTCTCATTCGATTCGCATGGATGCGTAGATATTTTTAGCATTTTAAATTTTGAAATTTCGTTAATTAGAAAAATGTACGGAGCAATTTAAAATATCAGGTCAGTACATCGTAAACGGTGTCGGTTTATTTTTCAAACTGTCATATCTCCAGATTTTCGGGCCGGATTTTGATGCCAATGGTCTCATTCGATTCGCATGAAAATATAGATATTTTTAGCATTTTAAATTTTGAAATTTCGTTAATTAGAAAAAGTTTAAGAGCAATTTAAAATATCAGCTCATTACATCGTAAACGGTGTCGGTTTATTTTTCAAACTGTCATATCTCCAGATTTTCGGGCCGGATTTTGATGCCAATGGTCTCATTCGATTCGCATGAAAATATAGATATTTTTAGCATTTTAAATTTTGAAATTTCGTTAATTAGAAAAAGTTTAAGAGCAATTTAAAATATCAGCTCATTACATCGTAAACGGTGTCGGTTTTTTTTTTTCAAACTGTCATATCTCCAGATTTTCGGGCCGGATTTTGATGCCGATGGTCTCATTCGATTCGCATGGATGCGTAGATATTTTTAGCATTTTAAATTTTGAAATTTCGTTAATTAGAAAAATGTACGGAGCAATTTAAAATATCAGGTCAGTACATCGTAAACGGTGTCGGTTTATTTTTCAAACTGTCATATCTCCAGATTTTCGGGCCGGATTTTGATGCCAATGGTCTCATTCGATTCGCATGAAAATATAGATATGTTTAGCATTTTAAATTTTGAAATTTCGTTAATTAGAAAAATGTACGGAGCAATTTAAAATATCAGGTCAGTACATCGTAAACGGTGTCGGTTTATTTTTCAAACTGTCATATCTCCAGATTTTCGGGCCGGATTTTGATGCCAATGGTCTCATTCGATTCGCATGAAAATATAGATATGTTTAGCATTTTAAATTTTGAAATTTCGTTAATTAGAAAAATGTACGGAGCAATTTAAAATATCAGGTCAGTACATCGTAAACGGTGTCGGTTTATTTTTCAAACTGTCATATCTCCAGATTTTCGGGCCGGATTTTGATGCCAATGGTCTCATTCGATTCGCATGAAAATATAGATATTTTTAGCATTTTAAATTTTGAAATTTCGTTAATTAGAAAAAGTTTAAGAGCAATTTAAAATATCAGCTCATTACATCGTAAACGGTGTCGGTTTATTTTTCAAACTGTCATATCTCCAGATTTTCGGGCCGGATTTTGATGCCGATGGTCTCATTCGATTCGCATGGATGCGTAGATATTTTTAGCATTTTAAATTTTGAAATTTCGTTAATTAGAAAAATGTACGGAGCAATTTAAAATATCAGCTCATTACATCGTAAACGGTGTCGGTTTATTTTTCAAACTGTCATATCTCCAGATTTTCGGGCCGGATTTTGATGCCGATGGTCTCATTCGATTCGCATGGATGCGTAGATATTTTTAGCATTTTAAATTTTGAAATTTCGTTAATTAGAAAAATGTACGGAGCAATTTAAAATATCAGGTCAGTACATCGTAAACGGTGTCGGTTTATTTTTCAAACTGTCATATCTCCAGATTTTCGGGCCGGATTTTGATGCCAATGGTCTCATTCGATTCGCATGAAAATATAGATATTTTTAGCATTTTAAATTTTGAAATTTCGTTAATTAGAAAAAGTTTAAGAGCAATTTAAAATATCAGCTCATTACATCGTAAACGGTGTCGGTTTATTTTTCAAACTGTCATATCTCCAGATTTTCGGGCCGGATTTTGATGCCAATGGTCTCATTCGATTCGCATGAAAATATAGATATTTTTAGCATTTTAAATTTTGAAAT
>OZ038419.1:0-205089 GCA_964036255.1 Caenorhabditis virilis | reverse complement strand
TTCGTTAATTAGAAAAAGTTTAAGAGCAATTTAAAATATCAGCTCATTACATCGTAAACGGTGTCGGTTTATTTTTCAAACTGTCATATCTCCAGATTTTCGGGCCGGATTTTGATGCCAATGGTCTCATTCGATTCGCATGAAAATATAGATATGTTTAGCATTTTAAATTTTGAAATTTCGTTAATTAGAAAAATGTACGGAGCAATTTAAAATATCAGGTCAGTACAACGTAAACGGTGTCGGTTTATTTTTCAAACTGTCATATCTCCAGATTTTCGGGCCGGATTTTGATGCCAATGGTCTCATTCGATTCGCATGAAAATATAGATATTTTTAGCATTTTAAATTTTGAAATTTCGTTAATTAGAAAAAGTTTAAGAGCAATTTAAAATATCAGCTCATTACATCGTAAACGGTGTCGGTTTATTTTTCAAACTGTCATATCTCCAGATTTTCGGGCCGGATTTTGATGCCGATGGTCTCATTCGATTCGCATGAAAATATAGATATTTTTAGCATTTTAAATTTTGAAATTTCGTTAATTAGAAAAAGTTTAAGAGCAATTTAAAATATCAGCTCATTACATCGTAAACGGTGTCGGTTTATTTTTCAAACTGTCATATCTCCAGATTTTCGGGCCGGATTTTGATGCCGATGGTCTCATTCGATTCGCATGAAAATATAGATATTTTTAGCATTTTAAATTTTGAAATTTCGTTAATTAGAAAAAGTTTAAGAGCAATTTAAAATATCAGCTCATTACATCGTAAACGGTGTCGGTTTATTTTTCAAACTGTCATATCTCCAGATTTTCGGGTCGGATTTTGATGCCAATGGTCTCATTCGATTCGCATGAAAATATAGATATTTTTAGCATTTTAAATTTTGAAATTTCGTTAATTAGAAAAAGTTTAAGAGCTATTTAAAATATCAGCTCATTACATCGTAAACGGTGTCGGTTTATTTTTCAAACTGTCATATCTCCAGATTTTCGGGCCGGATTTTGATGCCAATGGTCTCATTCGATTCGCATGAAAATATAGATATTTTTAGCATTTTAAATTTTGAAATTTCGTTAATTAGAAAAAGTTTAAGAGCAATTTAAAATATCAGCTCATTACATCGTAAACGGTGTCGGTTTATTTTTCAAACTGTCATATCTCCAGATTTTCGGGCCGGATTTTGATGCCGATGGTCTCATTCGATTCGCATGGATGCGTAGATATTTTTAGCATTTTAAATTTTGAAATTTCGTTAATTAGAAAAATGTACGGAGCAATTTAAAATATCAGGTCAGTACATCGTAAACGGTGTCGGTTTATTTTTCAAACTGTCATATCTCCAGATTTTCGGGCCGGATTTTGATGCCAATGGTCTCATTCGATTCGCATGAAAATATAGATATTTTTAGCATTTTAAATTTTGAAATTTCGTTAATTAGAAAAAGTTTAAGAGCAATTTAAAATATCAGCTCATTACATCGTAAACGGTGTCGGTTTATTTTTCAAACTGTCATATCTCCAGATTTTCGGGCCGGATTTTGATGCCGATGGTCTCATTCGATTCGCATGGATGCGTAGATATTTTTAGCATTTTAAATTTTGAAATTTCGTTAATTAGAAAAATGTACGGAGCAATTTAAAATATCAGGTCAGTACATCGTAAACGGTGTCGGTTTATTTTTCAAACTGTCATATCTCCAGATTTTCGGGCCGGATTTTGATGACAATGGTCTCATTCGATTCGCATGAAAATATAGATATGTTTAGCATTTTAAATTTTGAAATTTCGTTAATTAGAAAAATGTACGGAGCAATTTAAAATATCAGGTCAGTACATCGTAAACGGTGTCGGTTTATTTTTCAAACTGTCATATCTCCAGATTTTCGGGCCGGATTTTGATGCCAATGGTCTCATTCGATTCGCATGAAAATATAGATATTTTTAGCATTTTAAATTTTGAAATTTCGTTAATTAGAAAAAGTTTAAGAGCAATTTAAAATATCAGCTCATTACATCGTAAACGGTGTCGGTTTATTTTTCAAACTGTCATATCTCCAGATTTTCGGGCCGGATTTTGATGCCGATGGTCTCATTCGATTCGCATGGATGCGTAGATATTTTTAGCATTTTAAATTTTGAAATTTCGTTAATTAGAAAAATGTACGGAGCAATTTAAAATATCAGGTCAGTACATCGTAAACGGTGTCGGTTTATTTTTCAAACTGTCATATCTCCAGATTTTCGGGCCGGATTTTGATGCCAATGGTCTCATTCGATTCGCATGAAAATATAGATATTTTTAGCATTTTAAATTTTGAAATTTCGTTAATTAGAAAAAGTTTAAGAGCAATTTAAAATATCAGCTCATTACATCGTAAACGGTGTCGGTTTATTTTTCAAACTGTCATATCTCCAGATTTTCGGGCCGGATTTTGATGCCAATGGTCTCATTCGATTCGCATGAAAATATAGATATTTTTAGCATTTTAAATTTTGAAATTTCGTTAATTAGAAAAAGTTTAAGAGCAATTTAAAATATCAGCTCATTACATCGTAAACGGTGTCGGTTTTTTTTTTTCAAACTGTCATATCTCCAGATTTTCGGGCCGGATTTTGATGCCGATGGTCTCATTCGATTCGCATGGATGCGTAGATATTTTTAGCATTTTAAATTTTGAAATTTCGTTAATTAGAAAAATGTACGGAGCAATTTAAAATATCAGGTCAGTACATCGTAAACGGTGTCGGTTTATTTTTCAAACTGTCATATCTCCAGATTTTCGGGCCGGATTTTGATGCCAATGGTCTCATTCGATTCGCATGAAAATATAGATATGTTTAGCATTTTAAATTTTGAAATTTCGTTAATTAGAAAAATGTACGGAGCAATTTAAAATATCAGGTCAGTACATCGTAAACGGTGTCGGTTTATTTTTCAAACTGTCATATCTCCAGATTTTCGGGCCGGATTTTGATGCCAATGGTCTCATTCGATTCGCATGAAAATATAGATATGTTTAGCATTTTAAATTTTGAAATTTCGTTAATTAGAAAAATGTACGGAGCAATTTAAAATATCAGGTCAGTACATCGTAAACGGTGTCGGTTTATTTTTCAAACTGTCATATCTCCAGATTTTCGGGCCGGATTTTGATGCCAATGGTCTCATTCGATTCGCATGAAAATATAGATATTTTTAGCATTTTAAATTTTGAAATTTCGTTAATTAGAAAAAGTTTAAGAGCAATTTAAAATATCAGCTCATTACATCGTAAACGGTGTCGGTTTATTTTTCAAACTGTCATATCTCCAGATTTTCGGGCCGGATTTTGATGCCGATGGTCTCATTCGATTCGCATGGATGCGTAGATATTTTTAGCATTTTAAATTTTGAAATTTCGTTAATTAGAAAAATGTACGGAGCAATTTAAAATATCAGCTCATTACATCGTAAACGGTGTCGGTTTATTTTTCAAACTGTCATATCTCCAGATTTTCGGGCCGGATTTTGATGCCGATGGTCTCATTCGATTCGCATGGATGCGTAGATATTTTTAGCATTTTAAATTTTGAAATTTCGTTAATTAGAAAAATGTACGGAGCAATTTAAAATATCAGGTCAGTACATCGTAAACGGTGTCGGTTTATTTTTCAAACTGTCATATCTCCAGATTTTCGGGCCGGATTTTGATGCCAATGGTCTCATTCGATTCGCATGAAAATATAGATATTTTTAGCATTTTAAATTTTGAAATTTCGTTAATTAGAAAAAGTTTAAGAGCAATTTAAAATATCAGCTCATTACATCGTAAACGGTGTCGGTTTATTTTTCAAACTGTCATATCTCCAGATTTTCGGGCCGGATTTTGATGCCAATGGTCTCATTCGATTCGCATGAAAATATAGATATTTTTAGCATTTTAAATTTTGAAATTTCGTTAATTAGAAAAAGTTTAAGAGCAATTTAAAATATCAGCTCATTACATCGTAAACGGTGTCGGTTTATTTTTCAAACTGTCATATCTCCAGATTTTCGGGCCGGATTTTGATGCCGATGGTCTCATTCGATTCGCATGGATGCGTAGATATTTTTAGCATTTTAAATTTTGAAATTTCGTTAATTAGAAAAATGTACGGAGCAATTTAAAATATCAGGTCAGTACATCGTAAACGGTGTCGGTTTATTTTTCAAACTGTCATATCTCCAGATTTTCGGGCCGGATTTTGATGCCAATGGTCTCATTCGATTCGCATGAAAATATAGATATTTTTAGCATTTTAAATTTTGAAATTTCGTTAATTAGAAAAAGTTTAAGAGCAATTTAAAATATCAGCTCATTACATCGTAAACGGTGTCGGTTTATTTTTCAAACTGTCATATCTCCAGATTTTCGGGCCGGATTTTGATGCCAATGGTCTCATTCGATTCGCATGAAAATATAGATATTTTTAGCATTTTAAATTTTGAAATTTCGTTAATTAGAAAAAGTTTAAGAGCAATTTAAAATATCAGCTCATTACATCGTAAACGGTGTCGGTTTTTTTTTTTCAAACTGTCATATCTCCAGATTTTCGGGCCGGATTTTGATGCCGATGGTCTCATTCGATTCGCATGGATGCGTAGATATTTTTAGCATTTTAAATTTTGAAATTTCGTTAATTAGAAAAATGTACGGAGCAATTTAAAATATCAGGTCAGTACATCGTAAACGGTGTCGGTTTATTTTTCAAACTGTCATATCTCCAGATTTTCGGGCCGGATTTTGATGCCAATGGTCTCATTCGATTCGCATGAAAATATAGATATGTTTAGCATTTTAAATTTTGAAATTTCGTTAATTAGAAAAATGTACGGAGCAATTTAAAATATCAGGTCAGTACATCGTAAACGGTGTCGGTTTATTTTTCAAACTGTCATATATCCAGATTTTCGGGCCGGATTTTGATGCCAATGGTCTCATTCGATTCGCATGAAAATATAGATATGTTTAGCATTTTAAATTTTGAAATTTCGTTAATTAGAAAAATGTACGGAGCAATTTAAAATATCAGGTCAGTACATCGTAAACGGTGTCGGTTTATTTTTCAAACTGTCATATCTCCAGATTTTCGGGCCGGATTTTGATGCCAATGGTCTCATTCGATTCGCATGAAAATATAGATATTTTTAGCATTTTAAATTTTGAAATTTCGTTAATTAGAAAAAGTTTAAGAGCAATTTAAAATATCAGCTCATTACATCGTAAACGGTGTCGGTTTATTTTTCAAACTGTCATATCTCCAGATTTTCGGGCCGGATTTTGATGCCGATGGTCTCATTCGATTCGCATGGATGCGTAGATATTTTTAGCATTTTAAATTTTGAAATTTCGTTAATTAGAAAAATGTACGGAGCAATTTAAAATATCAGCTCATTACATCGTAAACGGTGTCGGTTTATTTTTCAAACTGTCATATCTCCAGATTTTCGGGCCGGATTTTGATGCCAATGGTCTCATTCGATTCGCATGAAAATATAGATATTTTTAGCATTTTAAATTTTGAAATTTCGTTAATTAGAAAAAGTTTAAGAGCAATTTAAAATATCAGCTCATTACATCGTAAACGGTGTCGGTTTTTTTTTTTCAAACTGTCATATCTCCAGATTTTCGGGCCGGATTTTGATGCCGATGGTCTCATTCGATTCGCATGGATGCGTAGATATTTTTAGCATTTTAAATTTTGAAATTTCGTTAATTAGAAAAATGTACGGAGCAATTTAAAATATCAGGTCAGTACATCGTAAACGGTGTCGGTTTATTTTTCAAACTGTCATATCTCCAGATTTTCGGGCCGGATTTTGATGCCAATGGTCTCATTCGATTCGCATGAAAATATAGATATGTTTAGCATTTTAAATTTTGAAATTTCGTTAATTAGAAAAATGTACGGAGCAATTTAAAATATCAGGTCAGTACATCGTAAACGGTGTCGGTTTATTTTTCAAACTGTCATATCTCCAGATTTTCGGGCCGGATTTTGATGCCAATGGTCTCATTCGATTCGCATGAAAATATAGATATGTTTAGCATTTTAAATTTTGAAATTTCGTTAATTAGAAAAATGTACGGAGCAATTTAAAATATCAGGTCAGTACATCGTAAACGGTGTCGGTTTATTTTTCAAACTGTCATATATCCAGATTTTCGGGCCGGATTTTGATGCCAATGGTCTCATTCGATTCGCATGAAAATATAGATATGTTTAGCATTTTAAATTTTGAAATTTCGTTAATTAGAAAAATGTACGGAGCAATTTAAAATATCAGGTCAGTACATCGTAAACGGTGTCGGTTTATTTTTCAAACTGTCATATCTCCAGATTTTCGGGCCGGATTTTGATGCCAATGGTCTCATTCGATTCGCATGAAAATATAGATATTTTTAGCATTTTAAATTTTGAAATTTCGTTAATTAGAAAAAGTTTAAGAGCAATTTAAAATATCAGCTCATTACATCGTAAACGGTGTCGGTTTATTTTTCAAACTGTCATATCTCCAGATTTTCGGGCCGGATTTTGATGCCGATGGTCTCATTCGATTCGCATGGATGCGTAGATATTTTTAGCATTTTAAATTTTGAAATTTCGTTAATTAGAAAAATGTACGGAGCAATTTAAAATATCAGCTCATTACATCGTAAACGGTGTCGGTTTATTTTTCAAACTGTCATATCTCCAGATTTTCGGGCCGGATTTTGATGCCAATGGTCTCATTCGATTCGCATGAAAATATAGATATTTTTAGCATTTTAAATTTTGAAATTTCGTTAATTAGAAAAAGTTTAAGAGCAATTTAAAATATCAGCTCATTACATCGTAAACGGTGTCGGTTTTTTTTTTTCAAACTGTCATATCTCCAGATTTTCGGGCCGGATTTTGATGCCGATGGTCTCATTCGATTCGCATGGATGCGTAGATATTTTTAGCATTTTAAATTTTGAAATTTCGTTAATTAGAAAAATGTACGGAGCAATTTAAAATATCAGGTCAGTACATCGTAAACGGTGTCGGTTTATTTTTCAAACTGTCATATCTCCAGATTTTCGGGCCGGATTTTGATGCCAATGGTCTCATTCGATTCGCATGAAAATATAGATATGTTTAGCATTTTAAATTTTGAAATTTCGTTAATTAGAAAAATGTACGGAGCAATTTAAAATATCAGGTCAGTACATCGTAAACGGTGTCGGTTTATTTTTCAAACTGTCATATCTCCAGATTTTCGGGCCGGATTTTGATGCCAATGGTCTCATTCGATTCGCATGAAAATATAGATATGTTTAGCATTTTAAATTTTGAAATTTCGTTAATTAGAAAAATGTACGGAGCAATTTAAAATATCAGGTCAGTACATCGTAAACGGTGTCGGTTTATTTTTCAAACTGTCATATCTCCAGATTTTCGGGCCGGATTTTGATGCCAATGGTCTCATTCGATTCGCATGAAAATATAGATATTTTTAGCATTTTAAATTTTGAAATTTCGTTAATTAGAAAAAGTTTAAGAGCAATTTAAAATATCAGCTCATTACATCGTAAACGGTGTCGGTTTATTTTTCAAACTGTCATATCTCCAGATTTTCGGGCCGGATTTTGATGCCGATGGTCTCATTCGATTCGCATGGATGCGTAGATATTTTTAGCATTTTAAATTTTGAAATTTCGTTAATTAGAAAAATGTACGGAGCAATTTAAAATATCAGCTCATTACATCGTAAACGGTGTCGGTTTATTTTTCAAACTGTCATATCTCCAGATTTTCGGGCCGGATTTTGATGCCAATGGTCTCATTCGATTCGCATGAAAATATAGATATTTTTAGCATTTTAAATTTTGAAATTTCGTTAATTAGAAAAAGTTTAAGAGCAATTTAAAATATCAGCTCATTACATCGTAAACGGTGTCGGTTTTTTTTTTTCAAACTGTCATATCTCCAGATTTTCGGGCCGGATTTTGATGCCGATGGTCTCATTCGATTCGCATGGATGCGTAGATATTTTTAGCATTTTAAATTTTGAAATTTCGTTAATTAGAAAAATGTACGGAGCAATTTAAAATATCAGGTCAGTACATCGTAAACGGTGTCGGTTTATTTTTCAAACTGTCATATCTCCAGATTTTCGGGCCGGATTTTGATGCCAATGGTCTCATTCGATTCGCATGAAAATATAGATATGTTTAGCATTTTAAATTTTGAAATTTCGTTAATTAGAAAAATGTACGGAGCAATTTAAAATATCAGGTCAGTACATCGTAAACGGTGTCGGTTTATTTTTCAAACTGTCATATCTCCAGATTTTCGGGCCGGATTTTGATGCCAATGGTCTCATTCGATTCGCATGAAAATATAGATATGTTTAGCATTTTAAATTTTGAAATTTCGTTAATTAGAAAAATGTACGGAGCAATTTAAAATATCAGGTCAGTACATCGTAAACGGTGTCGGTTTATTTTTCAAACTGTCATATCTCCAGATTTTCGGGCCGGATTTTGATGCCAATGGTCTCATTCGATTCGCATGAAAATATAGATATGTTTAGCATTTTAAATTTTGAAATTTCGTTAATTAGAAAAATGTACGGAGCAATTTAAAATATCAGGTCAGTACATCGTAAACGGTGTCGGTTTATTTTTCAAACTGTCATATCTCCAGATTTTCGGGCCGGATTTTGATGCCAATGGTCTCATTCGATTCGCATGAAAATATAGATATGTTTAGCATTTTAAATTTTGAAATTTCGTTAATTAGAAAAATGTACGGAGCAATTTAAAATATCAGGTCAGTACATCGTAAACGGTGTCGGTTTATTTTTCAAACTGTCATATCTCCAGATTTTCGGGCCGGATTTTGATGCCAATGGTCTCATTCGATTCGCATGAAAATATAGATATGTTTAGCATTTTAAATTTTGAAATTTCGTTAATTAGAAAAATGTACGGAGCAATTTAAAATATCAGGTCAGTACATCGTAAACGGTGTCGGTTTATTTTTCAAACTGTCATATCTCCAGATTTTCGGGCCGGATTTTGATGCCAATGGTCTCATTCGATTCGCATGAAAATATAGATATTTTTAGCATTTTAAATTTTGAAATTTCGTTAATTAGAAAAAGTTTAAGAGCAATTTAAAATATCAGCTCATTACATCGTAAACGGTGTCGGTTTATTTTTCAAACTGTCATATCTCCAGATTTTCGGGCCGGATTTTGATGCCAATGGTCTCATTCGATTCGCATGAAAATATAGATATTTTTAGCATTTTAAATTTTGAAATTTCGTTAATTAGAAAAAGTTTAAGAGCAATTTAAAATATCAGCTCATTACATCGTAAACGGTGTCGGTTTATTTTTCAAACTGTCATATCTCCAGATTTTCGGGCCGGATTTTGATGCCGATGGTCTCATTCGATTCGCATGGATGCGTAGATATTTTTAGCATTTTAAATTTTGAAATTTCGTTAATTAGAAAAATGTACGGAGCAATTTAAAATATCAGCTCATTACATCGTAAACGGTGTCGGTTTATTTTTCAAACTGTCATATCTCCAGATTTTCGGGCCGGATTTTGATGCCAATGGTCTCATTCGATTCGCATGAAAATATAGATATTTTTAGCATTTTAAATTTTGAAATTTCGTTAATTAGAAAAAGTTTAAGAGCAATTTAAAATATCAGCTCATTACATCGTAAACGGTGTCGGTTTTTTTTTTTCAAACTGTCATATCTCCAGATTTTCGGGCCGGATTTTGATGCCGATGGTCTCATTCGATTCGCATGGATGCGTAGATATTTTTAGCATTTTAAATTTTGAAATTTCGTTAATTAGAAAAATGTACGGAGCAATTTAAAATATCAGGTCAGTACATCGTAAACGGTGTCGGTTTATTTTTCAAACTGTCATATCTCCAGATTTTCGGGCCGGATTTTGATGCCAATGGTCTCATTCGATTCGCATGAAAATATAGATATGTTTAGCATTTTAAATTTTGAAATTTCGTTAATTAGAAAAATGTACGGAGCAATTTAAAATATCAGGTCAGTACATCGTAAACGGTGTCGGTTTATTTTTCAAACTGTCATATCTCCAGATTTTCGGGCCGGATTTTGATGCCAATGGTCTCATTCGATTCGCATGAAAATATAGATATGTTTAGCATTTTAAATTTTGAAATTTCGTTAATTAGAAAAATGTACGGAGCAATTTAAAATATCAGGTCAGTACATCGTAAACGGTGTCGGTTTATTTTTCAAACTGTCATATCTCCAGATTTTCGGGCCGGATTTTGATGCCAATGGTCTCATTCGATTCGCATGAAAATATAGATATGTTTAGCATTTTAAATTTTGAAATTTCGTTAATTAGAAAAATGTACGGAGCAATTTAAAATATCAGGTCAGTACATCGTAAACGGTGTCGGTTTATTTTTCAAACTGTCATATCTCCAGATTTTCGGGCCGGATTTTGATGCCAATGGTCTCATTCGATTCGCATGAAAATATAGATATTTTTAGCATTTTAAATTTTGAAATTTCGTTAATTAGAAAAAGTTTAAGAGCAATTTAAAATATCAGCTCATTACATCGTAAACGGTGTCGGTTTATTTTTCAAACTGTCATATCTCCAGATTTTCGGGCCGGATTTTGATGCCAATGGTCTCATTCGATTCGCATGAAAATATAGATATTTTTAGCATTTTAAATTTTGAAATTTCGTTAATTAGAAAAAGTTTAAGAGCAATTTAAAATATCAGCTCATTACATCGTAAACGGTGTCGGTTTATTTTTCAAACTGTCATATCTCCAGATTTTCGGGCCGGATTTTGATGCCGATGGTCTCATTCGATTCGCATGGATGCGTAGATATTTTTAGCATTTTAAATTTTGAAATTTCGTTAATTAGAAAAATGTACGGAGCAATTTAAAATATCAGGTCAGTACATCGTAAACGGTGTCGGTTTATTTTTCAAACTGTCATATCTCCAGATTTTCGGGCCGGATTTTGATGCCAATGGTCTCATTCGATTCGCATGAAAATATAGATATGTTTAGCATTTTAAATTTTGAAATTTCATTAATTAGAAAAATGTACGGAGCAATTTAAAATATCAGGTCAGTACATCGTAAACGGTGTCGGTTTATTTTTCAAACTGTCATATCTCCAGATTTTCGGGCCGGATTTTGATGCCAATGGTCTCATTCGATTCGCATGAAAATATAGATATTTTTAGCATTTTAAATTTTGAAATTTCGTTAATTAGAAAAAGTTTAAGAGCAATTTAAAATATCAGCTCATTACATCGTAAACGGTGTCGGTTTATTTTTCAAACTGTCATATCTCCAGATTTTCGGGCCGGATTTTGATGCCGATGGTCTCATTCGATTCGCATGGATGCGTAGATATTTTTAGCATTTTAAATTTTGAAATTTCGTTAATTAGAAAAATGTACGGAGCAATTTAAAATATCAGGTCAGTACATCGTAAACGGTGTCGGTTTATTTTTCAAACTGTCATATCTCCAGATTTTCGGGCCGGATTTTGATGCCAATGGTCTCATTCGATTCGCATGAAAATATAGATATGTTTAGCATTTTAAATTTTGAAATTTCATTAATTAGAAAAATGTACGGAGCAATTTAAAATATCAGGTCAGTACATCGTAAACGGTGTCGGTTTATTTTTCAAACTGTCATATCTCCAGATTTTCGGGCCGGATTTTGATGCCAATGGTCTCATTCGATTCGCATGAAAATATAGATATTTTTAGCATTTTAAATTTTGAAATTTCGTTAATTAGAAAAAGTTTAAGAGCAATTTAAAATATCAGCTCATTACATCGTAAACGGTGTCGGTTTATTTTTCAAACTGTCATATCTCCAGATTTTCGGGCCGGATTTTGATGCCAATGGTCTCATTCGATTCGCATGAAAATATAGATATTTTTAGCATTTTAAATTTTGAAATTTCGTTAATTAGAAAAAGTTTAAGAGCAATTTAAAATATCAGCTCATTACATCGTAAACGGTGTCGGTTTATTTTTCAAACTGTCATATCTCCAGATTTTCGGGCCGGATTTTGATGCCGATGGTCTCATTCGATTCGCATGGATGCGTAGATATTTTTAGCATTTTAAATTTTGAAATTTCGTTAATTAGAAAAATGTACGGAGCAATTTAAAATATCAGGTCAGTACATCGTAAACGGTGTCGGTTTATTTTTCAAACTGTCATATCTCCAGATTTTCGGGCCGGATTTTGATGCCAATGGTCTCATTCGATTCGCATGAAAATATAGATATGTTTAGCATTTTAAATTTTGAAATTTCATTAATTAGAAAAATGTACGGAGCAATTTAAAATATCAGGTCAGTACATCGTAAACGGTGTCGGTTTATTTTTCAAACTGTCATATCTCCAGATTTTCGGGCCGGATTTTGATGCCAATGGTCTCATTCGATTCGCATGAAAATATAGATATTTTTAGCATTTTAAATTTTGAAATTTCGTTAATTAGAAAAAGTTTAAGAGCAATTTAAAATATCAGCTCATTACATCGTAAACGGTGTCGGTTTATTTTTCAAACTGTCATATCTCCAGATTTTCGGGCCGGATTTTGATGCCAATGGTCTCATTCGATTCGCATGAAAATATAGATATTTTTAGCATTTTAAATTTTGAAATTTCGTTAATTAGAAAAAGTTTAAGAGCAATTTAAAATATCAGCTCATTACATCGTAAACGGTGTCGGTTTATTTTTCAAACTGTCATATCTCCAGATTTTCGGGCCGGATTTTGATGCCGATGGTCTCATTCGATTCGCATGGATGCGTAGATATTTTTAGCATTTTAAATTTTGAAATTTCGTTAATTAGAAAAATGTACGGAGCAATTTAAAATATCAGGTCAGTACATCGTAAACGGTGTCGGTTTATTTTTCAAACTGTCATATCTCCAGATTTTCGGGCCGGATTTTGATGCCAATGGTCTCATTCGATTCGCATGAAAATATAGATATGTTTAGCATTTTAAATTTTGAAATTTCATTAATTAGAAAAATGTACGGAGCAATTTAAAATATCAGGTCAGTACATCGTAAACGGTGTCGGTTTATTTTTCAAACTGTCATATCTCCAGATTTTCGGGCCGGATTTTGATGCCAATGGTCTCATTCGATTCGCATGAAAATATAGATATTTTTAGCATTTTAAATTTTGAAATTTCGTTAATTAGAAAAAGTTTAAGAGCAATTTAAAATATCAGCTCATTACATCGTAAACGGTGTCGGTTTATTTTTCAAACTGTCATATCTCCAGATTTTCGGGCCGGATTTTGATGCCAATGGTCTCATTCGATTCGCATGAAAATATAGATATTTTTAGCATTTTAAATTTTGAAATTTCGTTAATTAGAAAAAGTTTAAGAGCAATTTAAAATATCAGCTCATTACATCGTAAACGGTGTCGGTTTATTTTTCAAACTGTCATATCTCCAGATTTTCGGGCCGGATTTTGATGCCAATGGTCTCATTCGATTCGCATGAAAATATAGATATTTTTAGCATTTTAAATTTTGAAATTTCGTTAATTAGAAAAAGTTTAAGAGCAATTTAAAATATCAGCTCATTACATCGTAAACGGTGTCGGTTTATTTTTCAAACTGTCATATCTCCAGATTTTCGGGCCGGATTTTGATGCCGATGGTCTCATTCGATTCGCATGGATGCGTAGATATTTTTAGCATTTTAAATTTTGAAATTTCGTTAATTAGAAAAATGTACGGAGCAATTTAAAATATCAGGTCAGTACATCGTAAACGGTGTCGGTTTATTTTTCAAACTGTCATATCTCCAGATTTTCGGGCCGGATTTTGATGCCAATGGTCTCATTCGATTCGCATGAAAATATAGATATGTTTAGCATTTAAATTTTGAAATTTCGTTAATTAGAAAAATGTACGGAGCAATTTAAAATATCAGGTCAGTACATCGTAAACGGTGTCGGTTTATTTTTCAAACTGTCATATCTCCAGATTTTCGGGCCGGATTTTGATGCCAATGGTCTCATTCGATTCGCATGAAAATATAGATATTTTTAGCATTTTAAATTTTGAAATTTCGTTAATTAGAAAAAGTTTAAGAGCAATTTAAAATATCAGCTCATTACATCGTAAACGGTGTCGGTTTATTTTTCAAACTGTCATATCTCCAGATTTTCGGGCCGGATTTTGATGCCGATGGTCTCATTCGATTCGCATGGATGCGTAGATATTTTTAGCATTTTAAATTTTGAAATTTCGTTAATTAGAAAAATGTACGGAGCAATTTAAAATATCAGGTCAGTACATCGTAAACGGTGTCGGTTTATTTTTCAAACTGTCATATCTCCAGATTTTCGGGCCGGATTTTGATGCCAATGGTCTCATTCGATTCGCATGAAAATATAGATATTTTTCGCATTTTAAATTTTGAAATTTCGTTAATTAGAAAAAGTTTAAGAGCAATTTAAAATATCAGCTCATTACATCGTAAACGGTGTCGGTTTATTTTTCAAACTGTCATATCTCCAGATTTTCGGGCCGGATTTTGATGCCGATGGTCTCATTCGATTCGCATGAAAATATAGATATTTTTAGCATTTTAAATTTTGAAATTTCGTTAATTAGAAAAAGTTTAAGAGCAATTTAAAATATCAGCTCATTACATCGTAAACGGTGTCGGTTTATTTTTCAAACTGTCATATCTCCAGATTTTCGGGCCGGATTTTGATGCCGATGGTCTCATTCGATTCGCATGGATGCGTAGATATTTTTAGCATTTTAAATTTTGAAATTTCGTTAATTAGAAAAATGTACGGAGCAATTTAAAATATCAGGTCAGTACATCGTAAACGGTGTCGGTTTATTTTTCAAACTGTCATATCTCCAGATTTTCGGGCCGGATTTTGATGCCAATGGTCTCATTCGATTCGCATGAAAATATAGATATTTTTAGCATTTTAAATTTTGAAATTTCGTTAATTAGAAAAAGTTTAAGAGCAATTTAAAATATCAGCTCATTACATCGTAAACGGTGTCGGTTTATTTTTCAAACTGTCATATCTCCAGATTTTCGGGCCGGATTTTGATGCCGATGGTCTCATTCGATTCGCATGAAAATATAGATATTTTTAGCATTTTAAATTTTGAAATTTCGTTAATTAGAAAAAGTTTAAGAGCAATTTAAAATATCAGCTCATTACATCGTAAACGGTGTCGGTTTATTTTTCAAACTGTCATATCTCCAGATTTTCGGGCCGGATTTTGATGCCGATGGTCTCATTCGATTCGCATGAAAATATAGATATTTTTAGCATTTTAAATTTTGAAATTTCGTTAATTAGAAAAAGTTTAAGAGCTATTTAAAATATCAGCTCATTACATCGTAAACGGTGTCGGTTTATTTTTCAAACTGTCATATCTCCAGATTTTCGGGCCGGATTTTGATGCCAATGGTCTCATTCGATTCGCATGAAAATATAGATATTTTTAGCATTTTAAATTTTGAAATTTCGTTAATTAGAAAAAGTTTAAGAGCAATTTAAAATATCAGCTCATTACATCGTAAACGGTGTCGGTTTATTTTTCAAACTGTCATATCTCCAGATTTTCGGGCCGGATTTTGATGCCGATGGTCTCATTCGATTCGCATGGATGCGTAGATATTTTTAGCATTTTAAATTTTGAAATTTCGTTAATTAGAAAAATGTACGGAGCAATTTAAAATATCAGGTCAGTACATCGTAAACGGTGTCGGTTTATTTTTCAAACTGTCATATCTCCAGATTTTCGGGCCGGATTTTGATGCCAATGGTCTCATTCGATTCGCATGAAAATATAGATATGTTTAGCATTTAAATTTTGAAATTTCGTTAATTAGAAAAATGTACGGAGCAATTTAAAATATCAGGTCAGTACATCGTAAACGGTGTCGGTTTATTTTTCAAACTGTCATATCTCCAGATTTTCGGGCCGGATTTCGATGCCAATGGTCTCATTCGATTCGCATGAAAATATAGATATTTTTAGCATTTTAAATTTTGAAATTTCGTTAATTAGAAAAAGTTTAAGAGCAATTTAAAATATCAGCTCATTACATCGTAAACGGTGTCGGTTTATTTTTCAAACTGTCATATCTCCAGATTTTCGGGCCGGATTTTGATGCCGATGGTCTCATTCGATTCGCATGGATGCGTAGATATTTTTAGCATTTTAAATTTTGAAATTTCGTTAATTAGAAAAATGTACGGAGCAATTTAAAATATCAGGTCAGTACATCGTAAACGGTGTCGGTTTATTTTTCAAACTGTCATATCTCCAGATTTTCGGGCCGGATTTTGATGCCAATGGTCTCATTCGATTCGCATGAAAATATAGATATTTTTAGCATTTTAAATTTTGAAATTTCGTTAATTAGAAAAAGTTTAAGAGCAATTTAAAATATCAGCTCATTACATCGTAAACGGTGTCGGTTTATTTTTCAAACTGTCATATCTCCAGATTTTCGGGCCGGATTTTGATGCCGATGGTCTCATTCGATTCGCATGAAAATATAGATATTTTTAGCATTTTAAATTTTGAAATTTCGTTAATTAGAAAAAGTTTAAGAGCAATTTAAAATATCAGCTCATTACATCGTAAACGGTGTCGGTTTATTTTTCAAACTGTCATATCTCCAGATTTTCGGGCCGGATTTTGATGCCGATGGTCTCATTCGATTCGCATGGATGCGTAGATATTTTTAGCATTTTAAATTTTGAAATTTCGTTAATTAGAAAAATGTACGGAGCAATTTAAAATATCAGGTCAGTACATCGTAAACGGTGTCGGTTTATTTTTCAAACTGTCATATCTCCAGATTTTCGGGCCGGATTTTGATGCCAATGGTCTCATTCGATTCGCATGAAAATATAGATATTTTTAGCATTTTAAATTTTGAAATTTCGTTAATTAGAAAAAGTTTAAGAGCAATTTAAAATATCAGCTCATTACATCGTAAACGGTGTCGGTTTATTTTTCAAACTGTCATATCTCCAGATTTTCGGGCCGGATTTTGATGCCGATGGTCTCATTCGATTCGCATGAAAATATAGATATTTTTAGCATTTTAAATTTTGAAATTTCGTTAATTAGAAAAATGTACGGAGCAATTTAAAATATCAGGTCAGTACATCGTAAACGGTGTCGGTTTATTTTTCAAACTGTCATATCTCCAGATTTTCGGGCCGGATTTTGATGCCAATGGTCTCATTCGATTCGCATGAAAATATAGATATTTTTAGCATTTTAAATTTTGAAATTTCGTTAATTAGAAAAAGTTTAAGAGCAATTTAAAATATCAGCTCATTACATCGTAAACGGTGTCGGTTTATTTTTCAAACTGTCATATCTCCAGATTTTCGGGCCGGATTTTGATGCCGATGGTCTCATTCGATTCGCATGGATGCGTAGATATTTTTAGCATTTTAAATTTTGAAATTTCGTTAATTAGAAAAATGTACGGAGCAATTTAAAATATCAGGTCAGTACATCGTAAACGGTGTCGGTTTATTTTTCAAACTGTCATATCTCCAGATTTTCGGGCCGGATTTTGATGCCAATGGTCTCATTCGATTCGCATGAAAATATAGATATTTTTAGCATTTTAAATTTTGAAATTTCGTTAATTAGAAAAAGTTTAAGAGCAATTTAAAATATCAGCTCATTACATCGTAAACGGTGTCGGTTTATTTTTCAAACTGTCATATCTCCAGATTTTCGGGCCGGATTTTGATGCCGATGGTCTCATTCGATTCGCATGAAAATATAGATATTTTTAGCATTTTAAATTTTGAAATTTCGTTAATTAGAAAAAGTTTAAGAGCAATTTAAAATATCAGCTCATTACATCGTAAACGGTGTCGGTTTATTTTTCAAACTGTCATATCTCCAGATTTTCGGGCCGGATTTTGATGCCGATGGTCTCATTCGATTCGCATGGATGCGTAGATATTTTTAGCATTTTAAATTTTGAAATTTCGTTAATTAGAAAAATGTACGGAGCAATTTAAAATATCAGGTCAGTACATCGTAAACGGTGTCGGTTTATTTTTCAAACTGTCATATCTCCAGATTTTCGGGCCGGATTTTGATGCCAATGGTCTCATTCGATTCGCATGAAAATATAGATATTTTTAGCATTTTAAATTTTGAAATTTCGTTAATTAGAAAAAGTTTAAGAGCAATTTAAAATATCAGCTCATTACATCGTAAACGGTGTCGGTTTATTTTTCAAACTGTCATATCTCCAGATTTTCGGGCCGGATTTTGATGCCGATGGTCTCATTCGATTCGCATGAAAATATAGATATTTTTAGCATTTTAAATTTTGAAATTTCGTTAATTAGAAAAATGTACGGAGCAATTTAAAATATCAGGTCAGTACATCGTAAACGGTGTCGGTTTATTTTTCAAACTGTCATATCTCCAGATTTTCGGGCCGGATTTTGATGCCAATGGTCTCATTCGATTCGCATGAAAATATAGATATTTTTAGCATTTTAAATTTTGAAATTTCGTTAATTAGAAAAAGTTTAAGAGCAATTTAAAATATCAGCTCATTACATCGTAAACGGTGTCGGTTTATTTTTCAAACTGTCATATCTCCAGATTTTCGGGCCGGATTTTGATGCCGATGGTCTCATTCGATTCGCATGGATGCGTAGATATTTTTAGCATTTTAAATTTTGAAATTTCGTTAATTAGAAAAATGTACGGAGCAATTTAAAATATCAGGTCAGTACATCGTAAACGGTGTCGGTTTATTTTTCAAACTGTCATATCTCCAGATTTTCGGGCCGGATTTTGATGCCGATGGTCTCATTCGATTCGCATGGATGCGTAGATATTTTTAGCATTTTAAATTTTGAAATTTCGTTAATTAGAAAAATGTACGGAGCAATTTAAAATATCAGGTCAGTACATCGTAAACGGTGTCGGTTTATTTTTCAAACTGTCATATCTCCAGATTTTCGGGCCGGATTTTGATGCCAATGGTCTCATTCGATTCGCATGAAAATATAGATATTTTTAGCATTTTAAATTTTGAAATTTCGTTAATTAGAAAAAGTTTAAGAGCAATTTAAAATATCAGCTCATTACATCGTAAACGGTGTCGGTTTATTTTTCAAACTGTCATATCTCCAGATTTTCGGGCCGGATTTTGATGCCGATGGTCTCATTCGATTCGCATGAAAATATAGATATTTTTAGCATTTTAAATTTTGAAATTTCGTTAATTAGAAAAAGTTTAAGAGCAATTTAAAATATCAGCTCATTACATCGTAAACGGTGTCGGTTTATTTTTCAAACTGTCATATCTCCAGATTTTCGGGCCGGATTTTGATGCCGATGGTCTCATTCGATTCGCATGGATGCGTAGATATTTTTAGCATTTTAAATTTTGAAATTTCGTTAATTAGAAAAATGTACGGAGCAATTTAAAATATCAGGTCAGTACATCGTAAACGGTGTCGGTTTATTTTTCAAACTGTCATATCTCCAGATTTTCGGGCCGGATTTTGATGCCAATGGTCTCATTCGATTCGCATGAAAATATAGATATTTTTAGCATTTTAAATTTTGAAATTTCGTTAATTAGAAAAAGTTTAAGAGCAATTTAAAATATCAGCTCATTACATCGTAAACGGTGTCGGTTTATTTTTCAAACTGTCATATCTCCAGATTTTCGGGCCGGATTTTGATGCCGATGGTCTCATTCGATTCGCATGAAAATATAGATATTTTTAGCATTTTAAATTTTGAAATTTCGTTAATTAGAAAAATGTACGGAGCAATTTAAAATATCAGGTCAGTACATCGTAAACGGTGTCGGTTTATTTTTCAAACTGTCATATCTCCAGATTTTCGGGCCGGATTTTGATGCCAATGGTCTCATTCGATTCGCATGAAAATATAGATATTTTTAGCATTTTAAATTTTGAAATTTCGTTAATTAGAAAAAGTTTAAGAGCAATTTAAAATATCAGCTCATTACATCGTAAACGGTGTCGGTTTATTTTTCAAACTGTCATATCTCCAGATTTTCGGGCCGGATTTTGATGCCGATGGTCTCATTCGATTCGCATGGATGCGTAGATATTTTTAGCATTTTAAATTTTGAAATTTCGTTAATTAGAAAAATGTACGGAGCAATTTAAAATATCAGGTCAGTACATCGTAAACGGTGTCGGTTTATTTTTCAAACTGTCATATCTCCAGATTTTCGGGCCGGATTTTGATGCCAATGGTCTCATTCGATTCGCATGAAAATATAGATATTTTTAGCATTTTAAATTTTGAAATTTCGTTAATTAGAAAAAGTTTAAGAGCAATTTAAAATATCAGCTCATTACATCGTAAACGGTGTCGGTTTATTTTTCAAACTGTCATATCTCCAGATTTTCGGGCCGGATTTTGATGCCGATGGTCTCATTCGATTCGCATGAAAATATAGATATTTTTAGCATTTTAAATTTTGAAATTTCGTTAATTAGAAAAAGTTTAAGAGCAATTTAAAATATCAGCTCATTACATCGTAAACGGTGTCGGTTTATTTTTCAAACTGTCATATCTCCAGATTTTCGGGCCGGATTTTGATGCCGATGGTCTCATTCGATTCGCATGAAAATATAGATATTTTTAGCATTTTAAATTTTGAAATTTCTTTAATTAGAAAAAGTTTAAGAGCTATTTAAAATATCAGCTCATTACATCGTAAACGGTGTCGGTTTATTTTTCAAACTGTCATATCTCCAGATTTTCGGGCCGGATTTTGATGCCAATGGTCTCATTCGATTCGCATGAAAATATAGATATTTTTAGCATTTTAAATTTTGAAATTTCGTTAATTAGAAAAAGTTTAAGAGCAATTTAAAATATCAGCTCATTACATCGTAAACGGTGTCGGTTTATTTTTCAAACTGTCATATCTCCAGATTTTCGGGCCGGATTTTGATGCCGATGGTCTCATTCGATTCGCATGGATGCGTAGATATTTTTAGCATTTTAAATTTTGAAATTTCGTTAATTAGAAAAATGTACGGAGCAATTTAAAATATCAGGTCAGTACATCGTAAACGGTGTCGGTTTATTTTTCAAACTGTCATATCTCCAGATTTTCGGGCCGGATTTTGATGCCAATGGTCTCATTCGATTCGCATGAAAATATAGATATGTTTAGCATTTAAATTTTGAAATTTCGTTAATTAGAAAAATGTACGGAGCAATTTAAAATATCAGGTCAGTACATCGTAAACGGTGTCGGTTTATTTTTCAAACTGTCATATCTCCAGATTTTCGGGCCGGATTTTGATGCCAATGGTCTCATTCGATTCGCATGAAAATATAGATATTTTTAGCATTTTAAATTTTGAAATTTCGTTAATTAGAAAAAGTTTAAGAGCAATTTAAAATATCAGCTCATTACATCGTAAACGGTGTCGGTTTATTTTTCAAACTGTCATATCTCCAGATTTTCGGGCCGGATTTTGATGCCGATGGTCTCATTCGATTCGCATGGATGCGTAGATATTTTTAGCATTTTAAATTTTGAAATTTCGTTAATTAGAAAAATGTACGGAGCAATTTAAAATATCAGGTCAGTACATCGTAAACGGTGTCGGTTTATTTTTCAAACTGTCATATCTCCAGATTTTCGGGCCGGATTTTGATGCCAATGGTCTCATTCGATTCGCATGAAAATATAGATATTTTTAGCATTTTAAATTTTGAAATTTCGTTAATTAGAAAAAGTTTAAGAGCAATTTAAAATATCAGCTCATTACATCGTAAACGGTGTCGGTTTATTTTTCAAACTGTCATATCTCCAGATTTTCGGGCCGGATTTTGATGCCGATGGTCTCATTCGATTCGCATGGATGCGTAGATATTTTTAGCATTTTAAATTTTGAAATTTCGTTAATTAGAAAAATGTACGGAGCAATTTAAAATATCAGGTCAGTACATCGTAAACGGTGTCGGTTTATTTTTCAAACTGTCATATCTCCAGATTTTCGGGCCGGATTTTGATGCCAATGGTCTCATTCGATTCGCATGAAAATATAGATATGTTTAGCATTTTAAATTTTGAAATTTCGTTAATTAGAAAAATGTACGGAGCAATTTAAAATATCAGGTCAGTACATCGTAAACGGTGTCGGTTTATTTTTCAAACTGTCATATCTCCAGATTTTCGGGCCGGATTTTGATGCCAATGGTCTCATTCGATTCGCATGAAAATCTAGATATGTTTAGCATTTTAAATTTTGAAATTTCGTTAATTAGAAAAATGTACGGAGCAATTTAAAATATCAGGTCAGTACATCGTAAACGGTGTCGGTTTATTTTTCAAACTGTCATATCTCCAGATTTTCGGGCCGGATTTTGATGCCAATGGTCTCATTCGATTCGCATGAAAATATAGATATTTTTAGCATTTTAAATTTTGAAATTTCGTTAATTAGAAAAAGTTTAAGAGCAATTTAAAATATCAGCTCATTACATCGTAAACGGTGTCGGTTTATTTTTCAAACTGTCATATCTCCAGATTTTCGGGCCGGATTTTGATGCCGATGGTCTCATTCGATTCGCATGAAAATATAGATATTTTTAGCATTTTAAATTTTGAAATTTCGTTAATTAGAAAAAGTTTAAGAGCTATTTAAAATATCAGCTCATTACATCGTAAACGGTGTCGGTTTATTTTTCAAACTGTCATATCTCCAGATTTTCGGGCCGGATTTTGATGCCAATGGTCTCATTCGATTCGCATGAAAATATAGATATTTTTAGCATTTTAAATTTTGAAATTTCGTTAATTAGAAAAAGTTTAAGAGCAATTTAAAATATCAGCTCATTACATCGTAAACGGTGTCGGTTTATTTTTCAAACTGTCATATCTCCAGATTTTCGGGCCGGATTTTGATGCCGATGGTCTCATTCGATTCGCATGGATGCGTAGATATTTTTAGCATTTTAAATTTTGAAATTTCGTTAATTAGAAAAATGTACGGAGCAATTTAAAATATCAGGTCAGTACATCGTAAACGGTGTCGGTTTATTTTTCAAACTGTCATATCTCCAGATTTTCGGGCCGGATTTTGATGCCAATGGTCTCATTCGATTCGCATGAAAATATAGATATGTTTAGCATTTTAAATTTTGAAATTTCGTTAATTAGAAAAATGTACGGAGCAATTTAAAATATCAGGTCAGTACATCGTAAACGGTGTCGGTTTATTTTTCAAACTGTCATATCTCCAGATTTTCGGGCCGGATTTTGATGCCAATGGTCTCATTCGATTCGCATGAAAATCTAGATATGTTTAGCATTTTAAATTTTGAAATTTCGTTAATTAGAAAAATGTACGGAGCAATTTAAAATATCAGGTCAGTACATCGTAAACGGTGTCGGTTTATTTTTCAAACTGTCATATCTCCAGATTTTCGGGCCGGATTTTGATGCCAATGGTCTCATTCGATTCGCATGAAAATATAGATATTTTTAGCATTTTAAATTTTGAAATTTCGTTAATTAGAAAAAGTTTAAGAGCAATTTAAAATATCAGCTCATTACATCGTAAACGGTGTCGGTTTATTTTTCAAACTGTCATATCTCCAGATTTTCGGGCCGGATTTTGATGCCGATGGTCTCATTCGATTCGCATGAAAATATAGATATTTTTAGCATTTTAAATTTTGAAATTTCGTTAATTAGAAAAAGTTTAAGAGCTATTTAAAATATCAGCTCATTACATCGTAAACGGTGTCGGTTTATTTTTCAAACTGTCATATCTCCAGATTTTCGGGCCGGATTTTGATGCCAATGGTCTCATTCGATTCGCATGAAAATATAGATATTTTTAGCATTTTAAATTTTGAAATTTCGTTAATTAGAAAAAGTTTAAGAGCAATTTAAAATATCAGCTCATTACATCGTAAACGGTGTCGGTTTATTTTTCAAACTGTCATATCTCCAGATTTTCGGGCCGGATTTTGATGCCGATGGTCTCATTCGATTCGCATGGATGCGTAGATATTTTTAGCATTTTAAATTTTGAAATTTCGTTAATTAGAAAAATGTACGGAGCAATTTAAAATATCAGGTCAGTACATCGTAAACGGTGTCGGTTTATTTTTCAAACTGTCATATCTCCAGATTTTCGGGCCGGATTTTGATGCCAATGGTCTCATTCGATTCGCATGAAAATATAGATATGTTTAGCATTTAAATTTTGAAATTTCGTTAATTAGAAAAATGTACGGAGCAATTTAAAATATCAGGTCAGTACATCGTAAACGGTGTCGGTTTATTTTTCAAACTGTCATATCTCCAGATTTTCGGGCCGGATTTTGATGCCAATGGTCTCATTCGATTCGCATGAAAATATAGATATTTTTAGCATTTTAAATTTTGAAATTTCGTTAATTAGAAAAAGTTTAAGAGCAATTTAAAATATCAGCTCATTACATCGTAAACGGTGTCGGTTTATTTTTCAAACTGTCATATCTCCAGATTTTCGGGCCGGATTTTGATGCCGATGGTCTCATTCGATTCGCATGGATGCGTAGATATTTTTAGCATTTTAAATTTTGAAATTTCGTTAATTAGAAAAATGTACGGAGCAATTTAAAATATCAGGTCAGTACATCGTAAACGGTGTCGGTTTATTTTTCAAACTGTCATATCTCCAGATTTTCGGGCCGGATTTTGATGCCAATGGTCTCATTCGATTCGCATGAAAATATAGATATTTTTAGCATTTTAAATTTTGAAATTTCGTTAATTAGAAAAAGTTTAAGAGCAATTTAAAATATCAGCTCATTACATCGTAAACGGTGTCGGTTTATTTTTCAAACTGTCATATCTCCAGATTTTCGGGCCGGATTTTGATGCCGATGGTCTCATTCGATTCGCATGGATGCGTAGATATTTTTAGCATTTTAAATTTTGAAATTTCGTTAATTAGAAAAATGTACGGAGCAATTTAAAATATCAGGTCAGTACATCGTAAACGGTGTCGGTTTATTTTTCAAACTGTCATATCTCCAGATTTTCGGGCCGGATTTTGATGCCAATGGTCTCATTCGATTCGCATGAAAATATAGATATGTTTAGCATTTTAAATTTTGAAATTTCGTTAATTAGAAAAATGTACGGAGCAATTTAAAATATCAGGTCAGTACATCGTAAACGGTGTCGGTTTATTTTTCAAACTGTCATATCTCCAGATTTTCGGGCCGGATTTTGATGCCGATGGTCTCATTCGATTCGCATGGATGCGTAGATATTTTTAGCATTTTAAATTTTGAAATTTCGTTAATTAGAAAAAGTTTAAGAGCAATTTAAAATATCAGCTCATTACATCGTAAACGGTGTCGGTTTATTTTTCAAACTGTCATATCTCCAGATTTTCGGGCCGGATTTTGATGCCAATGGTCTCATTCGATTCGCATGAAAATATAGATATTTTTAGCATTTTAAATTTTGAAATTTCGTTAATTAGAAAAAGTTTAAGAGCAATTTAAAATATCAGCTCATTACATCGTAAACGGTGTCGGTTTATTTTTCAAACTGTCATATCTCCAGATTTTCGGGCCGGATTTTGATGCCAATGGTCTCATTCGATTCGCATGAAAATATAGATATTTTTAGCATTTTAAATTTTGAAATTTCGTTAATTAGAAAAAGTTTAAGAGCAATTTAAAATATCAGCTCATTACATCGTAAACGGTGTCGGTTTATTTTTCAAACTGTCATATCTCCAGACTTTCGGGCCGGATTTTGATGCCAATGGTCTCATTCGATTCGCATGGATGCGTAGATATTTGTAGCATTTTAAATTTTGAAATTTCGTTAATTAGAAAAAGTTTAAGAGCAATTTAAAATATCAGCTCATTACATCGTAAACGGTGTCGGTTTATTTTTCAAACTGTCATATCTCCAGATTTTCGGGCCGGATTTTGATGCCGATGGTCTCATTCGATTCGCATGGATGCGTAGATATTTTTAGCATTTTAAATTTTGAAATTTCGTTAATTAGAAAAAGTTTAAGAGCAATTTAAAATATCAGCTCATTACATCGTAAACGGTGTCGGTTTATTTTTCAAACTGTCATATCTCCAGATTTTCGGGCCGGATTTTGATGCCAATGGTCTCATTCGATTCGCATGAAAATATAGATATTTTTAGCATTTTAAATTTTGAAATTTCGTTAATTAGAAAAAGTTTAAGAGCAATTTAAAATATCAGCTCATTACATCGTAAACGGTGTCGGTTTATTTTTCAAACTGTCATATCTCCAGATTTTCGGGCCGGATTTTGATGCCAATGGTCTCATTCGATTCGCATGAAAATATAGATATTTTTAGCATTTTAAATTTTGAAATTTCGTTAATTAGAAAAAGTTTAAGAGCAATTTAAAATATCAGCTCATTACATCGTAAACGGTGTCGGTTTATTTTTCAAACTGTCATATCTCCAGATTTTCGGGCCGGATTTTGATGCCGATGGTCTCATTCGATTCGCATGGATGCGTAGATATTTTTAGCATTTTAAATTTTGAAATTTCGTTAATTAGAAAAATGTACGGAGCAATTTAAAATATCAGGTCAGTACATCGTAAACGGGGTCGGTTTATTTTTCAAACTGTCATATCTCCAGATTTTCGGGCCGGATTTTGATGCCAATGGTCTCATTCGATTCGCATGAAAATATAGATATTTTTAGCATTTTAAATTTTGAAATTTCGTTAATTAGAAAAAGTTTAAGAGCAATTTAAAATATCAGCTCATTACATCGTAAACGGTGTCGGTTTATTTTTCAAACTGTCATATCTCCAGATTTTCGGGCCGGATTTTGATGCCGATGGTCTCATTCGATTCGCATGGATGCGTAGATATTTTTAGCATTTTAAATTTTGAAATTTCGTTAATTAGAAAAATGTACGGAGCAATTTAAAATATCAGGTCAGTACATCGTAAACGGTGTCGGTTTATTTTTCAAACTGTCATATCTCCAGATTTTCGGGCCGGATTTTGATGCCAATGGTCTCATTCGATTCGCATGAAAATATAGATATTTTTAGCATTTTAAATTTTGAAATTTCGTTAATTAGAAAAAGTTTAAGAGCAATTTAAAATATCAGCTCATTACATCGTAAACGGTGTCGGTTTATTTTTCAAACTGTCATATCTCCAGATTTTCGGGCCGGATTTTGATGCCAATGGTCTCATTCGATTCGCATGAAAATATAGATATTTTTAGCATTTTAAATTTTGAAATTTCGTTAATTAGAAAAAGTTTAAGAGCAATTTAAAATATCAGCTCATTACATCGTAAACGGTGTCGGTTTATTTTTCAAACTGTCATATCTCCAGATTTTCGGGCCGGATTTTGATGCCGATGGTCTCATTCGATTCGCATGGATGCGTAGATATTTTTAGCATTTTAAATTTTGAAATTTCGTTAATTAGAAAAATGTACGGAGCAATTTAAAATATCAGGTCAGTACATCGTAAACGGTGTCGGTTTATTTTTCAAACTGTCATATCTCCAGATTTTCGGGCCGGATTTTGATGCCAATGGTCTCATTCGATTCGCATGAAAATATAGATATTTTTAGCATTTTAAATTTTGAAATTTCGTTAATTAGAAAAAGTTTAAGAGCAATTTAAAATATCAGCTCATTACATCGTAAACGGTGTCGGTTTATTTTTCAAACTGTCATATCTCCAGATTTTCGGGCCGGATTTTGATGCCGATGGTCTCATTCGATTCGCATGGATGCGTAGATATTTTTAGCATTTTAAATTTTGAAATTTCGTTAATTAGAAAAATGTACGGAGCAATTTAAAATATCAGGTCAGTACATCGTAAACGGTGTCGGTTTATTTTTCAAACTGTCATATCTCCAGATTTTCGGGCCGGATTTTGATGCCAATGGTCTCATTCGATTCGCATGAAAATATAGATATTTTTAGCATTTTAAATTTTGAAATTTCGTTAATTAGAAAAAGTTTAAGAGCAATTTAAAATATCAGCTCATTACATCGTAAACGGTGTCGGTTTATTTTTCAAACTGTCATATCTCCAGATTTTCGGGCCGGATTTTGATGCCAATGGTCTCATTCGATTCGCATGAAAATATAGATATTTTTAGCATTTTAAATTTTGAAATTTCGTTAATTAGAAAAAGTTTAAGAGCAATTTAAAATATCAGCTCATTACATCGTAAACGGTGTCGGTTTATTTTTCAAACTGTCATATCTCCAGATTTTCGGGCCGGATTTTGATGCCGATGGTCTCATTCGATTCGCATGGATGCGTAGATATTTTTAGCATTTTAAATTTTGAAATTTCGTTAATTAGAAAAATGTACGGAGCAATTTAAAATATCAGGTCAGTACATCGTAAACGGTGTCGGTTTATTTTTCAAACTGTCATATCTCCAGATTTTCGGGCCGGATTTTGATGCCGATGGTCTCATTCGATTCGCATGGATGCGTAGATATTTTTAGCATTTTAAATTTTGAAATTTCGTTAATTAGAAAAATGTACGGAGCAATTTAAAATATCAGGTCAGTACATCGTAAACGGTGTCGGTTTATTTTTCAAACTGTCATATCTCCAGATTTTCGGGCCGGATTTTGATGCCAATAGTCTCATTCGATTCGCATGAAAATATAGATATTTTTAGCATTTTAAATTTTGAAATTTCGTTAATTAGAAAAAGTTTAAGAGCAATTTAAAATATCAGCTCATTACATCGTAAACGGTGTCGGTTTATTTTTCAAACTGTCATATCTCCAGATTTTCGGGCCGGATTTTGATGCCAATGGTCTCATTCGATTCGCATGAAAATATAGATATTTTTAGCATTTTAAATTTTGAAATTTCGTTAATTAGAAAAAGTTTAAGAGCAATTTAAAATATCAGCTCATTACATCGTAAACGGTGTCGGTTTATTTTTCAAACTGTCATATCTCCAGATTTTCGGGCCGGATTTTGATGCCAATGGTCTCATTCGATTCGCATGAAAATATAGATATTTTTAGCATTTTAAATTTTGAAATTTCGTTAATTAGAAAAAGTTTAAGAGCAATTTAAAATATCAGCTCATTACATCGTAAACGGTGTCGGTTTATTTTTCAAACTGTCATATCTCCAGATTTTCGGGCCGGATTTTGATGCCAATGGTCTCATTCGATTCGCATGAAAATATAGATATTTTTAGCATTTTAAATTTTGAAATTTCGTTAATTAGAAAAAGTTTAAGAGCAATTTAAAATATCAGCTCATTACATCGTAAACGGTGTCGGTTTATTTTTCCAACTGTCATATCTCCAGATTTTCGGGCCGGATTTTGATGCCGATGGTCTCATTCGATTCGCATGGATGCGTAGATATTTTTAGCATTTTAAATTTTGAAATTTCGTTAATTAGAAAAATGTACGGAGCAATTTAAAATATCAGGTCAGTACATCGTAAACGGTGTCGGTTTATTTTTCAAACTGTCATATCTCCAGATTTTCGGGCCGGATTTTGATGCCAATGGTCTCATTCGATTCGCATGGATGCGTAGATATTTGTAGCATTTTAAATTTTGAAATTTCGTTAATTAGAAAAAGTTTAAGAGCAATTTAAAATATCAGCTCATTACATCGTAAACGGTGTCGGTTTATTTTTCAAACTGTCATATCTCCAGATTTTCGGGCCGGATTTTGATGCCAATGGTCTCATTCGATTCGCATGAAAATATAGATATTTTTAGCATTTTAAATTTTGAAATTTCGTTAATTAGAAAAAGTTTAAGAGCAATTTAAAATATCAGCTCATTACATCGTAAACGGTGTCGGTTTATTTTTCAAACTGTCATATCTCCAGATTTTCGGGCCGGATTTTGATGCCAATGGTCTCATTCGATTCGCATGAAAATATAGATATTTTTAGCATTTTAAATTTTGAAATTTCGTTAATTAGAAAAAGTTTAAGAGCAATTTAAAATATCAGCTCATTACATCGTAAACGGTGTCGGTTTATTTTTCAAACTGTCATATCTCCAGATTTTCGGGCCGGATTTTGATGCCAATGGTCTCATTCGATTCGCATGAAAATATAGATATTTTTAGCATTTTAAATTTTGAAATTTCGTTAATTAGAAAAAGTTTAAGAGCAATTTAAAATATCAGCTCATTACATCGTAAACGGTGTCGGTTTATTTTTCAAACTGTCATATCTCCAGATTTTCGGGCCGGATTTTGATGCCAATGGTCTCATTCGATTCGCATGAAAATATAGATATTTTTAGCATTTTAAATTTTGAAATTTCGTTAATTAGAAAAAGTTTAAGAGCAATTTAAAATATCAGCTCATTACATCGTAAACGGTGTCGGTTTATTTTTCAAACTGTCATATCTCCAGATTTTCGGGCCGGATTTTGATGCCGATGGTCTCATTCGATTCGCATGGATGCGTAGATATTTTTAGCATTTTAAATTTTGAAATTTCGTTAATTAGAAAAATGTACGGAGCAATTTAAAATATCAGGTCAGTACATCGTAAACGGTGTCGGTTTATTTTTCAAACTGTCATATCTCCAGATTTTCGGGCCGGATTTTGATGCCAATGGTCTCATTCGATTCGCATGAAAATATAGATATTTTTAGCATTTTAAATTTTGAAATTTCGTTAATTAGAAAAAGTTTAAGAGCAATTTAAAATATCAGCTCATTACATCGTAAACGGTGTCGGTTTATTTTTCAAACTGTCATATCTCCAGATTTTCGGGCCGGATTTTGATGCCGATGGTCTCATTCGATTCGCATGGATGCGTAGATATTTTTAGCATTTTAAATTTTGAAATTTCGTTAATTAGAAAAATGTACGGAGCAATTTAAAATATCAGGTCAGTACATCGTAAACGGTGTCGGTTTATTTTTCAAACTGTCATATCTCCAGATTTTCGGGCCGGATTTTGATGCCAATGGTCTCATTCGATTCGCATGGATGCGTAGATATTTGTAGCATTTTAAATTTTGAAATTTCGTTAATTAGAAAAAGTTTAAGAGCAATTTAAAATATCAGCTCATTACATCGTAAACGGTGTCGGTTTATTTTTCAAACTGTCATATCTCCAGATTTTCGGGCCGGATTTTGATGCCAATGGTCTCATTCGATTCGCATGAAAATATAGATATTTTTAGCATTTTAAATTTTGAAATTTCGTTAATTAGAAAAAGTTTAAGAGCAATTTAAAATATCAGCTCATTACATCGTAAACGGTGTCGGTTTATTTTTCAAACTGTCATATCTCCAGATTTTCGGGCCGGATTTTGATGCCAATGGTCTCATTCGATTCGCATGAAAATATAGATATTTTTAGCATTTTAAATTTTGAAATTTCGTTAATTAGAAAAAGTTTAAGAGCAATTTAAAATATCAGCTCATTACATCGTAAACGGTGTCGGTTTATTTTTCAAACTGTCATATCTCCAGATTTTCGGGCCGGATTTTGATGCCGATGGTCTCATTCGATTCGCATGGATGCGTAGATATTTTTAGCATTTTAAATTTTGAAATTTCGTTAATTAGAAAAATGTACGGAGCAATTTAAAATATCAGGTCAGTACATCGTAAACGGTGTCGGTTTATTTTTCAAACTGTCATATCTCCAGATTTTCGGGCCGGATTTTGATGCCAATGGTCTCATTCGATTCGCATGAAAATATAGATATGTTTAGCATTTTAAATTTTGAAATTTCGTTAATTAGAAAAATGTACGGAGCAATTTAAAATATCAGGTCAGTACATCGTAAACGGTGTCGGTTTATTTTTCAAACTGTCATATCTCCAGATTTTCGGGCCGGATTTTGATGCCAATGGTCTCATTCGATTCGCATGAACATCTACATATGTTTAGCATTTTAAATTTTGAAATTTCGTTAATTAGAAAAATGTACGGAGCAATTTAAAATATCAGGTCAGTACATCGTAAACGGTGTCGGTTTATTTTTCAAACTGTCATATCTCCAGATTTTCGGGCCGGATTTTGATGCCAATGGTCTCATTCGATTCGCATGAAAATATAGATATTTTTAGCATTTTAAATTTTGAAATTTCGTTAATTAGAAAAAGTTTAAGAGCAATTTAAAATATCAGCTCATTACATCGTAAACGGTGTCGGTTTATTTTTCAAACTGTCATATCTCCAGATTTTCGGGCCGGATTTTGATGCCGATGGTCTCATTCGATTCGCATGGATGCGTAGATATTTTTAGCATTTTAAATTTTGAAATTTCGTTAATTAGAAAAAGTTTAAGAGCAATTTAAAATATCAGCTCATTACATCGTAAACGGTGTCGGTTTATTTTTCAAACTGTCATATCTCCAGATTTTCGGGCCGGATTTTGATGCCAATGGTCTCATTCGATTCGCATGAAAATATAGATATTTTTAGCATTTTAAATTTTGAAATTTCGTTAATTAGAAAAAGTTTAAGAGCAATTTAAAATATCAGCTCATTACATCGTAAACGGTGTCGGTTTATTTTTCAAACTGTCATATCTCCAGATTTTCGGGCCGGATTTTGATGCCGATGGTCTCATTCGATTCGCATGGATGCGTAGATATTTTTAGCATTTTAAATTTTGAAATTTCGTTAATTAGAAAAATGTACGGAGCAATTTAAAATATCAGGTCAGTACATCGTAAACGGTGTCGGTTTATTTTTCAAACTGTCATATCTCCAGATTTTCGGGCCGGATTTTGATGCCAATGGTCTCATTCGATTCGCATGAAAATATAGATATTTTTAGCATTTTAAATTTTGAAATTTCGTTAATTAGAAAAAGTTTAAGAGCAATTTAAAATATCAGCTCATTACATCGTAAACGGTGTCGGTTTATTTTTCAAACTGTCATATCTCCAGATTTTCGGGCCGGATTTTGATGCCGATGGTCTCATTCGATTCGCATGGATGCGTAGATATTTTTAGCATTTTAAATTTTGAAATTTCGTTAATTAGAAAAATGTACGGAGCAATTTAAAATATCAGGTCAGTACATCGTAAACGGTGTCGGTTTATTTTTCAAACTGTCATATCTCCAGATTTTCGGGCCGGATTTTGATGCCAATGGTCTCATTCGATTCGCATGGATGCGTAGATATTTGTAGCATTTTAAATTTTGAAATTTCGTTAATTAGAAAAAGTTTAAGAGCAATTTAAAATATCAGCTCATTACATCGTAAACGGTGTCGGTTTATTTTTCAAACTGTCATATCTCCAGATTTTCGGGCCGGATTTTGATGCCAATGGTCTCATTCGATTCGCATGAAAATATAGATATTTTTAGCATTTTAAATTTTGAAATTTCGTTAATTAGAAAAAGTTTAAGAGCAATTTAAAATATCAGCTCATTACATCGTAAACGGTGTCGGTTTATTTTTCAAACTGTCATATCTCCAGATTTTCGGGCCGGATTTTGATGCCAATGGTCTCATTCGATTCGCATGAAAATATAGATATTTTTAGCATTTTAAATTTTGAAATTTCGTTAATTAGAAAAAGTTTAAGAGCAATTTAAAATATCAGCTCATTACATCGTAAACGGTGTCGGTTTATTTTTCAAACTGTCATATCTCCAGATTTTCGGGCCGGATTTTGATGCCAATGGTCTCATTCGATTCGCATGAAAATATAGATATTTTTAGCATTTTAAATTTTGAAATTTCGTTAATTAGAAAAAGTTTAAGAGCAATTTAAAATATCAGCTCATTACATCGTAAACGGTGTCGGTTTATTTTTCAAACTGTCATATCTCCAGATTTTCGGGCCGGATTTTGATGCCAATGGTCTCATTCGATTCGCATGAAAATATAGATATTTTTAGCATTTTAAATTTTGAAATTTCGTTAATTAGAAAAAGTTTAAGAGCAATTTAAAATATCAGCTCATTACATCGTAAACGGTGTCGGTTTATTTTTCAAACTGTCATATCTCCAGATTTTCGGGCCGGATTTTGATGCCGATGGTCTCATTCGATTCGCATGGATGCGTAGATATTTTTAGCATTTTAAATTTTGAAATTTCGTTAATTAGAAAAATGTACGGAGCAATTTAAAATATCAGGTCAGTACATCGTAAACGGTGTCGGTTTATTTTTCAAACTGTCATATCTCCAGATTTTCGGGCCGGATTTTGATGCCAATGGTCTCATTCGATTCGCATGAAAATATAGATATGTTTAGCATTTTAAATTTTGAAATTTCGTTAATTAGAAAAATGTACGGAGCAATTTAAAATATCAGGTCAGTACATCGTAAACGGTGTCGGTTTATTTTTCAAACTGTCATATCTCCAGATTTTCGGGCCGGATTTTGATGCCAATGGTCTCATTCGATTCGCATGAACATCTAGATATGTTTAGCATTTTAAATTTTGAAATTTCGTTAATTAGAAAAATGTACGGAGCAATTTAAAATATCAGGTCAGTACATCGTAAACGGTGTCGGTTTATTTTTCAAACTGTCATATCTCCAGATTTTCGGGCCGGATTTTGATGCCAATGGTCTCATTCGATTCGCATGAAAATATAGATATTTTTAGCATTTTAAATTTTGAAATTTCGTTAATTAGAAAAAGTTTAAGAGCAATTTAAAATATCAGCTCATTACATCGTAAACGGTGTCGGTTTATTTTTCAAACTGTCATATCTCCAGATTTTCGGGCCGGATTTTGATGCCGATGGTCTCATTCGATTCGCATGGATGCGTAGATATTTTTAGCATTTTAAATTTTGAAATTTCGTTAATTAGAAAAAGTTTAAGAGCAATTTAAAATATCAGCTCATTACATCGTAAACGGTGTCGGTTTATTTTTCAAACTGTCATATCTCCAGACTTTCGGGCCGGATTTTGATGCCAATGGTCTCATTCGATTCGCATGGATGCGTAGATATTTGTAGCATTTTAAATTTTGAAATTTCGTTAATTAGAAAAAGTTTAAGAGCAATTTAAAATATCAGCTCATTACATCGTAAACGGTGTCGGTTTATTTTTCAAACTGTCATATCTCCAGATTTTCGGGCCGGATTTTGATGCCGATGGTCTCATTCGATTTGCATGGATGCGTAGATATTTTTAGCATTTTAAATTTTGAAATTTCGTTAATTAGAAAAATGTACGGAGCAATTTAAAATATCAGGTCAGTACATCGTAAACGGTGTCGGTTTATTTTTCAAACTGTCATATCTCCAGATTTTCGGGCCGGATTTTGATGCCGATGGTCTCATTCGATTCGCATGGATGCGTAGATATTTTTAGCATTTTAAATTTTGAAATTTCGTTAATTAGAAAAAGTTTAAGAGCAATTTAAAATATCAGCTCATTACATCGTAAACGGTGTCGGTTTATTTTTCAAACTGTCATATCTCCAGACTTTCGGGCCGGATTTTGATGCCAATGGTCTCATTCGATTCGCATGGATGCGTAGATATTTGTAGCATTTTAAATTTTGAAATTTCGTTAATTAGAAAAAGTTTAAGAGCAATTTAAAATATCAGCTCATTACATCGTAAACGGTGTCGGTTTATTTTTCAAACTGTCATATCTCCAGATTTTCGGGCCGGATTTTGATGCCGATGGTCTCATTCGATTCGCATGGATGCGTAGATATTTTTAGCATTTTAAATTTTGAAATTTCGTTAATTAGAAAAATGTACGGAGCAATTTAAAATATCAGGTCAGTACATCGTAAACGGTGTCGGTTTATTTTTCAAACTGTCATATCTCCAGATTTTCGGGCCGGATTTTGATGCCAATGGTCTCATTCGATTCGCATGAAAATATAGATATTTTTAGCATTTTAAATTTTGAAATTTCGTTAATTAGAAAAAGTTTAAGAGCAATTTAAAATATCAGCTCATTACATCGTAAACGGTGTCGGTTTATTTTTCAAACTGTCATATCTCCAGATTTTCGGGCCGGATTTTGATGCCAATGGTCTCATTCGATTCGCATGAAAATATAGATATTTTTAGCATTTTAAATTTTGAAATTTCGTTAATTAGAAAAAGTTTAAGAGCAATTTAAAATATCAGCTCATTACATCGTAAACGGTGTCGGTTTATTTTTCAAACTGTCATATCTCCAGATTTTCGGGCCGGATTTTGATGCCGATGGTCTCATTCGATTCGCATGAAAATATAGATATTTTTAGCATTTTAAATTTTGAAATTTCGTTAATTAGAAAAATGTACGGAGCAATTTAAAATATCAGGTCAGTACATCGTAAACGGTGTCGGTTTATTTTTCAAACTGTCATATCTCCAGATTTTCGGGCCGGATTTTGATGCCAATGGTCTCATTCGATTCGCATGAAAATATAGATATTTTTAGCATTTTAAATTTTGAAATTTCGTTAATTAGAAAAAGTTTAAGAGCAATTTAAAATATCAGCTCATTACATCGTAAACGGTGTCGGTTTATTTTTCAAACTGTCATATCTCCAGATTTTCGGGCCGGATTTTGATGCCAATGGTCTCATTCGATTCGCATGAAAATATAGATATTTTTAGCATTTTAAATTTTGAAATTTCGTTAATTAGAAAAAGTTTAAGAGCAATTTAAAATATCAGCTCATTACATCGTAAACGGTGTCGGTTTATTTTTCAAACTGTCATATCTCCAGATTTTCGGGCCGGATTTTGATGCCGATGGTCTCATTCGATTCGCATGGATGCGTAGATATTTTTAGCATTTTAAATTTTGAAATTTCGTTAATTAGAAAAATGTACGGAGCAATTTAAAATATCAGGTCAGTACATCGTAAACGGTGTCGGTTTATTTTTCAAACTGTCATATCTCCAGATTTTCGGGCCGGATTTTGATGCCAATGGTCTCATTCGATTCGCATGAAAATATAGATATTTTTAGCATTTTAAATTTTGAAATTTCATTAATTAGAAAAAGTTTAAGAGCAATTTAAAATATCAGCTCATTACATCGTAAACGGTGTCGGTTTATTTTTCAAACTGTCATATCTCCAGATTTTCGGGCCGGATTTTGATGCCAATGGTCTCATTCGATTCGCATGAAAATATAGATATTTTTAGCATTTTAAATTTTGAAATTTCGTTAATTAGAAAAAGTTTAAGAGCAATTTAAAATATCAGCTCATTACATCGTAAACGGTGTCGGTTTATTTTTCAAACTGTCATATCTCCAGATTTTCGGGCCGGATTTTGATGCCGATGGTCTCATTCGATTCGCATGGATGCGTAGATATTTTTAGCATTTTAAATTTTGAAATTTCGTTAATTAGAAAAATGTACGGAGCAATTTAAAATATCAGGTCAGTACATCGTAAACGGTGTCGGTTTATTTTTCAAACTGTCATATCTCCAGATTTTCGGGCCGGATTTTGATGCCGATGGTCTCATTCGATTCGCATGGATGCGTAGATATTTTTAGCATTTTAAATTTTGAAATTTCGTTAATTAGAAAAATGTACGGAGCAATTTAAAATATCAGGTCAGTACATCGTAAACGGTGTCGGTTTATTTTTCAAACTGTCATATCTCCAGATTTTCGGGCCGGATTTTGATGCCAATGGTCTCATTCGATTCGCATGAAAATATAGATATTTTTAGCATTTTAAATTTTGAAATTTCGTTAATTAGAAAAAGTTTAAGAGCAATTTAAAATATCAGCTCATTACATCGTAAACGGTGTCGGTTTATTTTTCAAACTGTCATATCTCCAGATTTTCGGGCCGGATTTTGATGCCAATGGTCTCATTCGATTCGCATGAAAATATAGATATTTTTAGCATTTTAAATTTTGAAATTTCGTTAATTAGAAAAAGTTTAAGAGCAATTTAAAATATCAGCTCATTACATCGTAAACGGTGTCGGTTTATTTTTCAAACTGTCATATCTCCAGATTTTCGGGCCGGATTTTGATGCCAATGGTCTCATTCGATTCGCATGAAAATATAGATATTTTTAGCATTTTAAATTTTGAAATTTCGTTAATTAGAAAAAGTTTAAGAGCAATTTAAAATATCAGCTCATTACATCGTAAACGGTGTCGGTTTATTTTTCAAACTGTCATATCTCCAGATTTTCGGGCCGGATTTTGATGCCGATGGTCTCATTCGATTCGCATGGATGCGTAGATATTTTTAGCATTTTAAATTTTGAAATTTCGTTAATTAGAAAAATGTACGGAGCAATTTAAAATATCAGGTCAGTACATCGTAAACGGGGTCGGTTTATTTTTCAAACTGTCATATCTCCAGATTTTCGGGCCGGATTTTGATGCCAATGGTCTCATTCGATTCGCATGAAAATATAGATATTTTTAGCATTTTAAATTTTGAAATTTCGTTAATTAGAAAAAGTTTAAGAGCAATTTAAAATATCAGCTCATTACATCGTAAACGGTGTCGGTTTATTTTTCAAACTGTCATATCTCCAGATTTTCGGGCCGGATTTTGATGCCGATGGTCTCATTCGATTCGCATGGATGCGTAGATATTTTTAGCATTTTAAATTTTGAAATTTCGTTAATTAGAAAAATGTACGGAGCAATTTAAAATATCAGGTCAGTACATCGTAAACGGTGTCGGTTTATTTTTCAAACTGTCATATCTCCAGATTTTCGGGCCGGATTTTGATGCCAATGGTCTCATTCGATTCGCATGAAAATATAGATATTTTTAGCATTTTAAATTTTGAAATTTCGTTAATTAGAAAAAGTTTAAGAGCAATTTAAAATATCAGCTCATTACATCGTAAACGGTGTCGGTTTATTTTTCAAACTGTCATATCTCCAGATTTTCGGGCCGGATTTTGATGCCAATGGTCTCATTCGATTCGCATGAAAATATAGATATTTTTAGCATTTTAAATTTTGAAATTTCCTTAATTAGAAAAAGTTTAAGAGCAATTTAAAATATCAGCTCATTACATCGTAAACGGTGTCGGTTTATTTTTCAAACTGTCATATCTCCAGATTTTCGGGCCGGATTTTGATGCCGATGGTCTCATTCGATTCGCATGGATGCGTAGATATTTTTAGCATTTTAAATTTTGAAATTTCGTTAATTAGAAAAATGTACGGAGCAATTTAAAATATCAGGTCAGTACATCGTAAACGGTGTCGGTTTATTTTTCAAACTGTCATATCTCCAGATTTTCGGGCCGGATTTTGATGCCAATGGTCTCATTCGATTCGCATGAAAATATAGATATTTTTAGCATTTTAAATTTTGAAATTTCGTTAATTAGAAAAAGTTTAAGAGCAATTTAAAATATCAGCTCATTACATCGTAAACGGTGTCGGTTTATTTTTCAAACTGTCATATCTCCAGATTTTCGGGCCGGATTTTGATGCCAATGGTCTCATTCGATTCGCATGAAAATATAGATATTTTTAGCATTTTAAATTTTGAAATTTCGTTAATTAGAAAAAGTTTAAGAGCAATTTAAAATATCAGCTCATTACATCGTAAACGGTGTCGGTTTATTTTTCAAACTGTCATATCTCCAGATTTTCGGGCCGGATTTTGATGCCGATGGTCTCATTCGATTCGCATGGATGCGTAGATATTTTTAGCATTTTAAATTTTGAAATTTCGTTAATTAGAAAAAGTTTAAGAGCAATTTAAAATATCAGCTCATTACATCGTAAACGGTGTCGGTTTATTTTTCAAACTGTCATATCTCCAGATTTTCGGGCCGGATTTTGATGCCGATGGTCTCATTCGATTCGCATGGATGCGTAGATATTTTTAGCATTTTAAATTTTGAAATTTCGTTAATTAGAAAAATGTACGGAGCAATTTAAAATATCAGGTCAGTACATCGTAAACGGTGTCGGTTTATTTTTCAAACTGTCATATCTCCAGATTTTCGGGCCGGATTTTGATGCCAATGGTCTCATTCGATTCGCATGAAAATATAGATATTTTTAGCATTTTAAATTTTGAAATTTCGTTAATTAGAAAAAGTTTAAGAGCAATTTAAAATATCAGCTCATTACATCGTAAACGGTGTCGGTTTATTTTTCAAACTGTCATATCTCCAGATTTTCGGGCCGGATTTTGATGCCAATGGTCTCATTCGATTCGCATGAAAATATAGATATTTTTAGCATTTTAAATTTTGAAATTTCCTTAATTAGAAAAAGTTTAAGAGCAATTTAAAATATCAGCTCATTACATCGTAAACGGTGTCGGTTTATTTTTCAAACTGTCATATCTCCAGATTTTCGGGCCGGATTTTGATGCCGATGGTCTCATTCGATTCGCATGGATGCGTAGATATTTTTAGCATTTTAAATTTTGAAATTTCGTTAATTAGAAAAATGTACGGAGCAATTTAAAATATCAGGTCAGTACATCGTAAACGGTGTCGGTTTATTTTTCAAACTGTCATATCTCCAGATTTTCGGGCCGGATTTTGATGCCAATGGTCTCATTCGATTCGCATGAAAATATAGATATTTTTAGCATTTTAAATTTTGAAATTTCGTTAATTAGAAAAAGTTTAAGAGCAATTTAAAATATCAGCTCATTACATCGTAAACGGTGTCGGTTTATTTTTCAAACTGTCATATCTCCAGATTTTCGGGCCGGATTTTGATGCCAATGGTCTCATTCGATTCGCATGAAAATATAGATATTTTTAGCATTTTAAATTTTGAAATTTCGTTAATTAGAAAAAGTTTAAGAGCAATTTAAAATATCAGCTCATTACATCGTAAACGGTGTCGGTTTATTTTTCAAACTGTCATATCTCCAGATTTTCGGGCCGGATTTTGATGCCGATGGTCTCATTCGATTCGCATGGATGCGTAGATATTTTTAGCATTTTAAATTTTGAAATTTCGTTAATTAGAAAAATGTACGGAGCAATTTAAAATATCAGGTCAGTACATCGTAAACGGGGTCGGTTTATTTTTCAAACTGTCATATCTCCAGATATTCGGGCCGGATTTTGATGCCAATGGTCTCATTCGATTCGCATGAAAATATAGATATTTTTAGCATTTTAAATTTTGAAATTTCGTTAATTAGAAAAAGTTTAAGAGCAATTTAAAATATCAGCTCATTACATCGTAAACGGTGTCGGTTTATTTTTCAAACTGTCATATCTCCAGATTTTCGGGCCGGATTTTGATGCCGATGGTCTCATTCGATTCGCATGGATGCGTAGATATTTTTAGCATTTTAAATTTTGAAATTTCGTTAATTAGAAAAATGTACGGAGCAATTTAAAATATCAGGTCAGTACATCGTAAACGGTGTCGGTTTATTTTTCAAACTGTCATATCTCCAGATTTTCGGGCCGGATTTTGATGCCAATGGTCTCATTCGATTCGCATGAAAATATAGATATTTTTAGCATTTTAAATTTTGAAATTTCGTTAATTAGAAAAAGTTTAAGAGCAATTTAAAATATCAGCTCATTACATCGTAAACGGTGTCGGTTTATTTTTCAAACTGTCATATCTCCAGATTTTCGGGCCGGATTTTGATGCCAATGGTCTCATTCGATTCGCATGAAAATATAGATATTTTTAGCATTTTAAATTTTGAAATTTCGTTAATTAGAAAAAGTTTAAGAGCAATTTAAAATATCAGCTCATTACATCGTAAACGGTGTCGGTTTATTTTTCAAACTGTCATATCTCCAGATTTTCGGGCCGGATTTTGATGCCGATGGTCTCATTCGATTCGCATGGATGCGTAGATATTTTTAGCATTTTAAATTTTGAAATTTCGTTAATTAGAAAAAGTTTAAGAGCAATTTAAAATATCAGCTCATTACATCGTAAACGGTGTCGGTTTATTTTTCAAACTGTCATATCTCCAGACTTTCGGGCCGGATTTTGATGCCAATGGTCTCATTCGATTCGCATGGATGCGTAGATATTTGTAGCATTTTAAATTTTGAAATTTCGTTAATTAGAAAAAGTTTAAGAGCAATTTAAAATATCAGCTCATTACATCGTAAACGGTGTCGGTTTATTTTTCAAACTGTCATATCTCCAGATTTTCGGGCCGGATTTTGATGCCAATGGTCTCATTCGATTCGCATGAAAATATAGATATTTTTAGCATTTTAAATTTTGAAATTTCGTTAATTAGAAAAAGTTTAAGAGCAATTTAAAATATCAGCTCATTACATCGTAAACGGTGTCGGTTTATTTTTCAAACTGTCATATCTCCAGATTTTCGGGCCGGATTTTGATGCCAATGGTCTCATTCGATTCGCATGAAAATATAGATATTTTTAGCATTTTAAATTTTGAAATTTCGTTAATTAGAAAAAGTTTAAGAGCAATTTAAAATATCAGCTCATTACATCGTAAACGGTGTCGGTTTATTTTTCAAACTGTCATATCTCCAGATTTTCGGGCCGGATTTTGATGCCGATGGTCTCATTCGATTCGCATGGATGCGTAGATATTTTTAGCATTTTAAATTTTGAAATTTCCTTAATTAGAAAAAGTTTAAGAGCAATTTAAAATATCAGCTCATTACATCGTAAACGGTGTCGGTTTATTTTTCAAACTGTCATATCTCCAGATTTTCGGGCCGGATTTTGATGCCGATGGTCTCATTCGATTCGCATGGATGCGTAGATATTTTTAGCATTTTAAATTTTGAAATTTCGTTAATTAGAAAAATGTACGGAGCAATTTAAAATATCAGGTCAGTACATCGTAAACGGTGTCGGTTTATTTTTCAAACTGTCATATCTCCAGATTTTCGGGCCGGATTTTGATGCCAATGGTCTCATTCGATTCGCATGAAAATATAGATATTTTTAGCATTTTAAATTTTGAAATTTCGTTAATTAGAAAAAGTTTAAGAGCAATTTAAAATATCAGCTCATTACATCGTAAACGGTGTCGGTTTATTTTTCAAACTGTCATATCTCCAGATTTTCGGGCCGGATTTTGATGCCAATGGTCTCATTCGATTCGCATGAAAATATAGATATTTTTAGCATTTTAAATTTTGAAATTTCGTTAATTAGAAAAAGTTTAAGAGCAATTTAAAATATCAGCTCATTACATCGTAAACGGTGTCGGTTTATTTTTCAAACTGTCATATCTCCAGATTTTCGGGCCGGATTTTGATGCCGATGGTCTCATTCGATTCGCATGGATGCGTAGATATTTTTAGCATTTTAAATTTTGAAATTTCGTTAATTAGAAAAATGTACGGAGCAATTTAAAATATCAGGTCAGTACATCGTAAACGGGGTCGGTTTATTTTTCAAACTGTCATATCTCCAGATATTCGGGCCGGATTTTGATGCCAATGGTCTCATTCGATTCGCATGAAAATATAGATATTTTTAGCATTTTAAATTTTGAAATTTCGTTAATTAGAAAAAGTTTAAGAGCAATTTAAAATATCAGCTCATTACATCGTAAACGGTGTCGGTTTATTTTTCAAACTGTCATATCTCCAGATTTTCGGGCCGGATTTTGATGCCGATGGTCTCATTCGATTCGCATGGATGCGTAGATATTTTTAGCATTTTAAATTTTGAAATTTCGTTAATTAGAAAAATGTACGGAGCAATTTAAAATATCAGGTCAGTACATCGTAAACGGTGTCGGTTTATTTTTCAAACTGTCATATCTCCAGATTTTCGGGCCGGATTTTGATGCCAATGGTCTCATTCGATTCGCATGAAAATATAGATATTTTTAGCATTTTAAATTTTGAAATTTCGTTAATTAGAAAAAGTTTAAGAGCAATTTAAAATATCAGCTCATTACATCGTAAACGGTGTCGGTTTATTTTTCAAACTGTCATATCTCCAGATTTTCGGGCCGGATTTTGATGCCAATGGTCTCATTCGATTCGCATGAAAATATAGATATTTTTAGCATTTTAAATTTTGAAATTTCGTTAATTAGAAAAAGTTTAAGAGCAATTTAAAATATCAGCTCATTACATCGTAAACGGTGTCGGTTTATTTTTCAAACTGTCATATCTCCAGATTTTCGGGCCGGATTTTGATGCCAATGGTCTCATTCGATTCGCATGAAAATATAGATATTTTTAGCATTTTAAATTTTGAAATTTCGTTAATTAGAAAAAGTTTAAGAGCAATTTAAAATATCAGCTCATTACATCGTAAACGGTGTCGGTTTATTTTTCAAACTGTCATATCTCCAGATTTTCGGGCCGGATTTTGATGCCGATGGTCTCATTCGATTCGCATGGATGCGTAGATATTTTTAGCATTTTAAATTTTGAAATTTCGTTAATTAGAAAAATGTACGGAGCAATTTAAAATATCAGGTCAGTACATCGTAAACGGGGTCGGTTTATTTTTCAAACTGTCATATCTCCAGATTTTCGGGCCGGATTTTGATGCCAATGGTCTCATTCGATTCGCATGAAAATATAGATATTTTTAGCATTTTAAATTTTGAAATTTCGTTAATTAGAAAAAGTTTAAGAGCAATTTAAAATATCAGCTCATTACATCGTAAACGGTGTCGGTTTATTTTTCAAACTGTCATATCTCCAGATTTTCGGGCCGGATTTTGATGCCGATGGTCTCATTCGATTCGCATGGATGCGTAGATATTTTTAGCATTTTAAATTTTGAAATTTCGTTAATTAGAAAAATGTACGGAGCAATTTAAAATATCAGGTCAGTACATCGTAAACGGTGTCGGTTTATTTTTCAAACTGTCATATCTCCAGATTTTCGGGCCGGATTTTGATGCCAATGGTCTCATTCGATTCGCATGAAAATATAGATATTTTTAGCATTTTAAATTTTGAAATTTCGTTAATTAGAAAAAGTTTAAGAGCAATTTAAAATATCAGCTCATTACATCGTAAACGGTGTCGGTTTATTTTTCAAACTGTCATATCTCCAGATTTTCGGGCCGGATTTTGATGCCAATGGTCTCATTCGATTCGCATGAAAATATAGATATTTTTAGCATTTTAAATTTTGAAATTTCCTTAATTAGAAAAAGTTTAAGAGCAATTTAAAATATCAGCTCATTACATCGTAAACGGTGTCGGTTTATTTTTCAAACTGTCATATCTCCAGATTTTCGGGCCGGATTTTGATGCCGATGGTCTCATTCGATTCGCATGGATGCGTAGATATTTTTAGCATTTTAAATTTTGAAATTTCGTTAATTAGAAAAATGTACGGAGCAATTTAAAATATCAGGTCAGTACATCGTAAACGGTGTCGGTTTATTTTTCAAACTGTCATATCTCCAGATTTTCGGGCCGGATTTTGATGCCAATGGTCTCATTCGATTCGCATGGATGCGTAGATATTTGTAGCATTTTAAATTTTGAAATTTCGTTAATTAGAAAAAGTTTAAGAGCAATTTAAAATATCAGCTCATTACATCGTAAACGGTGTCGGTTTATTTTTCAAACTGTCATATCTCCAGATTTTCGGGCCGGATTTTGATGCCAATGGTCTCATTCGATTCGCATGAAAATATAGATATTTTTAGCATTTTAAATTTTGAAATTTCGTTAATTAGAAAAAGTTTAAGAGCAATTTAAAATATCAGCTCATTACATCGTAAACGGTGTCGGTTTATTTTTCAAACTGTCATATCTCCAGATTTTCGGGCCGGATTTTGATGCCAATGGTCTCATTCGATTCGCATGAAAATATAGATATTTTTAGCATTTTAAATTTTGAAATTTCGTTAATTAGAAAAAGTTTAAGAGCAATTTAAAATATCAGCTCATTACATCGTAAACGGTGTCGGTTTATTTTTCAAACTGTCATATCTCCAGATTTTCGGGCCGGATTTTGATGCCGATGGTCTCATTCGATTCGCATGGATGCGTAGATATTTTTAGCATTTTAAATTTTGAAATTTCCTTAATTAGAAAAAGTTTAAGAGCAATTTAAAATATCAGCTCATTACATCGTAAACGGTGTCGGTTTATTTTTCAAACTGTCATATCTCCAGATTTTCGGGCCGGATTTTGATGCCGATGGTCTCATTCGATTCGCATGGATGCGTAGATATTTTTAGCATTTTAAATTTTGAAATTTCGTTAATTAGAAAAATGTACGGAGCAATTTAAAATATCAGGTCAGTACATCGTAAACGGTGTCGGTTTATTTTTCAAACTGTCATATCTCCAGATTTTCGGGCCGGATTTTGATGCCAATGGTCTCATTCGATTCGCATGAAAATATAGATATTTTTAGCATTTTAAATTTTGAAATTTCGTTAATTAGAAAAAGTTTAAGAGCAATTTAAAATATCAGCTCATTACATCGTAAACGGTGTCGGTTTATTTTTCAAACTGTCATATCTCCAGATTTTCGGGCCGGATTTTGATGCCAATGGTCTCATTCGATTCGCATGAAAATATAGATATTTTTAGCATTTTAAATTTTGAAATTTCGTTAATTAGAAAAAGTTTAAGAGCAATTTAAAATATCAGCTCATTACATCGTAAACGGTGTCGGTTTATTTTTCAAACTGTCATATCTCCAGATTTTCGGGCCGGATTTTGATGCCGATGGTCTCATTCGATTCGCATGGATGCGTAGATATTTTTAGCATTTTAAATTTTGAAATTTCGTTAATTAGAAAAATGTACGGAGCAATTTAAAATATCAGGTCAGTACATCGTAAACGGGGTCGGTTTATTTTTCAAACTGTCATATCTCCAGATATTCGGGCCGGATTTTGATGCCAATGGTCTCATTCGATTCGCATGAAAATATAGATATTTTTAGCATTTTAAATTTTGAAATTTCGTTAATTAGAAAAAGTTTAAGAGCAATTTAAAATATCAGCTCATTACATCGTAAACGGTGTCGGTTTATTTTTCAAACTGTCATATCTCCAGATTTTCGGGCCGGATTTTGATGCCGATGGTCTCATTCGATTCGCATGGATGCGTAGATATTTTTAGCATTTTAAATTTTGAAATTTCGTTAATTAGAAAAATGTACGGAGCAATTTAAAATATCAGGTCAGTACATCGTAAACGGTGTCGGTTTATTTTTCAAACTGTCATATCTCCAGATTTTCGGGCCGGATTTTGATGCCAATGGTCTCATTCGATTCGCATGAAAATATAGATATTTTTAGCATTTTAAATTTTGAAATTTCGTTAATTAGAAAAAGTTTAAGAGCAATTTAAAATATCAGCTCATTACATCGTAAACGGTGTCGGTTTATTTTTCAAACTGTCATATCTCCAGATTTTCGGGCCGGATTTTGATGCCAATGGTCTCATTCGATTCGCATGAAAATATAGATATTTTTAGCATTTTAAATTTTGAAATTTCGTTAATTAGAAAAAGTTTAAGAGCAATTTAAAATATCAGCTCATTACATCGTAAACGGTGTCGGTTTATTTTTCAAACTGTCATATCTCCAGATTTTCGGGCCGGATTTTGATGCCGATGGTCTCATTCGATTCGCATGGATGCGTAGATATTTTTAGCATTTTAAATTTTGAAATTTCGTTAATTAGAAAAAGTTTAAGAGCAATTTAAAATATCAGCTCATTACATCGTAAACGGTGTCGGTTTATTTTTCAAACTGTCATATCTCCAGACTTTCGGGCCGGATTTTGATGCCAATGGTCTCATTCGATTCGCATGGATGCGTAGATATTTGTAGCATTTTAAATTTTGAAATTTCGTTAATTAGAAAAAGTTTAAGAGCAATTTAAAATATCAGCTCATTACATCGTAAACGGTGTCGGTTTATTTTTCAAACTGTCATATCTCCAGATTTTCGGGCCGGATTTTGATGCCAATGGTCTCATTCGATTCGCATGAAAATATAGATATTTTTAGCATTTTAAATTTTGAAATTTCGTTAATTAGAAAAAGTTTAAGAGCAATTTAAAATATCAGCTCATTACATCGTAAACGGTGTCGGTTTATTTTTCAAACTGTCATATCTCCAGATTTTCGGGCCGGATTTTGATGCCAATGGTCTCATTCGATTCGCATGAAAATATAGATATTTTTAGCATTTTAAATTTTGAAATTTCGTTAATTAGAAAAAGTTTAAGAGCAATTTAAAATATCAGCTCATTACATCGTAAACGGTGTCGGTTTATTTTTCAAACTGTCATATCTCCAGATTTTCGGGCCGGATTTTGATGCCGATGGTCTCATTCGATTCGCATGGATGCGTAGATATTTTTAGCATTTTAAATTTTGAAATTTCGTTAATTAGAAAAATGTACGGAGCAATTTAAAATATCAGGTCAGTACATCGTAAACGGTGTCGGTTTATTTTTCAAACTGTCATATCTCCAGATTTTCGGGCCGGATTTTGATGCCAATGGTCTCATTCGATTCGCATGAAAATATAGATATTTTTAGCATTTTAAATTTTGAAATTTCGTTAATTAGAAAAAGTTTAAGAGCAATTTAAAATATCAGCTCATTACATCGTAAACGGTGTCGGTTTATTTTTCAAACTGTCATATCTCCAGATTTTCGGGCCGGATTTTGATGCCAATGGTCTCATTCGATTCGCATGAAAATATAGATATTTTTAGCATTTTAAATTTTGAAATTTCGTTAATTAGAAAAAGTTTAAGAGCAATTTAAAATATCAGCTCATTACATCGTAAACGGTGTCGGTTTATTTTTCAAACTGTCATATCTCCAGATTTTCGGGCCGGATTTTGATGCCGATGGTCTCATTCGATTCGCATGGATGCGTAGATATTTTTAGCATTTTAAATTTTGAAATTTCGTTAATTAGAAAAATGTACGGAGCAATTTAAAATATCAGGTCAGTACATCGTAAACGGGGTCGGTTTATTTTTCAAACTGTCATATCTCCAGATATTCGGGCCGGATTTTGATGCCAATGGTCTCATTCGATTCGCATGAAAATATAGATATTTTTAGCATTTTAAATTTTGAAATTTCGTTAATTAGAAAAAGTTTAAGAGCAATTTAAAATATCAGCTCATTACATCGTAAACGGTGTCGGTTTATTTTTCAAACTGTCATATCTCCAGATTTTCGGGCCGGATTTTGATGCCGATGGTCTCATTCGATTCGCATGGATGCGTAGATATTTTTAGCATTTTAAATTTTGAAATTTCGTTAATTAGAAAAATGTACGGAGCAATTTAAAATATCAGGTCAGTACATCGTAAACGGTGTCGGTTTATTTTTCAAACTGTCATATCTCCAGATTTTCGGGCCGGATTTTGATGCCAATGGTCTCATTCGATTCGCATGAAAATATAGATATTTTTAGCATTTTAAATTTTGAAATTTCGTTAATTAGAAAAAGTTTAAGAGCAATTTAAAATATCAGCTCATTACATCGTAAACGGTGTCGGTTTATTTTTCAAACTGTCATATCTCCAGATTTTCGGGCCGGATTTTGATGCCAATGGTCTCATTCGATTCGCATGAAAATATAGATATTTTTAGCATTTTAAATTTTGAAATTTCGTTAATTAGAAAAAGTTTAAGAGCAATTTAAAATATCAGCTCATTACATCGTAAACGGTGTCGGTTTATTTTTCAAACTGTCATATCTCCAGATTTTCGGGCCGGATTTTGATGCCGATGGTCTCATTCGATTCGCATGGATGCGTAGATATTTTTAGCATTTTAAATTTTGAAATTTCGTTAATTAGAAAAAGTTTAAGAGCAATTTAAAATATCAGCTCATTACATCGTAAACGGTGTCGGTTTATTTTTCAAACTGTCATATCTCCAGACTTTCGGGCCGGATTTTGATGCCAATGGTCTCATTCGATTCGCATGGATGCGTAGATATTTGTAGCATTTTAAATTTTGAAATTTCGTTAATTAGAAAAAGTTTAAGAGCAATTTAAAATATCAGCTCATTACATCGTAAACGGTGTCGGTTTATTTTTCAAACTGTCATATCTCCAGATTTTCGGGCCGGATTTTGATGCCAATGGTCTCATTCGATTCGCATGAAAATATAGATATTTTTAGCATTTTAAATTTTGAAATTTCGTTAATTAGAAAAAGTTTAAGAGCAATTTAAAATATCAGCTCATTACATCGTAAACGGTGTCGGTTTATTTTTCAAACTGTCATATCTCCAGATTTTCGGGCCGGATTTTGATGCCAATGGTCTCATTCGATTCGCATGAAAATATAGATATTTTTAGCATTTTAAATTTTGAAATTTCGTTAATTAGAAAAAGTTTAAGAGCAATTTAAAATATCAGCTCATTACATCGTAAACGGTGTCGGTTTATTTTTCAAACTGTCATATCTCCAGATTTTCGGGCCGGATTTTGATGCCGATGGTCTCATTCGATTCGCATGGATGCGTAGATATTTTTAGCATTTTAAATTTTGAAATTTCGTTAATTAGAAAAATGTACGGAGCAATTTAAAATATCAGGTCAGTACATCGTAAACGGTGTCGGTTTATTTTTCAAACTGTCATATCTCCAGATTTTCGGGCCGGATTTTGATGCCGATGGTCTCATTCGATTCGCATGGATGCGTAGATATTTTTAGCATTTTAAATTTTGAAATTTCGTTAATTAGAAAAATGTACGGAGCAATTTAAAATATCAGGTCAGTACATCGTAAACGGTGTCGGTTTATTTTTCAAACTGTCATATCTCCAGATTTTCGGGCCGGATTTTGATGCCAATAGTCTCATTCGATTCGCATGAAAATATAGATATTTTTAGCATTTTAAATTTTGAAATTTCGTTAATTAGAAAAATGTACGGAGCAATTTAAAATATCAGCTCATTACATCGTAAACGGTGTCGGTTTATTTTTCAAACTGTCATATCTCCAGATTTTCGGGCCGGATTTTGATGCCGATGGTCTCATTCGATTCGCATGGATGCGTAGATATTTTTAGCATTTTAAATTTTGAAATTTCGTTAATTAGAAAAAGTTTAAGAGCAATTTAAAATATCAGCTCATTACATCGTAAACGGTGTCGGTTTATTTTTCAAACTGTCATATCTCCAGACTTTCGGGCCGGATTTTGATGCCAATGGTCTCATTCGATTCGCATGGATGCGTAGATATTTGTAGCATTTTAAATTTTGAAATTTCGTTAATTAGAAAAAGTTTAAGAGCAATTTAAAATATCAGCTCATTACATCGTAAACGGTGTCGGTTTATTTTTCAAACTGTCATATCTCCAGATTTTCGGGCCGGATTTTGATGCCAATGGTCTCATTCGATTCGCATGAAAATATAGATATTTTTAGCATTTTAAATTTTGAAATTTCGTTAATTAGAAAAAGTTTAAGAGCAATTTAAAATATCAGCTCATTACATCGTAAACGGTGTCGGTTTATTTTTCAAACTGTCATATCTCCAGATTTTCGGGCCGGATTTTGATGCCAATGGTCTCATTCGATTCGCATGAAAATATAGATATTTTTAGCATTTTAAATTTTGAAATTTCGTTAATTAGAAAAAGTTTAAGAGCAATTTAAAATATCAGCTCATTACATCGTAAACGGTGTCGGTTTATTTTTCAAACTGTCATATCTCCAGATTTTCGGGCCGGATTTTGATGCCGATGGTCTCATTCGATTCGCATGGATGCGTAGATATTTTTAGCATTTTAAATTTTGAAATTTCGTTAATTAGAAAAATGTACGGAGCAATTTAAAATATCAGGTCAGTACATCGTAAACGGTGTCGGTTTATTTTTCAAACTGTCATATCTCCAGATTTTCGGGCCGGATTTTGATGCCGATGGTCTCATTCGATTCGCATGGATGCGTAGATATTTTTAGCATTTTAAATTTTGAAATTTCGTTAATTAGAAAAATGTACGGAGCAATTTAAAATATCAGGTCAGTACATCGTAAACGGTGTCGGTTTATTTTTCAAACTGTCATATCTCCAGATTTTCGGGCCGGATTTTGATGCCAATAGTCTCATTCGATTCGCATGAAAATATAGATATTTTTAGCATTTTAAATTTTGAAATTTCGTTAATTAGAAAAAGTTTAAGAGCAATTTAAAATATCAGCTCATTACATCGTAAACGGTGTCGGTTTATTTTTCAAACTGTCATATCTCCAGATTTTCGGGCCGGATTTTGATGCCAATGGTCTCATTCGATTCGCATGAAAATATAGATATTTTTAGCATTTTAAATTTTGAAATTTCGTTAATTAGAAAAAGTTTAAGAGCAATTTAAAATATCAGCTCATTACATCGTAAACGGTGTCGGTTTATTTTTCAAACTGTCATATCTCCAGATTTTCGGGCCGGATTTTGATGCCAATGGTCTCATTCGATTCGCATGAAAATATAGATATTTTTAGCATTTTAAATTTTGAAATTTCGTTAATTAGAAAAAGTTTAAGAGCAATTTAAAATATCAGCTCATTACATCGTAAACGGTGTCGGTTTATTTTTCAAACTGTCATATCTCCAGATTTTCGGGCCGGATTTTGATGCCAATGGTCTCATTCGATTCGCATGAAAATATAGATATTTTTAGCATTTTAAATTTTGAAATTTCGTTAATTAGAAAAAGTTTAAGAGCAATTTAAAATATCAGCTCATTACATCGTAAACGGTGTCGGTTTATTTTTCAAACTGTCATATCTCCAGATTTTCGGGCCGGATTTTGATGCCGATGGTCTCATTCGATTCGCATGGATGCGTAGATATTTTTAGCATTTTAAATTTTGAAATTTCGTTAATTAGAAAAATGTACGGAGCAATTTAAAATATCAGGTCAGTACATCGTAAACGGTGTCGGTTTATTTTTCAAACTGTCATATCTCCAGATTTTCGGGCCGGATTTTGATGCCAATGGTCTCATTCGATTCGCATGGATGCGTAGATATTTGTAGCATTTTAAATTTTGAAATTTCGTTAATTAGAAAAAGTTTAAGAGCAATTTAAAATATCAGCTCATTACATCGTAAACGGTGTCGGTTTATTTTTCAAACTGTCATATCTCCAGATTTTCGGGCCGGATTTTGATGCCAATGGTCTCATTCGATTCGCATGAAAATATAGATATTTTTAGCATTTTAAATTTTGAAATTTCGTTAATTAGAAAAAGTTTAAGAGCAATTTAAAATATCAGCTCATTACATCGTAAACGGTGTCGGTTTATTTTTCAAACTGTCATATCTCCAGATTTTCGGGCCGGATTTTGATGCCAATGGTCTCATTCGATTCGCATGAAAATATAGATATTTTTAGCATTTTAAATTTTGAAATTTCGTTAATTAGAAAAAGTTTAAGAGCAATTTAAAATATCAGCTCATTACATCGTAAACGGTGTCGGTTTATTTTTCAAACTGTCATATCTCCAGATTTTCGGGCCGGATTTTGATGCCAATGGTCTCATTCGATTCGCATGAAAATATAGATATTTTTAGCATTTTAAATTTTGAAATTTCGTTAATTAGAAAAAGTTTAAGAGCAATTTAAAATATCAGCTCATTACATCGTAAACGGTGTCGGTTTATTTTTCAAACTGTCATATCTCCAGATTTTCGGGCCGGATTTTGATGCCAATGGTCTCATTCGATTCGCATGAAAATATAGATATTTTTAGCATTTTAAATTTTGAAATTTCGTTAATTAGAAAAAGTTTAAGAGCAATTTAAAATATCAGCTCATTACATCGTAAACGGTGTCGGTTTATTTTTCAAACTGTCATATCTCCAGATTTTCGGGCCGGATTTTGATGCCGATGGTCTCATTCGATTCGCATGGATGCGTAGATATTTTTAGCATTTTAAATTTTGAAATTTCGTTAATTAGAAAAATGTACGGAGCAATTTAAAATATCAGGTCAGTACATCGTAAACGGTGTCGGTTTATTTTTCAAACTGTCATATCTCCAGATTTTCGGGCCGGATTTTGATGCCAATGGTCTCATTCGATTCGCATGAAAATATAGATATTTTTAGCATTTTAAATTTTGAAATTTCGTTAATTAGAAAAAGTTTAAGAGCAATTTAAAATATCAGCTCATTACATCGTAAACGGTGTCGGTTTATTTTTCAAACTGTCATATCTCCAGATTTTCGGGCCGGATTTTGATGCCGATGGTCTCATTCGATTCGCATGGATGCGTAGATATTTTTAGCATTTTAAATTTTGAAATTTCGTTAATTAGAAAAATGTACGGAGCAATTTAAAATATCAGGTCAGTACATCGTAAACGGTGTCGGTTTATTTTTCAAACTGTCATATCTCCAGATTTTCGGGCCGGATTTTGATGCCAATGGTCTCATTCGATTCGCATGGATGCGTAGATATTTGTAGCATTTTAAATTTTGAAATTTCGTTAATTAGAAAAAGTTTAAGAGCAATTTAAAATATCAGCTCATTACATCGTAAACGGTGTCGGTTTATTTTTCAAACTGTCATATCTCCAGATTTTCGGGCCGGATTTTGATGCCAATGGTCTCATTCGATTCGCATGAAAATATAGATATTTTTAGCATTTTAAATTTTGAAATTTCGTTAATTAGAAAAAGTTTAAGAGCAATTTAAAATATCAGCTCATTACATCGTAAACGGTGTCGGTTTATTTTTCAAACTGTCATATCTCCAGATTTTCGGGCCGGATTTTGATGCCAATGGTCTCATTCGATTCGCATGAAAATATAGATATTTTTAGCATTTTAAATTTTGAAATTTCGTTAATTAGAAAAAGTTTAAGAGCAATTTAAAATATCAGCTCATTACATCGTAAACGGTGTCGGTTTATTTTTCAAACTGTCATATCTCCAGATTTTCGGGCCGGATTTTGATGCCGATGGTCTCATTCGATTCGCATGGATGCGTAGATATTTTTAGCATTTTAAATTTTGAAATTTCGTTAATTAGAAAAATGTACGGAGCAATTTAAAATATCAGGTCAGTACATCGTAAACGGTGTCGGTTTATTTTTCAAACTGTCATATCTCCAGATTTTCGGGCCGGATTTTGATGCCAATGGTCTCATTCGATTCGCATGAAAATATAGATATGTTTAGCATTTTAAATTTTGAAATTTCGTTAATTAGAAAAATGTACGGAGCAATTTAAAATATCAGGTCAGTACATCGTAAACGGTGTCGGTTTATTTTTCAAACTGTCATATCTCCAGATTTTCGGGCCGGATTTTGATGCCAATGGTCTCATTCGATTCGCATGAACATCTAGATATGTTTAGCATTTTAAATTTTGAAATTTCGTTAATTAGAAAAATGTACGGAGCAATTTAAAATATCAGGTCAGTACATCGTAAACGGTGTCGGTTTATTTTTCAAACTGTCATATCTCCAGATTTTCGGGCCGGATTTTGATGCCAATGGTCTCATTCGATTCGCATGAAAATATAGATATTTTTAGCATTTTAAATTTTGAAATTTCGTTAATTAGAAAAAGTTTAAGAGCAATTTAAAATATCAGCTCATTACATCGTAAACGGTGTCGGTTTATTTTTCAAACTGTCATATCTCCAGATTTTCGGGCCGGATTTTGATGCCGATGGTCTCATTCGATTCGCATGGATGCGTAGATATTTTTAGCATTTTAAATTTTGAAATTTCGTTAATTAGAAAAAGTTTAAGAGCAATTTAAAATATCAGCTCATTACATCGTAAACGGTGTCGGTTTATTTTTCAAACTGTCATATCTCCAGATTTTCGGGCCGGATTTTGATGCCAATGGTCTCATTCGATTCGCCTGAAAATATAGATATTTTTAGCATTTTAAATTTTGAAATTTCGTTAATTAGAAAAAGTTTAAGAGCAATTTAAAATATCAGCTCATTACATCGTAAACGGTGTCGGTTTATTTTTCAAACTGTCATATCTCCAGATTTTCGGGCCGGATTTTGATGCCGATGGTCTCATTCGATTCGCATGGATGCGTAGATATTTTTAGCATTTTAAATTTTGAAATTTCGTTAATTAGAAAAATGTACGGAGCAATTTAAAATATCAGGTCAGTACATCGTAAACGGTGTCGGTTTATTTTTCAAACTGTCATATCTCCAGATTTTCGGGCCGGATTTTGATGCCGATGGTCTCATTCGATTCGCATGGATGCGTAGATATTTTTAGCATTTTAAATTTTGAAATTTCGTTAATTAGAAAAATGTACGGAGCAATTTAAAATATCAGGTCAGTACATCGTAAACGGTGTCGGTTTATTTTTCAAACTGTCATATCTCCAGATTTTCGGGCCGGATTTTGATGCCAATGGTCTCATTCGATTCGCATGAAAATATAGATATTTTTAGCATTTTAAATTTTGAAATTTCGTTAATTAGAAAAAGTTTAAGAGCAATTTAAAATATCAGCTCATTACATCGTAAACGGTGTCGGTTTATTTTTCAAACTGTCATATCTCCAGATTTTCGGGCCGGATTTTGATGCCGATGGTCTCATTCGATTCGCATGGATGCGTAGATATTTTTAGCATTTTAAATTTTGAAATTTCGTTAATTAGAAAAATGTACGGAGCAATTTAAAATATCAGGTCAGTACATCGTAAACGGTGTCGGTTTATTTTTCAAACTGTCATATCTCCAGATTTTCGGGCCGGATTTTGATGCCAATGGTCTCATTCGATTCGCATGAAAATATAGATATTTTTAGCATTTTAAATTTTGAAATTTCGTTAATTAGAAAAAGTTTAAGAGCAATTTAAAATATCAGCTCATTACATCGTAAACGGTGTCGGTTTATTTTTCAAACTGTCATATCTCCAGATTTTCGGGCCGGATTTTGATGCCGATGGTCTCATTCGATTCGCATGGATGCGTAGATATTTTTAGCATTTTAAATTTTGAAATTTCGTTAATTAGAAAAATGTACGGAGCAATTTAAAATATCAGGTCAGTACATCGTAAACGGTGTCGGTTTATTTTTCAAACTGTCATATCTCCAGATTTTCGGGCCGGATTTTGATGCCAATGGTCTCATTCGATTCGCATGAAAATATAGATATGTTTAGCATTTTAAATTTTGAAATTTCGTTAATTAGAAAAATGTACGGAGCAATTTAAAATATCAGGTCAGTACATCGTAAACGGTGTCGGTTTATTTTTCAAACTGTCATATCTCCAGATTTTCGGGCCGGATTTTGATGCCAATGGTCTCATTCGATTCGCATGAACATCTAGATATGTTTAGCATTTTAAATTTTGAAATTTCGTTAATTAGAAAAATGTACGGAGCAATTTAAAATATCAGGTCAGTACATCGTAAACGGTGTCGGTTTATTTTTCAAACTGTCATATCTCCAGATTTTCGGGCCGGATTTTGATGCCAATGGTCTCATTCGATTCGCATGAAAATATAGATATTTTTAGCATTTTAAATTTTGAAATTTCGTTAATTAGAAAAAGTTTAAGAGCAATTTAAAATATCAGCTCATTACATCGTAAACGGTGTCGGTTTATTTTTCAAACTGTCATATCTCCAGATTTTCGGGCCGGATTTTGATGCCGATGGTCTCATTCGATTCGCATGGATGCGTAGATATTTTTAGCATTTTAAATTTTGAAATTTCGTTAATTAGAAAAAGTTTAAGAGCAATTTAAAATATCAGCTCATTACATCGTAAACGGTGTCGGTTTATTTTTCAAACTGTCATATCTCCAGATTTTCGGGCCGGATTTTGATGCCAATGGTCTCATTCGATTCGCATGAAAATATAGATATTTTTAGCATTTTAAATTTTGAAATTTCGTTAATTAGAAAAAGTTTAAGAGCAATTTAAAATATCAGCTCATTACATCGTAAACGGTGTCGGTTTATTTTTCAAACTGTCATATCTCCAGATTTTCGGGCCGGATTTTGATGCCGATGGTCTCATTCGATTCGCATGGATGCGTAGATATTTTTAGCATTTTAAATTTTGAAATTTCGTTAATTAGAAAAATGTACGGAGCAATTTAAAATATCAGGTCAGTACATCGTAAACGGTGTCGGTTTATTTTTCAAACTGTCATATCTCCAGATTTTCGGGCCGGATTTTGATGCCGATGGTCTCATTCGATTCGCATGGATGCGTAGATATTTTTAGCATTTTAAATTTTGAAATTTCGTTAATTAGAAAAATGTACGGAGCAATTTAAAATATCAGGTCAGTACATCGTAAACGGTGTCGGTTTATTTTTCAAACTGTCATATCTCCAGATTTTCGGGCCGGATTTTGATGCCAATGGTCTCATTCGATTCGCATGAAAATATAGATATTTTTAGCATTTTAAATTTTGAAATTTCGTTAATTAGAAAAAGTTTAAGAGCAATTTAAAATATCAGCTCATTACATCGTAAACGGTGTCGGTTTATTTTTCAAACTGTCATATCTCCAGATTTTCGGGCCGGATTTTGATGCCGATGGTCTCATTCGATTCGCATGGATGCGTAGATATTTTTAGCATTTTAAATTTTGAAATTTCGTTAATTAGAAAAATGTACGGAGCAATTTAAAATATCAGGTCAGTACATCGTAAACGGTGTCGGTTTATTTTTCAAACTGTCATATCTCCAGATTTTCGGGCCGGATTTTGATGCCAATGGTCTCATTCGATTCGCATGAAAATATAGATATTTTTAGCATTTTAAATTTTGAAATTTCGTTAATTAGAAAAAGTTTAAGAGCAATTTAAAATATCAGCTCATTACATCGTAAACGGTGTCGGTTTATTTTTCAAACTGTCATATCTCCAGATTTTCGGGCCGGATTTTGATGCCGATGGTCTCATTCGATTCGCATGGATGCGTAGATATTTTTAGCATTTTAAATTTTGAAATTTCGTTAATTAGAAAAATGTACGGAGCAATTTAAAATATCAGGTCAGTACATCGTAAACGGTGTCGGTTTATTTTTCAAACTGTCATATCTCCAGATTTTCGGGCCGGATTTTGATGCCAATGGTCTCATTCGATTCGCATGAAAATATAGATATGTTTAGCATTTTAAATTTTGAAATTTCGTTAATTAGAAAAATGTACGGAGCAATTTAAAATATCAGGTCAGTACATCGTAAACGGTGTCGGTTTATTTTTCAAACTGTCATATCTCCAGATTTTCGGGCCGGATTTTGATGCCAATGGTCTCATTCGATTCGCATGAACATCTAGATATGTTTAGCATTTTAAATTTTGAAATTTCGTTAATTAGAAAAATGTACGGAGCAATTTAAAATATCAGGTCAGTACATCGTAAACGGTGTCGGTTTATTTTTCAAACTGTCATATCTCCAGATTTTCGGGCCGGATTTTGATGCCAATGGTCTCATTCGATTCGCATGAAAATATAGATATTTTTAGCATTTTAAATTTTGAAATTTCGTTAATTAGAAAAAGTTTAAGAGCAATTTAAAATATCAGCTCATTACATCGTAAACGGTGTCGGTTTATTTTTCAAACTGTCATATCTCCAGATTTTCGGGCCGGATTTTGATGCCGATGGTCTCATTCGATTCGCATGGATGCGTAGATATTTTTAGCATTTTAAATTTTGAAATTTCGTTAATTAGAAAAAGTTTAAGAGCAATTTAAAATATCAGCTCATTACATCGTAAACGGTGTCGGTTTATTTTTCAAACTGTCATATCTCCAGATTTTCGGGCCGGATTTTGATGCCAATGGTCTCATTCGATTCGCATGAAAATATAGATATTTTTAGCATTTTAAATTTTGAAATTTCGTTAATTAGAAAAAGTTTAAGAGCAATTTAAAATATCAGCTCATTACATCGTAAACGGTGTCGGTTTATTTTTCAAACTGTCATATCTCCAGATTTTCGGGCCGGATTTTGATGCCGATGGTCTCATTCGATTCGCATGGATGCGTAGATATTTTTAGCATTTTAAATTTTGAAATTTCGTTAATTAGAAAAATGTACGGAGCAATTTAAAATATCAGGTCAGTACATCGTAAACGGTGTCGGTTTATTTTTCAAACTGTCATATCTCCAGATTTTCGGGCCGGATTTTGATGCCGATGGTCTCATTCGATTCGCATGGATGCGTAGATATTTTTAGCATTTTAAATTTTGAAATTTCGTTAATTAGAAAAATGTACGGAGCAATTTAAAATATCAGGTCAGTACATCGTAAACGGTGTCGGTTTATTTTTCAAACTGTCATATCTCCAGATTTTCGGGCCGGATTTTGATGCCAATGGTCTCATTCGATTCGCATGAAAATATAGATATTTTTAGCATTTTAAATTTTGAAATTTCGTTAATTAGAAAAAGTTTAAGAGCAATTTAAAATATCAGCTCATTACATCGTAAACGGTGTCGGTTTATTTTTCAAACTGTCATATCTCCAGATTTTCGGGCCGGATTTTGATGCCGATGGTCTCATTCGATTCGCATGGATGCGTAGATATTTTTAGCATTTTAAATTTTGAAATTTCGTTAATTAGAAAAAGTTTAAGAGCAATTTAAAATATCAGCTCATTACATCGTAAACGGTGTCGGTTTATTTTTCAAACTGTCATATCTCCAGATTTTCGGGCCGGATTTTGATGCCGATGGTCTCATTCGATTCGCATGGATGCGTAGATATTTTTAGCATTTTAAATTTTGAAATTTCGTTAATTAGAAAAATGTACGGAGCAATTTAAAATATCAGGTCAGTACATCGTAAACGGTGTCGGTTTATTTTTCAAACTGTCATATCTCCAGATTTTCGGGCCGGATTTTGATGCCAATGGTCTCATTCGATTCGCATGAAAATATAGATATTTTTAGCATTTTAAATTTTGAAATTTCGTTAATTAGAAAAAGTTTAAGAGCAATTTAAAATATCAGCTCATTACATCGTAAACGGTGTCGGTTTATTTTTCAAACTGTCATATCTCCAGATTTTCGGGCCGGATTTTGATGCCGATGGTCTCATTCGATTCGCATGGATGCGTAGATATTTTTAGCATTTTAAATTTTGAAATTTCGTTAATTAGAAAAATGTACGGAGCAATTTAAAATATCAGGTCAGTACATCGTAAACGGTGTCGGTTTATTTTTCAAACTGTCATATCTCCAGATTTTCGGGCCGGATTTTGATGCCAATGGTCTCATTCGATTCGCATGGATGCGTAGATATTTGTAGCATTTTAAATTTTGAAATTTCGTTAATTAGAAAAAGTTTAAGAGCAATTTAAAATATCAGCTCATTACATCGTAAACGGTGTCGGTTTATTTTTCAAACTGTCATATCTCCAGATTTTCGGGCCGGATTTTGATGCCAATGGTCTCATTCGATTCGCATGAAAATATAGATATTTTTAGCATTTTAAATTTTGAAATTTCGTTAATTAGAAAAAGTTTAAGAGCAATTTAAAATATCAGCTCATTACATCGTAAACGGTGTCGGTTTATTTTTCAAACTGTCATATCTCCAGATTTTCGGGCCGGATTTTGATGCCAATGGTCTCATTCGATTCGCATGAAAATATAGATATTTTTAGCATTTTAAATTTTGAAATTTCGTTAATTAGAAAAAGTTTAAGAGCAATTTAAAATATCAGCTCATTACATCGTAAACGGTGTCGGTTTATTTTTCAAACTGTCATATCTCCAGATTTTCGGGCCGGATTTTGATGCCAATGGTCTCATTCGATTCGCATGAAAATATAGATATTTTTAGCATTTTAAATTTTGAAATTTCGTTAATTAGAAAAAGTTTAAGAGCAATTTAAAATATCAGCTCATTACATCGTAAACGGTGTCGGTTTATTTTTCAAACTGTCATATCTCCAGATTTTCGGGCCGGATTTTGATGCCAATGGTCTCATTCGATTCGCATGAAAATATAGATATTTTTAGCATTTTAAATTTTGAAATTTCGTTAATTAGAAAAAGTTTAAGAGCAATTTAAAATATCAGCTCATTACATCGTAAACGGTGTCGGTTTATTTTTCAAACTGTCATATCTCCAGATTTTCGGGCCGGATTTTGATGCCGATGGTCTCATTCGATTCGCATGGATGCGTAGATATTTTTAGCATTTTAAATTTTGAAATTTCGTTAATTAGAAAAATGTACGGAGCAATTTAAAATATCAGGTCAGTACATCGTAAACGGTGTCGGTTTATTTTTCAAACTGTCATATCTCCAGATTTTCGGGCCGGATTTTGATGCCAATGGTCTCATTCGATTCGCATGAAAATATAGATATGTTTAGCATTTTAAATTTTGAAATTTCGTTAATTAGAAAAATGTACGGAGCAATTTAAAATATCAGGTCAGTACATCGTAAACGGTGTCGGTTTATTTTTCAAACTGTCATATCTCCAGATTTTCGGGCCGGATTTTGATGCCAATGGTCTCATTCGATTCGCATGAACATCTAGATATGTTTAGCATTTTAAATTTTGAAATTTCGTTAATTAGAAAAATGTACGGAGCAATTTAAAATATCAGGTCAGTACATCGTAAACGGTGTCGGTTTATTTTTCAAACTGTCATATCTCCAGATTTTCGGGCCGGATTTTGATGCCAATGGTCTCATTCGATTCGCATGAAAATATAGATATTTTTAGCATTTTAAATTTTGAAATTTCGTTAATTAGAAAAAGTTTAAGAGCAATTTAAAATATCAGCTCATTACATCGTAAACGGTGTCGGTTTATTTTTCAAACTGTCATATCTCCAGATTTTCGGGCCGGATTTTGATGCCGATGGTCTCATTCGATTCGCATGGATGCGTAGATATTTTTAGCATTTTAAATTTTGAAATTTCGTTAATTAGAAAAAGTTTAAGAGCAATTTAAAATATCAGCTCATTACATCGTAAACGGTGTCGGTTTATTTTTCAAACTGTCATATCTCCAGACTTTCGGGCCGGATTTTGATGCCAATGGTCTCATTCGATTCGCATGGATGCGTAGATATTTGTAGCATTTTAAATTTTGAAATTTCGTTAATTAGAAAAAGTTTAAGAGCAATTTAAAATATCAGCTCATTACATCGTAAACGGTGTCGGTTTATTTTTCAAACTGTCATATCTCCAGATTTTCGGGCCGGATTTTGATGCCGATGGTCTCATTCGATTCGCATGGATGCGTAGATATTTTTAGCATTTTAAATTTTGAAATTTCGTTAATTAGAAAAATGTACGGAGCAATTTAAAATATCAGGTCAGTACATCGTAAACGGTGTCGGTTTATTTTTCAAACTGTCATATCTCCAGATTTTCGGGCCGGATTTTGATGCCAATGGTCTCATTCGATTCGCATGAAAATATAGATATTTTTAGCATTTTAAATTTTGAAATTTCGTTAATTAGAAAAAGTTTAAGAGCAATTTAAAATATCAGCTCATTACATCGTAAACGGTGTCGGTTTATTTTTCAAACTGTCATATCTCCAGATTTTCGGGCCGGATTTTGATGCCGATGGTCTCATTCGATTCGCATGGATGCGTAGATATTTTTAGCATTTTAAATTTTGAAATTTCGTTAATTAGAAAAATGTACGGAGCAATTTAAAATATCAGGTCAGTACATCGTAAACGGTGTCGGTTTATTTTTCAAACTGTCATATCTCCAGATTTTCGGGCCGGATTTTGATGCCAATGGTCTCATTCGATTCGCATGAAAATATAGATATGTTTAGCATTTTAAATTTTGAAATTTCGTTAATTAGAAAAATGTACGGAGCAATTTAAAATATCAGGTCAGTACATCGTAAACGGTGTCGGTTTATTTTTCAAACTGTCATATCTCCAGATTTTCGGGCCGGATTTTGATGCCAATGGTCTCATTCGATTCGCATGAACATCTAGATATGTTTAGCATTTTAAATTTTGAAATTTCGTTAATTAGAAAAATGTACGGAGCAATTTAAAATATCAGGTCAGTACATCGTAAACGGTGTCGGTTTATTTTTCAAACTGTCATATCTCCAGATTTTCGGGCCGGATTTTGATGCCAATGGTCTCATTCGATTCGCATGAAAATATAGATATTTTTAGCATTTTAAATTTTGAAATTTCGTTAATTAGAAAAAGTTTAAGAGCAATTTAAAATATCAGCTCATTACATCGTAAACGGTGTCGGTTTATTTTTCAAACTGTCATATCTCCAGATTTTCGGGCCGGATTTTGATGCCGATGGTCTCATTCGATTCGCATGGATGCGTAGATATTTTTAGCATTTTAAATTTTGAAATTTCGTTAATTAGAAAAAGTTTAAGAGCAATTTAAAATATCAGCTCATTACATCGTAAACGGTGTCGGTTTATTTTTCAAACTGTCATATCTCCAGACTTTCGGGCCGGATTTTGATGCCAATGGTCTCATTCGATTCGCATGGATGCGTAGATATTTGTAGCATTTTAAATTTTGAAATTTCGTTAATTAGAAAAAGTTTAAGAGCAATTTAAAATATCAGCTCATTACATCGTAAACGGTGTCGGTTTATTTTTCAAACTGTCATATCTCCAGATTTTCGGGCCGGATTTTGATGCCGATGGTCTCATTCGATTCGCATGGATGCGTAGATATTTTTAGCATTTTAAATTTTGAAATTTCGTTAATTAGAAAAATGTACGGAGCAATTTAAAATATCAGGTCAGTACATCGTAAACGGTGTCGGTTTATTTTTCAAACTGTCATATCTCCAGATTTTCGGGCCGGATTTTGATGCCAATGGTCTCATTCGATTCGCATGAAAATATAGATATTTTTAGCATTTTAAATTTTGAAATTTCGTTAATTAGAAAAAGTTTAAGAGCAATTTAAAATATCAGCTCATTACATCGTAAACGGTGTCGGTTTATTTTTCAAACTGTCATATCTCCAGATTTTCGGGCCGGATTTTGATGCCAATGGTCTCATTCGATTCGCATGAAAATATAGATATTTTTAGCATTTTAAATTTTGAAATTTCGTTAATTAGAAAAAGTTTAAGAGCAATTTAAAATATCAGCTCATTACATCGTAAACGGTGTCGGTTTATTTTTCAAACTGTCATATCTCCAGATTTTCGGGCCGGATTTTGATGCCAATGGTCTCATTCGATTCGCATGAAAATATAGATATTTTTAGCATTTTAAATTTTGAAATTTCGTTAATTAGAAAAAGTTTAAGAGCAATTTAAAATATCAGCTCATTACATCGTAAACGGTGTCGGTTTATTTTTCAAACTGTCATATCTCCAGATTTTCTGGCCGGATTTTGATGCCGATGGTCTCATTCGATTCGCATGGATGCGTAGATATTTGTAGCATTTTAAATTTTGAAATTTCGTTAATTAGAAAAAGTTTAAGAGCAATTTAAAATATCAGCTCATTACATCGTAAACGGTGTCGGTTTATTTTTCAAACTGTCATATCTCCAGATTTTCTGGCCGGATTTTGATGCCGATGGTCTCATTCGATTCGCATGGATGCGTAGATATTTGTAGCATTTTAAATTTTGAAATTTCGTTAATTAGAAAAAGTTTAAGAGCAATTTAAAATATCAGCTCATTACATCGTAAACGGTGTCGGTTTATTTTTCAAACTGTCATATCTCCAGATTTTCGGGCCGGATTTTGATGCCAATGGTCTCATTCGATTCGCATGAAAATATAGATATTTTTAGCATTTTAAATTTTGAAATTTCGTTAATTAGAAAAAGTTTAAGAGCAATTTAAAATATCAGCTCATTACATCGTAAACGGTGTCGGTTTATTTTTCAAACTGTCATATCTCCAGATTTTCGGGCCGGATTTTGATGCCGATGGTCTCATTCGATTCGCATGGATGCGTAGATATTTTTAGCATTTTAAATTTTGAAATTTCGTTAATTAGAAAAATGTACGGAGCAATTTAAAATATCAGGTCAGTACATCGTAAACGGTGTCGGTTTATTTTTCAAACTGTCATATCTCCAGATTTTCGGGCCGGATTTTGATGCCAATGGTCTCATTCGATTCGCATGAAAATATAGATATTTTTAGCATTTTAAATTTTGAAATTTCGTTAATTAGAAAAAGTTTAAGAGCAATTTAAAATATCAGCTCATTACATCGTAAACGGTGTCGGTTTATTTTTCAAACTGTCATATCTCCAGATTTTCGGGCCGGATTTTGATGCCAATGGTCTCATTCGATTCGCATGAAAATATAGATATTTTTAGCATTTTAAATTTTGAAATTTCGTTAATTAGAAAAAGTTTAAGAGCAATTTAAAATATCAGCTCATTACATCGTAAACGGTGTCGGTTTATTTTTCAAACTGTCATATCTCCAGATTTTCGGGCCGGATTTTGATGCCGATGGTCTCATTCGATTCGCATGGATGCGTAGATATTTTTAGCATTTTAAATTTTGAAATTTCGTTAATTAGAAAAATGTACGGAGCAATTTAAAATATCAGGTCAGTACATCGTAAACGGTGTCGGTTTATTTTTCAAACTGTCATATCTCCAGATTTTCGGGCCGGATTTTGATGCCGATGGTCTCATTCGATTCGCATGGATGCGTAGATATTTTTAGCATTTTAAATTTTGAAATTTCGTTAATTAGAAAAATGTACGGAGCAATTTAAAATATCAGGTCAGTACATCGTAAACGGTGTCGGTTTATTTTTCAAACTGTCATATCTCCAGATTTTCGGGCCGGATTTTGATGCCAATGGTCTCATTCGATTCGCATGAAAATATAGATATTTTTAGCATTTTAAATTTTGAAATTTCGTTAATTAGAAAAAGTTTAAGAGCAATTTAAAATATCAGCTCATTACATCGTAAACGGTGTCGGTTTATTTTTCAAACTGTCATATCTCCAGATTTTCGGGCCGGATTTTGATGCCAATGGTCTCATTCGATTCGCATGAAAATATAGATATTTTTAGCATTTTAAATTTTGAAATTTCGTTAATTAGAAAAAGTTTAAGAGCAATTTAAAATATCAGCTCATTACATCGTAAACGGTGTCGGTTTATTTTTCAAACTGTCATATCTCCAGATTTTCGGGCCGGATTTTGATGCCAATGGTCTCATTCGATTCGCATGAGAATATAGATATTTTTAGCATTTTAAATTTTGAAATTTCGTTAATTAGAAAAAGTTTAAGAGCAATTTAAAATATCAGCTCATTACATCGTAAACGGTGTCGGTTTATTTTTCAAACTGTCATATCTCCAGATTTTCGGGCCGGATTTTGATGCCGATGGTCTCATTCGATTCGCATGGATGCGTAGATATTTTTAGCATTTTAAATTTTGAAATTTCGTTAATTAGAAAAATGTACGGAGCAATTTAAAATATCAGGTCAGTACATCGTAAACGGTGTCGGTTTATTTTTCAAACTGTCATATCTCCAGATTTTCGGGCCGGATTTTGATGCCAATGGTCTCATTCGATTCGCATGGATGCGTAGATATTTGTAGCATTTTAAATTTTGAAATTTCGTTAATTAGAAAAAGTTTAAGAGCAATTTAAAATATCAGCTCATTACATCGTAAACGGTGTCGGTTTATTTTTCAAACTGTCATATCTCCAGATTTTCGGGCCGGATTTTGATGCCAATGGTCTCATTCGATTCGCATGAAAATATAGATATTTTTAGCATTTTAAATTTTGAAATTTCGTTAATTAGAAAAAGTTTAAGAGCAATTTAAAATATCAGCTCATTACATCGTAAACGGTGTCGGTTTATTTTTCAAACTGTCATATCTCCAGATTTTCGGGCCGGATTTTGATGCCAATGGTCACATTCGATTCGCATGAAAATATAGATATTTTTAGCATTTTAAATTTTGAAATTTCGTTAATTAGAAAAAGTTTAAGAGCAATTTAAAATATCAGCTCATTACATCGTAAACGGTGTCGGTTTATTTTTCAAACTGTCATATCTCCAGATTTTCGGGCCGGATTTTGATGCCAATGGTCTCATTCGATTCGCATGAAAATATAGATATTTTTAGCATTTTAAATTTTGAAATTTCGTTAATTAGAAAAAGTTTAAGAGCAATTTAAAATATCAGCTCATTACATCGTAAACGGTGTCGGTTTATTTTTCAAACTGTCATATCTCCAGATTTTCGGGCCGGATTTTGATGCCGATAGTCTCATTCGATTCGCATGAAAATATAGATATTTTTAGCATTTTAAATTTTGAAATTTCGTTAATTAGAAAAATGTACGGAGCAATTTAAAATATCAGGTCAGTACATCGTAAACGGTGTCGGTTTATTTTTCAAACTGTCATATCTCCAGATTTTCGGGCCGGATTTTGATGCCAATGGTCTCATTCGATTCGCATGAAAATATAGATATTTTTAGCATTTTAAATTTTGAAATTTCGTTAATTAGAAAAAGTTTAAGAGCAATTTAAAATATCAGCTCATTACATCGTAAACGGTGTCGGTTTATTTTTCAAACTGTCATATCTCCAGATTTTCGGGCCGGATTTTGATGCCAATGGTCTCATTCGATTCGCATGAAAATATAGATATTTTTAGCATTTTAAATTTTGAAATTTCGTTAATTAGAAAAAGTTTAAGAGCAATTTAAAATATCAGCTCATTACATCGTAAACGGTGTCGGTTTATTTTTCAAACTGTCATATCTCCAGATTTTCGGGCCGGATTTTGATGCCAATGGTCTCATTCGATTCGCATGAAAATATAGATATTTTTAGCATTTTAAATTTTGAAATTTCGTTAATTAGAAAAAGTTTAAGAGCAATTTAAAATATCAGCTCATTACATCGTAAACGGTGTCGGTTTATTTTTCAAACTGTCATATCTCCAGATTTTCGGGCCGGATTTTGATGCCAATGGTCTCATTCGATTCGCATGAAAATATAGATATTTTTAGCATTTTAAATTTTGAAATTTCGTTAATTAGAAAAAGTTTAAGAGCAATTTAAAATATCAGCTCATTACATCGTAAACGGTGTCGGTTTATTTTTCAAACTGTCATATCTCCAGATTTTCGGGCCGGATTTTGATGCCGATAGTCTCATTCGATTCGCATGAAAATATAGATATTTTTAGCATTTTAAATTTTGAAATTTCGTTAATTAGAAAAATGTACGGAGCAATTTAAAATATCAGGTCAGTACATCGTAAACGGTGTCGGTTTATTTTTCAAACTGTCATATCTCCAGATTTTCGGGCCGGATTTTGATGCCAATGGTCTCATTCGATTCGCATGAAAATATAGATATTTTTAGCATTTTAAATTTTGAAATTTCGTTAATTAGAAAAAGTTTAAGAGCAATTTAAAATATCAGCTCATTACATCGTAAACGGTGTCGGTTTATTTTTCAAACTGTCATATCTCCAGATTTTCGGGCCGGATTTTGATGCCGGTGGTCTCATTCGATTCGCATGGATGCGTAGATATTTTTAGCATTTTAAATTTTGAAATTTCGTTAATTAGAAAAATGTACGGAGCAATTTAAAATATCAGGTGAGTACATCGTAAACGGTGTCGGTTTATTTTTCAAACTGTCATATCTCCAGATTTTCGGGCCGGATTTTGATGCCAATGGTCTCATTCGATTCGCATGGATGCGTAGATATTTGTAGCATTTTAAATTTTGAAATTTCGTTAATTAGAAAAAGTTTAAGAGCAATTTAAAATATCAGCTCATTACATCGTAAACGGTGTCGGTTTATTTTTCAAACTGTCATATCTCCAGATTTTCGGGCCGGATTTTGATGCCAATGGTCTCATTCGATTCGCATGAAAATATAGATATTTTTAGCATTTTAAATTTTGAAATTTCGTTAATTAGAAAAAGTTTAAGAGCAATTTAAAATATCAGCTCATTACATCGTAAACGGTGTCGGTTTATTTTTCAAACTGTCATATCTCCAGATTTTCGGGCCGGATTTTGATGCCGATGGTCTCATTCGATTCGCATGGATGCGTAGATATTTTTAGCATTTTAAATTTTGAAATTTCGTTAATTAGAAAAATGTACGGAGCAATTTAAAATATCAGGTCAGTACATCGTAAACGGTGTCGGTTTATTTTTCAAACTGTCATATCTCCAGATTTTCGGGCCGGATTTTGATGCCAATGGTCTCATTCGATTCGCATGAAAATATAGATATTTTTAGCATTTTAAATTTTGAAATTTCGTTAATTAGAAAAAGTTTAAGAGCAATTTAAAATATCAGCTCATTACATCGTAAACGGTGTCGGTTTATTTTTCAAACTGTCATATCTCCAGATTTTCGGGCCGGATTTTGATGCCAATGGTCTCATTCGATTCGCATGAAAATATAGATATTTTTAGCATTTTAAATTTTGAAATTTCGTTAATTAGAAAAAGTTTAAGAGCAATTTAAAATATCAGCTCATTACATCGTAAACGGTGTCGGTTTATTTTTCAAACTGTCATATCTCCAGATTTTCGGGCCGGATTTTGATGCCAATGGTCTCATTCGATTCGCATGAAAATATAGATATTTTTAGCATTTTAAATTTTGAAATTTCGTTAATTAGAAAAAGTTTAAGAGCAATTTAAAATATCAGCTCATTACATCGTAAACGGTGTCGGTTTATTTTTCAAACTGTCATATCTCCAGATTTTCGGGCCGGATTTTGATGCCAATGGTCTCATTCGATTCGCATGAAAATATAGATATTTTTAGCATTTTAAATTTTGAAATTTCGTTAATTAGAAAAATGTACGGAGCAATTTAAAATATCAGGTCAGTACATCGTAAACGGTGTCGGTTTATTTTTCAAACTGTCATATCTCCAGATTTTCGGGCCGGATTTTGATGCCAATGGTCTCATTCGATTCGCATGAAAATATAGATATTTTTAGCATTTTAAATTTTGAAATTTCGTTAATTAGAAAAAGTTTAAGAGCAATTTAAAATATCAGCTCATTACATCGTAAACGGTGTCGGTTTATTTTTCAAACTGTCATATCTCCAGATTTTCGGGCCGGATTTTGATGCCGGTGGTCTCATTCGATTCGCATGGATGCGTAGATATTTTTAGCATTTTAAATTTTGAAATTTCGTTAATTAGAAAAATGTACGGAGCAATTTAAAATATCAGGTCAGTACATCGTAAACGGTGTCGGTTTATTTTTCAAACTGTCATATCTCCAGATTTTCGGGCCGGATTTTGATGCCAATGGTCTCATTCGATTCGCATGGATGCGTAGATATTTGTAGCATTTTAAATTTTGAAATTTCGTTAATTAGAAAAAGTTTAAGAGCAATTTAAAATATCAGCTCATTACATCGTAAACGGTGTCGGTTTATTTTTCAAACTGTCATATCTCCAGATTTTCGGGCCGGATTTTGATGCCAATGGTCTCATTCGATTCGCATGAAAATATAGATATTTTTAGCATTTTAAATTTTGAAATTTCGTTAATTAGAAAAAGTTTAAGAGCAATTTAAAATATCAGCTCATTACATCGTAAACGGTGTCGGTTTATTTTTCAAACTGTCATATCTCCAGATTTTCGGGCCGGATTTTGATGCCGATGGTCTCATTCGATTCGCATGGATGCGTAGATATTTTTAGCATTTTAAATTTTGAAATTTCGTTAATTAGAAAAATGTACGGAGCAATTTAAAATATCAGGTCAGTACATCGTAAACGGTGTCGGTTTATTTTTCAAACTGTCATATCTCCAGATTTTCGGGCCGGATTTTGATGCCAATGGTCTCATTCGATTCGCATGAAAATATAGATATTTTTAGCATTTTAAATTTTGAAATTTCGTTAATTAGAAAAAGTTTAAGAGCAATTTAAAATATCAGCTCATTACATCGTAAACGGTGTCGGTTTATTTTTCAAACTGTCATATCTCCAGATTTTCGGGCCGGATTTTGATGCCAATGGTCTCATTCGATTCGCATGAAAATATAGATATTTTTAGCATTTTAAATTTTGAAATTTCGTTAATTAGAAAAAGTTTAAGAGCAATTTAAAATATCAGCTCATTACATCGTAAACGGTGTCGGTTTATTTTTCAAACTGTCATATCTCCAGATTTTCGGGCCGGATTTTGATGCCGATAGTCTCATTCGATTCGCATGAAAATATAGATATTTTTAGCATTTTAAATTTTGAAATTTCGTTAATTAGAAAAATGTACGGAGCAATTTAAAATATCAGGTCAGTACATCGTAAACGGTGTCGGTTTATTTTTCAAACTGTCATATCTCCAGATTTTCGGGCCGGATTTTGATGCCAATGGTCTCATTCGATTCGCATGAAAATATAGATATGTTTAGCATTTTAAATTTTGAAATTTCGTTAATTAGAAAAATGTACGGAGCAATTTAAAATATCAGGTCAGTACATCGTAAACGGTGTCGGTTTATTTTTCAAACTGTCATATCTCCAGATTTTCGGGCCGGATTTTGATGCCAATGGTCTCATTCGATTCGCATGAAAATATAGATATGTTTAGCATTTTAAATTTTGAAATTTCGTTAATTAGAAAAATGTACGGAGCAATTTAAAATATCAGGTCAGTACATCGTAAACGGTGTCGGTTTATTTTTCAAACTGTCATATCTCCAGATTTTCGGGCCGGATTTTGATGCCAATGGTCTCATTCGATTCGCATGAACATCTAGATATGTTTAGCATTTTAAATTTTGAAATTTCGTTAATTAGAAAAATGTACGGAGCAATTTAAAATATCAGGTCAGTACATCGTAAACGGTGTCGGTTTATTTTTCAAACTGTCATATCTCCAGATTTTCGGGCCGGATTTTGATGCCAATGGTCTCATTCGATTCGCATGAAAATATAGATATTTTTAGCATTTTAAATTTTGAAATTTCGTTAATTAGAAAAAGTTTAAGAGCAATTTAAAATATCAGCTCATTACATCGTAAACGGTGTCGGTTTATTTTTCAAACTGTCATATCTCCAGATTTTCGGGCCGGATTTTGATGCCGATGGTCTCATTCGATTCGCATGGATGCGTAGATATTTTTAGCATTTTAAATTTTGAAATTTCGTTAATAAGAAAAAGTTTAAGAGCAATTTAAAATATCAGCTCATTACATCGTAAACGGTGTCGGTTTATTTTTCAAACTGTCATATCTCCAGACTTTCGGGCCGGATTTTGATGCCAATGGGTTCATTCGATTCGCATGGATGCGTAGATATTTGTAGCATTTTAAATTTTGAAATTTCGTTAATTAGAAAAAGTTTAAGAGCAATTTAAAATATCAGCTCATTACATCGTAAACGGTGTCGGTTTATTTTTCAAACTGTCATATCTCCAGATTTTCGGGCCGGATTTTGATGCCGATGGTCTCATTCGATTCGCATGGATGCGTAGATATTTTTAGCATTTTAAATTTTGAAATTTCATTAATTAGAAAAATGTACGGAGCAATTTAAAATATCAGGTCAGTACATCGTAAACGGTGTCGGTTTATTTTTCAAACTGTCATATCTCCAGATTTTCGGGCCGGATTTTGATGCCGATAGTCTCATTCGATTCGCATGAAAATATAGATATTTTTAGCATTTTAAATTTTGAAATTTCGTTAATTAGAAAAATGTACGGAGCAATTTAAAATATCAGGTCAGTACATCGTAAACGGTGTCGGTTTATTTTTCAAACTGTCATATCTCCAGATTTTCGGGCCGGATTTTGATGCCAATGGTCTCATTCGATTCGCATGAAAATATAGATATTTTTAGCATTTTAAATTTTGAAATTTCGTTAATTAGAAAAAGTTTAAGAGCAATTTAAAATATCAGCTCATTACATCGTAAACGGTGTCGGTTTATTTTTCAAACTGTCATATCTCCAGATTTTCGGGCCGGATTTTGATGCCGGTGGTCTCATTCGATTCGCATGGATGCGTAGATATTTTTAGCATTTTAAATTTTGAAATTTCGTTAATTAGAAAAATGTACGGAGCAATTTAAAATATCAGGTGAGTACATCGTAAACGGTGTCGGTTTATTTTTCAAACTGTCATATCTCCAGATTTTCGGGCCGGATTTTGATGCCAATGGTCTCATTCGATTCGCATGGATGCGTAGATATTTGTAGCATTTTAAATTTTGAAATTTCGTTAATTAGAAAAAGTTTAAGAGCAATTTAAAATATCAGCTCATTACATCGTAAACGGTGTCGGTTTATTTTTCAAACTGTCATATCTCCAGATTTTCGGGCCGGATTTTGATGCCAATGGTCTCATTCGATTCGCATGAAAATATAGATATTTTTAGCATTTTAAATTTTGAAATTTCGTTAATTAGAAAAAGTTTAAGAGCAATTTAAAATATCAGCTCATTACATCGTAAACGGTGTCGGTTTATTTTTCAAACTGTCATATCTCCAGATTTTCGGGCCGGATTTTGATGCCGATGGTCTCATTCGATTCGCATGGATGCGTAGATATTTTTAGCATTTTAAATTTTGAAATTTCGTTAATTAGAAAAATGTACGGAGCAATTTAAAATATCAGGTCAGTACATCGTAAACGGTGTCGGTTTATTTTTCAAACTGTCATATCTCCAGATTTTCGGGCCGGATTTTGATGCCAATGGTCTCATTCGATTCGCATGAAAATATAGATATTTTTAGCATTTTAAATTTTGAAATTTCGTTAATTAGAAAAAGTTTAAGAGCAATTTAAAATATCAGCTCATTACATCGTAAACGGTGTCGGTTTATTTTTCAAACTGTCATATCTCCAGATTTTCGGGCCGGATTTTGATGCCAATGGTCTCATTCGATTCGCATGAAAATATAGATATTTTTAGCATTTTAAATTTTGAAATTTCGTTAATTAGAAAAAGTTTAAGAGCAATTTAAAATATCAGCTCATTACATCGTAAACGGTGTCGGTTTATTTTTCAAACTGTCATATCTCCAGATTTTCGGGCCGGATTTTGATGCCAATGGTCTCATTCGATTCGCATGAAAATATAGATATTTTTAGCATTTTAAATTTTGAAATTTCGTTAATTAGAAAAATGTACGGAGCAATTTAAAATATCAGGTCAGTACATCGTAAACGGTGTCGGTTTATTTTTCAAACTGTCATATCTCCAGATTTTCGGGCCGGATTTTGATGCCAATGGTCTCATTCGATTCGCATGAAAATATAGATATTTTTAGCATTTTAAATTTTGAAATTTCGTTAATTAGAAAAAGTTTAAGAGCAATTTAAAATATCAGCTCATTACATCGTAAACGGTGTCGGTTTATTTTTCAAACTGTCATATCTCCAGATTTTCGGGCCGGATTTTGATGCCGGTGGTCTCATTCGATTCGCATGGATGCGTAGATATTTTTAGCATTTTAAATTTTGAAATTTCGTTAATTAGAAAAATGTACGGAGCAATTTAAAATATCAGGTCAGTACATCGTAAACGGTGTCGGTTTATTTTTCAAACTGTCATATCTCCAGATTTTCGGGCCGGATTTTGATGCCAATGGTCTCATTCGATTCGCATGGATGCGTAGATATTTGTAGCATTTTAAATTTTGAAATTTCGTTAATTAGAAAAAGTTTAAGAGCAATTTAAAATATCAGCTCATTACATCGTAAACGGTGTCGGTTTATTTTTCAAACTGTCATATCTCCAGATTTTCGGGCCGGATTTTGATGCCAATGGTCTCATTCGATTCGCATGAAAATATAGATATTTTTAGCATTTTAAATTTTGAAATTTCGTTAATTAGAAAAAGTTTAAGAGCAATTTAAAATATCAGCTCATTACATCGTAAACGGTGTCGGTTTATTTTTCAAACTGTCATATCTCCAGATTTTCGGGCCGGATTTTGATGCCGATGGTCTCATTCGATTCGCATGGATGCGTAGATATTTTTAGCATTTTAAATTTTGAAATTTCGTTAATTAGAAAAATGTACGGAGCAATTTAAAATATCAGGTCAGTACATCGTAAACGGTGTCGGTTTATTTTTCAAACTGTCATATCTCCAGATTTTCGGGCCGGATTTTGATGCCAATGGTCTCATTCGATTCGCATGAAAATATAGATATTTTTAGCATTTTAAATTTTGAAATTTCGTTAATTAGAAAAAGTTTAAGAGCAATTTAAAATATCAGCTCATTACATCGTAAACGGTGTCGGTTTATTTTTCAAACTGTCATATCTCCAGATTTTCGGGCCGGATTTTGATGCCAATGGTCTCATTCGATTCGCATGAAAATATAGATATTTTTAGCATTTTAAATTTTGAAATTTCGTTAATTAGAAAAAGTTTAAGAGCAATTTAAAATATCAGCTCATTACATCGTAAACGGTGTCGGTTTATTTTTCAAACTGTCATATCTCCAGATTTTCGGGCCGGATTTTGATGCCGATAGTCTCATTCGATTCGCATGAAAATATAGATATTTTTAGCATTTTAAATTTTGAAATTTCGTTAATTAGAAAAATGTACGGAGCAATTTAAAATATCAGGTCAGTACATCGTAAACGGTGTCGGTTTATTTTTCAAACTGTCATATCTCCAGATTTTCGGGCCGGATTTTGATGCCAATGGTCTCATTCGATTCGCATGAAAATATAGATATGTTTAGCATTTTAAATTTTGAAATTTCGTTAATTAGAAAAATGTACGGAGCAATTTAAAATATCAGGTCAGTACATCGTAAACGGTGTCGGTTTATTTTTCAAACTGTCATATCTCCAGATTTTCGGGCCGGATTTTGATGCCAATGGTCTCATTCGATTCGCATGAAAATATAGATATGTTTAGCATTTTAAATTTTGAAATTTCGTTAATTAGAAAAATGTACGGAGCAATTTAAAATATCAGGTCAGTACATCGTAAACGGTGTCGGTTTATTTTTCAAACTGTCATATCTCCAGATTTTCGGGCCGGATTTTGATGCCAATGGTCTCATTCGATTCGCATGAACATCTAGATATGTTTAGCATTTTAAATTTTGAAATTTCGTTAATTAGAAAAATGTACGGAGCAATTTAAAATATCAGGTCAGTACATCGTAAACGGTGTCGGTTTATTTTTCAAACTGTCATATCTCCAGATTTTCGGGCCGGATTTTGATGCCAATGGTCTCATTCGATTCGCATGAAAATATAGATATTTTTAGCATTTTAAATTTTGAAATTTCGTTAATTAGAAAAAGTTTAAGAGCAATTTAAAATATCAGCTCATTACATCGTAAACGGTGTCGGTTTATTTTTCAAACTGTCATATCTCCAGATTTTCGGGCCGGATTTTGATGCCGATGGTCTCATTCGATTCGCATGGATGCGTAGATATTTTTAGCATTTTAAATTTTGAAATTTCGTTAATAAGAAAAAGTTTAAGAGCAATTTAAAATATCAGCTCATTACATCGTAAACGGTGTCGGTTTATTTTTCAAACTGTCATATCTCCAGACTTTCGGGCCGGATTTTGATGCCAATGGGTTCATTCGATTCGCATGGATGCGTAGATATTTGTAGCATTTTAAATTTTGAAATTTCGTTAATTAGAAAAAGTTTAAGAGCAATTTAAAATATCAGCTCATTACATCGTAAACGGTGTCGGTTTATTTTTCAAACTGTCATATCTCCAGATTTTCGGGCCGGATTTTGATGCCGATGGTCTCATTCGATTCGCATGGATGCGTAGATATTTTTAGCATTTTAAATTTTGAAATTTCGTTAATTAGAAAAATGTACGGAGCAATTTAAAATATCAGGTCAGTACATCGTAAACGGTGTCGGTTTATTTTTCAAACTGTCATATCTCCAGATTTTCGGGCCGGATTTTGATGCCAATGGTCTCATTCGATTCGCATGAAAATATAGATATTTTTAGCATTTTAAATTTTGAAATTTCGTTAATTAGAAAAAGTTTAAGAGCAATTTAAAATATCAGCTCATTACATCGTAAACGGTGTCGGTTTATTTTTCAAACTGTCATATCTCCAGATTTTCGGGCCGGATTTTGATGCCAATGGTCTCATTCGATTCGCATGAAAATATAGATATTTTTAGCATTTTAAATTTTGAAATTTCGTTAATTAGAAAAAGTTTAAGAGCAATTTAAAATATCAGCTCATTACATCGTAAACGGTGTCGGTTTATTTTTCAAACTGTCATATCTCCAGATTTTCGGGCCGGATTTTGATGCCGATAGTCTCATTCGATTCGCATGAAAATATAGATATTTTTAGCATTTTAAATTTTGAAATTTCGTTAATTAGAAAAAGTTTAAGAGCAATTTAAAATATCAGCTCATTACATCGTAAACGGTGTCGGTTTATTTTTCAAACTGTCATATCTCCAGACTTTCGGGCCGGATTTTGATGCCAATGGTCTCATTCGATTCGCATGGATGCGTAGATATTTGTAGCATTTTAAATTTTGAAATTTCGTTAATTAGAAAAAGTTTAAGAGCAATTTAAAATATCAGCTCATTACATCGTAAACGGTGTCGGTTTATTTTTCAAACTGTCATATCTCCAGATTTTCGGGCCGGATTTTGATGCCGATGGTCTCATTCGATTCGCATGGATGCGTAGATATTTTTAGCATTTTAAATTTTGAAATTTCGTTAATTAGAAAAATGTACGGAGCAATTTAAAATATCAGGTCAGTACATCGTAAACGGTGTCGGTTTATTTTTCAAACTGTCATATCTCCAGATTTTCGGGCCGGATTTTGATGCCAATGGTCTCATTCGATTCGCATGAAAATATAGATATTTTTAGCATTTTAAATTTTGAAATTTCGTTAATTAGAAAAATGTACGGAGCAATTTAAAATATCAGGTCAGTACATCGTAAACGGTGTCGGTTTATTTTTCAAACTGTCATATCTCCAGATTTTCGGGCCGGATTTTGATGCCAATGGTCTCATTCGATTCGCATGAAAATATAGATATTTTTAGCATTTTAAATTTTGAAATTTCGTTAATTAGAAAAAGTTTAAGAGCAATTTAAAATATCAGCTCATTACATCGTAAACGGTGTCGGTTTATTTTTCAAACTGTCATATCTCCAGATTTTCGGGCCGGATTTTGATGCCGGTGGTCTCATTCGATTCGCATGGATGCGTAGATATTTTTAGCATTTTAAATTTTGAAATTTCGTTAATTAGAAAAATGTACGGAGCAATTTAAAATATCAGGTCAGTACATCGTAAACGGTGTCGGTTTATTTTTCAAACTGTCATATCTCCAGATTTTCGGGCCGGATTTTGATGCCAATGGTCTCATTCGATTCGCATGGATGCGTAGATATTTGTAGCATTTTAAATTTTGAAATTTCGTTAATTAGAAAAAGTTTAAGAGCAATTTAAAATATCAGCTCATTACATCGTAAACGGTGTCGGTTTATTTTTCAAACTGTCATATCTCCAGATTTTCGGGCCGGATTTTGATGCCAATGGTCTCATTCGATTCGCATGAAAATATAGATATTTTTAGCATTTTAAATTTTGAAATTTCGTTAATTAGAAAAAGTTTAAGAGCAATTTAAAATATCAGCTCATTACATCGTAAACGGTGTCGGTTTATTTTTCAAACTGTCATATCTCCAGATTTTCGGGCCGGATTTTGATGCCGATGGTCTCATTCGATTCGCATGGATGCGTAGATATTTTTAGCATTTTAAATTTTGAAATTTCGTTAATTAGAAAAATGTACGGAGCAATTTAAAATATCAGGTCAGTACATCGTAAACGGTGTCGGTTTATTTTTCAAACTGTCATATCTCCAGATTTTCGGGCCGGATTTTGATGCCAATGGTCTCATTCGATTCGCATGAAAATATAGATATTTTTAGCATTTTAAATTTTGAAATTTCGTTAATTAGAAAAAGTTTAAGAGCAATTTAAAATATCAGCTCATTACATCGTAAACGGTGTCGGTTTATTTTTCAAACTGTCATATCTCCAGATTTTCGGGCCGGATTTTGATGCCGATAGTCTCATTCGATTCGCATGAAAATATAGATATTTTTAGCATTTTAAATTTTGAAATTTCGTTAATTAGAAAAATGTACGGGGCAATTTAAAATATCAGGTCAGTACATCGTAAACGGTGTCGGTTTATTTTTCAAACTGTCATATCTCCAGATTTTCGGGCCGGATTTTGATGCCAATGGTCTCATTCGATTCGCATGAAAATATAGATATGTTTAGCATTTTAAATTTTGAAATTTCGTTAATTAGAAAAATGTACGGAGCAATTTAAAATATCAGGTCAGTACATCGTAAACGGTGTCGGTTTATTTTTCAAACTGTCATATCTCCAGATTTTCGGGCCGGATTTTGATGCCAATGGTCTCATTCGATTCGCATGAAAATATAGATATGTTTAGCATTTTAAATTTTGAAATTTCGTTAATTAGAAAAATGTACGGAGCAATTTAAAATATCAGGTCAGTACATCGTAAACGGTGTCGGTTTATTTTTCAAACTGTCATATCTCCAGATTTTCGGGCCGGATTTTGATGCCAATGGTCTCATTCGATTCGCATGAAAATATAGATATTTTTAGCATTTTAAATTTTGAAATTTCGTTAATTAGAAAAAGTTTAAGAGCAATTTAAAATATCAGCTCATTACATCGTAAACGGTGTCGGTTTATTTTTCAAACTGTCATATCTCCAGATTTTCGGGCCGGATTTTGATGCCAATGGTCTCATTCGATTCGCATGAAAATATAGATATTTTTAGCATTTTAAATTTTGAAATTTCGTTAATTAGAAAAAGTTTAAGAGCAATTTAAAATATCAGCTCATTACATCGTAAACGGTGTCGGTTTATTTTTCAAACTGTCATATCTCCAGATTTTCGGGCCGGATTTTGATGCCGATAGTCTCATTCGATTCGCATGAAAATATAGATATTTTTAGCATTTTAAATTTTGAAATTTCGTTAATTAGAAAAATGTACGGAGCAATTTAAAATATCAGGTCAGTACATCGTAAACGGTGTCGGTTTATTTTTCAAACTGTCATATCTCCAGATTTTCGGGCCGGATTTTGATGCCAATGGTCTCATTCGATTCGCATGAAAATATAGATATGTTTAGCATTTTAAATTTTGAAATTTCGTTAATTAGAAAAATGTACGGAGCAATTTAAAATATCAGGTCAGTACATCGTAAACGGTGTCGGTTTATTTTTCAAACTGTCATATCTCCAGATTTTCGGGCCGGATTTTGATGCCAATGGTCTCATTCGATTCGCATGAAAATATAGATATGTTTAGCATTTTAAATTTTGAAATTTCGTTAATTAGAAAAATGTACGGAGCAATTTAAAATATCAGGTCAGTACATCGTAAACGGTGTCGGTTTATTTTTCAAACTGTCATATCTCCAGATTTTCGGGCCGGATTTTGATGCCAATGGTCTCATTCGATTCGCATGAACATCTAGATATGTTTAGCATTTTAAATTTTGAAATTTCGTTAATTAGAAAAATGTACGGAGCAATTTAAAATATCAGGTCAGTACATCGTAAACGGTGTCGGTTTATTTTTCAAACTGTCATATCTCCAGATTTTCGGGCCGGATTTTGATGCCAATGGTCTCATTCGATTCGCATGAAAATATAGATATTTTTAGCATTTTAAATTTTGAAATTTCGTTAATTAGAAAAAGTTTAAGAGCAATTTAAAATATCAGCTCATTACATCGTAAACGGTGTCGGTTTATTTTTCAAACTGTCATATCTCCAGATTTTCGGGCCGGATTTTGATGCCGATGGTCTCATTCGATTCGCATGGATGCGTAGATATTTTTAGCATTTTAAATTTTGAAATTTCGTTAATAAGAAAAAGTTTAAGAGCAATTTAAAATATCAGCTCATTACATCGTAAACGGTGTCGGTTTATTTTTCAAACTGTCATATCTCCAGACTTTCGGGCCGGATTTTGATGCCAATGGGTTCATTCGATTCGCATGGATGCGTAGATATTTGTAGCATTTTAAATTTTGAAATTTCGTTAATTAGAAAAAGTTTAAGAGCAATTTAAAATATCAGCTCATTACATCGTAAACGGTGTCGGTTTATTTTTCAAACTGTCATATCTCCAGATTTTCGGGCCGGATTTTGATGCCGATGGTCTCATTCGATTCGCATGGATGCGTAGATATTTTTAGCATTTTAAATTTTGAAATTTCGTTAATTAGAAAAATGTACGGAGCAATTTAAAATATCAGGTCAGTACATCGTAAACGGTGTCGGTTTATTTTTCAAACTGTCATATCTCCAGATTTTCGGGCCGGATTTTGATGCCAATGGTCTCATTCGATTCGCATGAAAATATAGATATTTTTAGCATTTTAAATTTTGAAATTTCGTTAATTAGAAAAAGTTTAAGAGCAATTTAAAATATCAGCTCATTACATCGTAAACGGTGTCGGTTTATTTTTCAAACTGTCATATCTCCAGATTTTCGGGCCGGATTTTGATGCCAATGGTCTCATTCGATTCGCATGAAAATATAGATATTTTTAGCATTTTAAATTTTGAAATTTCGTTAATTAGAAAAAGTTTAAGAGCAATTTAAAATATCAGCTCATTACATCGTAAACGGTGTCGGTTTATTTTTCAAACTGTCATATCTCCAGATTTTCGGGCCGGATTTTGATGCCAATGGTCTCATTCGATTCGCATGAAAATATAGATATTTTTAGCATTTTAAATTTTGAAATTTCGTTAATTAGAAAAATGTACGGAGCAATTTAAAATATCAGGTCAGTACATCGTAAACGGTGTCGGTTTATTTTTCAAACTGTCATATCTCCAGATTTTCGGGCCGGATTTTGATGCCAATGGTCTCATTCGATTCGCATGAAAATATAGATATTTTTAGCATTTTAAATTTTGAAATTTCGTTAATTAGAAAAAGTTTAAGAGCAATTTAAAATATCAGCTCATTACATCGTAAACGGTGTCGGTTTATTTTTCAAACTGTCATATCTCCAGATTTTCGGGCCGGATTTTGATGCCGGTGGTCTCATTCGATTCGCATGGATGCGTAGATATTTTTAGCATTTTAAATTTTGAAATTTCGTTAATTAGAAAAATGTACGGAGCAATTTAAAATATCAGGTCAGTACATCGTAAACGGTGTCGGTTTATTTTTCAAACTGTCATATCTCCAGATTTTCGGGCCGGATTTTGATGCCAATGGTCTCATTCGATTCGCATGGATGCGTAGATATTTGTAGCATTTTAAATTTTGAAATTTCGTTAATTAGAAAAAGTTTAAGAGCAATTTAAAATATCAGCTCATTACATCGTAAACGGTGTCGGTTTATTTTTCAAACTGTCATATCTCCAGATTTTCGGGCCGGATTTTGATGCCAATGGTCTCATTCGATTCGCATGAAAATATAGATATTTTTAGCATTTTAAATTTTGAAATTTCGTTAATTAGAAAAAGTTTAAGAGCAATTTAAAATATCAGCTCATTACATCGTAAACGGTGTCGGTTTATTTTTCAAACTGTCATATCTCCAGATTTTCGGGCCGGATTTTGATGCCGATGGTCTCATTCGATTCGCATGGATGCGTAGATATTTTTAGCATTTTAAATTTTGAAATTTCGTTAATTAGAAAAATGTACGGAGCAATTTAAAATATCAGGTCAGTACATCGTAAACGGTGTCGGTTTATTTTTCAAACTGTCATATCTCCAGATTTTCGGGCCGGATTTTGATGCCAATGGTCTCATTCGATTCGCATGAAAATATAGATATTTTTAGCATTTTAAATTTTGAAATTTCGTTAATTAGAAAAAGTTTAAGAGCAATTTAAAATATCAGCTCATTACATCGTAAACGGTGTCGGTTTATTTTTCAAACTGTCATATCTCCAGATTTTCGGGCCGGATTTTGATGCCAATGGTCTCATTCGATTCGCATGAAAATATAGATATTTTTAGCATTTTAAATTTTGAAATTTCGTTAATTAGAAAAAGTTTAAGAGCAATTTAAAATATCAGCTCATTACATCGTAAACGGTGTCGGTTTATTTTTCAAACTGTCATATCTCCAGATTTTCGGGCCGGATTTTGATGCCGATAGTCTCATTCGATTCGCATGAAAATATAGATATTTTTAGCATTTTAAATTTTGAAATTTCGTTAATTAGAAAAATGTACGGAGCAATTTAAAATATCAGGTCAGTACATCGTAAACGGTGTCGGTTTATTTTTCAAACTGTCATATCTCCAGATTTTCGGGCCGGATTTTGATGCCAATGGTCTCATTCGATTCGCATGAAAATATAGATATGTTTAGCATTTTAAATTTTGAAATTTCGTTAATTAGAAAAATGTACGGAGCAATTTAAAATATCAGGTCAGTACATCGTAAACGGTGTCGGTTTATTTTTCAAACTGTCATATCTCCAGATTTTCGGGCCGGATTTTGATGCCAATGGTCTCATTCGATTCGCATGAAAATATAGATATGTTTAGCATTTTAAATTTTGAAATTTCGTTAATTAGAAAAATGTACGGAGCAATTTAAAATATCAGGTCAGTACATCGTAAACGGTGTCGGTTTATTTTTCAAACTGTCATATCTCCAGATTTTCGGGCCGGATTTTGATGCCAATGGTCTCATTCGATTCGCATGAACATCTAGATATGTTTAGCATTTTAAATTTTGAAATTTCGTTAATTAGAAAAATGTACGGAGCAATTTAAAATATCAGGTCAGTACATCGTAAACGGTGTCGGTTTATTTTTCAAACTGTCATATCTCCAGATTTTCGGGCCGGATTTTGATGCCAATGGTCTCATTCGATTCGCATGAAAATATAGATATTTTTAGCATTTTAAATTTTGAAATTTCGTTAATTAGAAAAAGTTTAAGAGCAATTTAAAATATCAGCTCATTACATCGTAAACGGTGTCGGTTTATTTTTCAAACTGTCATATCTCCAGATTTTCGGGCCGGATTTTGATGCCGATGGTCTCATTCGATTCGCATGGATGCGTAGATATTTTTAGCATTTTAAATTTTGAAATTTCGTTAATAAGAAAAAGTTTAAGAGCAATTTAAAATATCAGCTCATTACATCGTAAACGGTGTCGGTTTATTTTTCAAACTGTCATATCTCCAGACTTTCGGGCCGGATTTTGATGCCAATGGGTTCATTCGATTCGCATGGATGCGTAGATATTTGTAGCATTTTAAATTTTGAAATTTCGTTAATTAGAAAAAGTTTAAGAGCAATTTAAAATATCAGCTCATTACATCGTAAACGGTGTCGGTTTATTTTTCAAACTGTCATATCTCCAGATTTTCGGGCCGGATTTTGATGCCGATGGTCTCATTCGATTCGCATGGATGCGTAGATATTTTTAGCATTTTAAATTTTGAAATTTCGTTAATTAGAAAAATGTACGGAGCAATTTAAAATATCAGGTCAGTACATCGTAAACGGTGTCGGTTTATTTTTCAAACTGTCATATCTCCAGATTTTCGGGCCGGATTTTGATGCCAATGGTCTCATTCGATTCGCATGAAAATATAGATATTTTTAGCATTTTAAATTTTGAAATTTCGTTAATTAGAAAAAGTTTAAGAGCAATTTAAAATATCAGCTCATTACATCGTAAACGGTGTCGGTTTATTTTTCAAACTGTCATATCTCCAGATTTTCGGGCCGGATTTTGATGCCAATGGTCTCATTCGATTCGCATGAAAATATAGATATTTTTAGCATTTTAAATTTTGAAATTTCGTTAATTAGAAAAAGTTTAAGAGCAATTTAAAATATCAGCTCATTACATCGTAAACGGTGTCGGTTTATTTTTCAAACTGTCATATCTCCAGATTTTCGGGCCGGATTTTGATGCCGATAGTCTCATTCGATTCGCATGAAAATATAGATATTTTTAGCATTTTAAATTTTGAAATTTCGTTAATTAGAAAAATGTACGGAGCAATTTAAAATATCAGGTCAGTACATCGTAAACGGTGTCGGTTTATTTTTCAAACTGTCATATCTCCAGATTTTCGGGCCGGATTTTGATGCCAATGGTCTCATTCGATTCGCATGAAAATATAGATATTTTTAGCATTTTAAATTTTGAAATTTCGTTAATTAGAAAAAGTTTAAGAGCAATTTAAAATATCAGCTCATTACATCGTAAACGGTGTCGGTTTATTTTTCAAACTGTCATATCTCCAGACTTTCGGGCCGGATTTTGATGCCAATGGTCTCATTCGATTCGCATGGATGCGTAGATATTTGTAGCATTTTAAATTTTGAAATTTCGTTAATTAGAAAAAGTTTAAGAGCAATTTAAAATATCAGCTCATTACATCGTAAACGGTGTCGGTTTATTTTTCAAACTGTCATATCTCCAGATTTTCGGGCCGGATTTTGATGCCGATGGTCTCATTCGATTCGCATGGATGCGTAGATATTTTTAGCATTTTAAATTTTGAAATTTCGTTAATTAGAAAAATGTACGGAGCAATTTAAAATATCAGGTCAGTACATCGTAAACGGTGTCGGTTTATTTTTCAAACTGTCATATCTCCAGATTTTCGGGCCGGATTTTGATGCCAATGGTCTCATTCGATTCGCATGAAAATATAGATATTTTTAGCATTTTAAATTTTGAAATTTCGTTAATTAGAAAAAGTTTAAGAGCAATTTAAAATATCAGCTCATTACATCGTAAACGGTGTCGGTTTATTTTTCAAACTGTCATATCTCCAGATTTTCGGGCCGGATTTTGATGCCAATGGTCTCATTCGATTCGCATGAAAATATAGATATTTTTAGCATTTTAAATTTTGAAATTTCGTTAATTAGAAAAAGTTTAAGAGCAATTTAAAATATCAGCTCATTACATCGTAAACGGTGTCGGTTTATTTTTCAAACTGTCATATCTCCAGATTTTCGGGCCGGATTTTGATGCCAATGGTCTCATTCGATTCGCATGAAAATATAGATATTTTTAGCATTTTAAATTTTGAAATTTCGTTAATTAGAAAAAGTTTAAGAGCAATTTAAAATATCAGCTCATTACATCGTAAACGGTGTCGGTTTATTTTTCAAACTGTCATATCTCCAGATTTTCGGGCCGGATTTTGATGCCGATAGTCTCATTCGATTCGCATGAAAATATAGATATTTTTAGCATTTTAAATTTTGAAATTTCGTTAATTAGAAAAATGTACGGAGCAATTTAAAATATCAGGTCAGTACATCGTAAACGGTGTCGGTTTATTTTTCAAACTGTCATATCTCCAGATTTTCGGGCCGGATTTTGATGCCAATGGTCTCATTCGATTCGCATGAAAATATAGATATTTTTAGCATTTTAAATTTTGAAATTTCGTTAATTAGAAAAAGTTTAAGAGCAATTTAAAATATCAGCTCATTACATCGTAAACGGTGTCGGTTTATTTTTCAAACTGTCATATCTCCAGACTTTCGGGCCGGATTTTGATGCCAATGGTCTCATTCGATTCGCATGGATGCGTAGATATTTGTAGCATTTTAAATTTTGAAATTTCGTTAATTAGAAAAAGTTTAAGAGCAATTTAAAATATCAGCTCATTACATCGTAAACGGTGTCGGTTTATTTTTCAAACTGTCATATCTCCAGATTTTCGGGCCGGATTTTGATGCCGATGGTCTCATTCGATTCGCATGGATGCGTAGATATTTTTAGCATTTTAAATTTTGAAATTTCGTTAATTAGAAAAATGTACGGAGCAATTTAAAATATCAGGTCAGTACATCGTAAACGGTGTCGGTTTATTTTTCAAACTGTCATATCTCCAGATTTTCGGGCCGGATTTTGATGCCAATGGTCTCATTCGATTCGCATGAAAATATAGATATTTTTAGCATTTTAAATTTTGAAATTTCGTTAATTAGAAAAAGTTTAAGAGCAATTTAAAATATCAGCTCATTACATCGTAAACGGTGTCGGTTTATTTTTCAAACTGTCATATCTCCAGATTTTCGGGCCGGATTTTGATGCCAATGGTCTCATTCGATTCGCATGAAAATATAGATATTTTTAGCATTTTAAATTTTGAAATTTCGTTAATTAGAAAAAGTTTAAGAGCAATTTAAAATATCAGCTCATTACATCGTAAACGGTGTCGGTTTATTTTTCAAACTGTCATATCTCCAGATTTTCGGGCCGGATTTTGATGCCGATGGTCTCATTCGATTCGCATGAAAATATAGATATTTTTAGCATTTTAAATTTTGAAATTTCGTTAATTAGAAAAATGTACGGAGCAATTTAAAATATCAGGTCAGTACATCGTAAACGGTGTCGGTTTATTTTTCAAACTGTCATATCTCCAGATTTTCGGGCCGGATTTTGATGCCAATGGTCTCATTCGATTCGCATGAAAATATAGATATTTTTAGCATTTTAAATTTTGAAATTTCGTTAATTAGAAAAAGTTTAAGAGCAATTTAAAATATCAGCTCATTACATCGTAAACGGTGTCGGTTTATTTTTCAAACTGTCATATCTCCAGATTTTCGGGCCGGATTTTGATGCCAATGGTCTCATTCGATTCGCATGAAAATATAGATATTTTTAGCATTTTAAATTTTGAAATTTCGTTAATTAGAAAAAGTTTAAGAGCAATTTAAAATATCAGCTCATTACATCGTAAACGGTGTCGGTTTATTTTTCAAACTGTCATATCTCCAGATTTTCGGGCCGGATTTTGATGCCAATGGTCTCATTCGATTCGCATGAAAATATAGATATTTTTAGCATTTTAAATTTTGAAATTTCGTTAATTAGAAAAAGTTTAAGAGCAATTTAAAATATCAGCTCATTACATCGTAAACGGTGTCGGTTTATTTTTCAAACTGTCATATCTCCAGATTTTCGGGCCGGATTTTGATGCCGATGGTCTCATTCGATTCGCATGGATGCGTAGATATTTTTAGCATTTTAAATTTTGAAATTTCGTTAATTAGAAAAATGTACGGAGCAATTTAAAATATCAGGTCAGTACATCGTAAACGGTGTCGGTTTATTTTTCAAACTGTCATATCTCCAGATTTTCGGGCCGGATTTTGATGCCAATGGTCTCATTCGATTCGCATGAAAATATAGATATTTTTAGCATTTTAAATTTTGAAATTTCGTTAATTAGAAAAAGTTTAAGAGCAATTTAAAATATCAGCTCATTACATCGTAAACGGTGTCGGTTTATTTTTCAAACTGTCATATCTCCAGATTTTCGGGCCGGATTTTGATGCCAATGGTCTCATTCGATTCGCATGAAAATATAGATATTTTTAGCATTTTAAATTTTGAAATTTCGTTAATTAGAAAAAGTTTAAGAGCAATTTAAAATATCAGCTCATTACATCGTAAACGGTGTCGGTTTATTTTTCAAACTGTCATATCTCCAGATTTTCGGGCCGGATTTTGATGCCAATGGTCTCATTCGATTCGCATGAAAATATAGATATTTTTAGCATTTTAAATTTTGAAATTTCGTTAATTAGAAAAAGTTTAAGAGCAATTTAAAATATCAGCTCATTACATCGTAAACGGTGTCGGTTTATTTTTCAAACTGTCATATCTCCAGATTTTCGGGCCGGATTTTGATGCCGATGGTCTCATTCGATTCGCATGGATGCGTAGATATTTTTAGCATTTTAAATTTTGAAATTTCGTTAATTAGAAAAATGTACGGAGCAATTTAAAATATCAGGTCAGTACATCGTAAACGGTGTCGGTTTATTTTTCAAACTGTCATATCTCCAGATTTTCGGGCCGGATTTTGATGCCAATGGTCTCATTCGATTCGCATGAAAATATAGATATTTTTAGCATTTTAAATTTTGAAATTTCGTTAATTAGAAAAAGTTTAAGAGCAATTTAAAATATCAGCTCATTACATCGTAAACGGTGTCGGTTTATTTTTCAAACTGTCATATCTCCAGATTTTCGGGCCGGATTTTGATGCCGATAGTCTCATTCGATTCGCATGAAAATATAGATATTTTTAGCATTTTAAATTTTGAAATTTCGTTAATTAGAAAAATGTACGGAGCAATTTAAAATATCAGGTCAGTACATCGTAAACGGTGTCGGTTTATTTTTCAAACTGTCATATCTCCAGATTTTCGGGCCGGATTTTGATGCCAATGGTCTCATTCGATTCGCATGAAAATATAGATATTTTTAGCATTTTAAATTTTGAAATTTCGTTAATTAGAAAAAGTTTAAGAGCAATTTAAAATATCAGCTCATTACATCGTAAACGGTGTCGGTTTATTTTTCAAACTGTCATATCTCCAGATTTTCGGGCCGGATTTTGATGCCAATGGTCTCATTCGATTCGCATGAAAATATAGATATTTTTAGCATTTTAAATTTTGAAATTTCGTTAATTAGAAAAAGTTTAAGAGCAATTTAAAATATCAGCTCATTACATCGTAAACGGTGTCGGTTTATTTTTCAAACTGTCATATCTCCAGATTTTCGGGCCGGATTTTGATGCCGATGATCTCATTCGATTCGCATGAAAATATAGATATTTTTAGCATTTTAAATTTTGAAATTTCGTTAATTAGAAAAATGTACGGAGCAATTTAAAATATCAGGTCAGTACATCGTAAACGGTGTCGGTTTATTTTTCAAACTGTCATATCTCCAGATTTTCGGGCCGGATTTTGATGCCAATGGTCTCATTCGATTCGCATGAAAATATAGATATTTTTAGCATTTTAAATTTTGAAATTTCGTTAATTAGAAAAAGTTTAAGAGCAATTTAAAATATCAGCTCATTACATCGTAAACGGTGTCGGTTTATTTTTCAAACTGTCATATCTCCAGATTTTCGGGCCGGATTTTGATGCCAATGGTCTCATTCGATTCGCATGAAAATATAGATATTTTTAGCATTTTAAATTTTGAAATTTCGTTAATTAGAAAAAGTTTAAGAGCAATTTAAAATATCAGCTCATTACATCGTAAACGGTGTCGGTTTATTTTTCAAACTGTCATATCTCCAGATTTTCGGGCCGGATTTTGATGCCGATGGTCTCATTCGATTCGCATGGATGCGTAGATATTTTTAGCATTTTAAATTTTGAAATTTCGTTAATTAGAAAAATGTACGGAGCAATTTAAAATATCAGGTCAGTACATCGTAAACGGTGTCGGTTTATTTTTCAAACTGTCATATCTCCAGATTTTCGGGCCGGATTTTGATGCCAATGGTCTCATTCGATTCGCATGAAAATATAGATATTTTTAGCATTTTAAATTTTGAAATTTCGTTAATTAGAAAAAGTTTAAGAGCAATTTAAAATATCAGCTCATTACATCGTAAACGGTGTCGGTTTATTTTTCAAACTGTCATATCTCCAGATTTTCGGGCCGGATTTTGATGCCAATGGTCTCATTCGATTCGCATGAAAATATAGATATTTTTAGCATTTTAAATTTTGAAATTTCGTTAATTAGAAAAAGTTTAAGAGCAATTTAAAATATCAGCTCATTACATCGTAAACGGTGTCGGTTTATTTTTCAAACTGTCATATCTCCAGATTTTCGGGCCGGATTTTGATGCCGATAGTCTCATTCGATTCGCATGAAAATATAGATATTTTTAGCATTTTAAATTTTGAAATTTCGTTAATTAGAAAAATGTACGGAGCAATTTAAAATATCAGGTCAGTACATCGTAAACGGTGTCGGTTTATTTTTCAAACTGTCATATCTCCAGATTTTCGGGCCGGATTTTGATGCCAATGGTCTCATTCGATTCGCATGAAAATATAGATATTTTTAGCATTTTAAATTTTGAAATTTCGTTAATTAGAAAAAGTTTAAGAGCAATTTAAAATATCAGCTCATTACATCGTAAACGGTGTCGGTTTATTTTTCAAACTGTCATATCTCCAGATTTTCGGGCCGGATTTTGATGCCGATGGTCTCATTCGATTCGCATGGATGCGTAGATATTTTTAGCATTTTAAATTTTGAAATTTCGTTAATTAGAAAAAGTTTAAGAGCAATTTAAAATATCAGCTCATTACATCGTAAACGGTGTCGGTTTATTTTTCAAACTGTCATATCTCCAGACTTTCGGGCCGGATTTTGATGCCAATGGTCTCATTCGATTCGCATGGATGCGTAGATATTTGTAGCATTTTAAATTTTGAAATTTCGTTAATTAGAAAAAGTTTAAGAGCAATTTAAAATATCAGCTCATTACATCGTAAACGGTGTCGGTTTATTTTTCAAACTGTCATATCTCCAGATTTTCGGGCCGGATTTTGATGCCAATGGTCTCATTCGATTCGCATGAAAATATAGATATTTTTAGCATTTTAAATTTTGAAATTTCGTTAATTAGAAAAAGTTTAAGAGCAATTTAAAATATCAGCTCATTACATCGTAAACGGTGTCGGTTTATTTTTCAAACTGTCATATCTCCAGATTTTCGGGCCGGATTTTGATGCCGATGGTCTCATTCGATTCGCATGGATGCGTAGATATTTTTAGCATTTTAAATTTTGAAATTTCGTTAATTAGAAAAATGTACGGAGCAATTTAAAATATCAGGTCAGTACATCGTAAACGGTGTCGGTTTATTTTTCAAACTGTCATATCTCCAGATTTTCGGGCCGGATTTTGATGCCAATGGTCTCATTCGATTCGCATGAAAATATAGATATTTTTAGCATTTTAAATTTTGAAATTTCGTTAATTAGAAAAAGTTTAAGAGCAATTTAAAATATCAGCTCATTACATCGTAAACGGTGTCGGTTTATTTTTCAAACTGTCATATCTCCAGATTTTCGGGCCGGATTTTGATGCCGATAGTCTCATTCGATTCGCATGAAAATATAGATATTTTTAGCATTTTAAATTTTGAAATTTCGTTAATTAGAAAAATGTACGGAGCAATTTAAAATATCAGGTCAGTACATCGTAAACGGTGTCGGTTTATTTTTCAAACTGTCATATCTCCAGATTTTCGGGCCGGATTTTGATGCCAATGGTCTCATTCGATTCGCATGAAAATATAGATATTTTTAGCATTTTAAATTTTGAAATTTCGTTAATTAGAAAAAGTTTAAGAGCAATTTAAAATATCAGCTCATTACATCGTAAACGGTGTCGGTTTATTTTTCAAACTGTCATATCTCCAGATTTTCGGGCCGGATTTTGATGCCAATGGTCTCATTCGATTCGCATGAAAATATAGATATTTTTAGCATTTTAAATTTTGAAATTTCGTTAATTAGAAAAAGTTTAAGAGCAATTTAAAATATCAGCTCATTACATCGTAAACGGTGTCGGTTTATTTTTCAAACTGTCATATCTCCAGATTTTCGGGCCGGATTTTGATGCCGATGGTCTCATTCGATTCGCATGAAAATATAGATATTTTTAGCATTTTAAATTTTGAAATTTCGTTAATTAGAAAAATGTACGGAGCAATTTAAAATATCAGGTCAGTACATCGTAAACGGTGTCGGTTTATTTTTCAAACTGTCATATCTCCAGATTTTCGGGCCGGATTTTGATGCCAATGGTCTCATTCGATTCGCATGAAAATATAGATATTTTTAGCATTTTAAATTTTGAAATTTCGTTAATTAGAAAAAGTTTAAGAGCAATTTAAAATATCAGCTCATTACATCGTAAACGGTGTCGGTTTATTTTTCAAACTGTCATATCTCCAGATTTTCGGGCCGGATTTTGATGCCAATGGTCTCATTCGATTCGCATGAAAATATAGATATTTTTAGCATTTTAAATTTTGAAATTTCGTTAATTAGAAAAAGTTTAAGAGCAATTTAAAATATCAGCTCATTACATCGTAAACGGTGTCGGTTTATTTTTCAAACTGTCATATCTCCAGATTTTCGGGCCGGATTTTGATGCCGATAGTCTCATTCGATTCGCATGAAAATATAGATATTTTTAGCATTTTAAATTTTGAAATTTCGTTAATTAGAAAAATGTACGGAGCAATTTAAAATATCAGGTCAGTACATCGTAAACGGTGTCGGTTTATTTTTCAAACTGTCATATCTCCAGATTTTCGGGCCGGATTTTGATGCCAATGGTCTCATTCGATTCGCATGAAAATATAGATATTTTTAGCATTTTAAATTTTGAAATTTCGTTAATTAGAAAAAGTTTAAGAGCAATTTAAAATATCAGCTCATTACATCGTAAACGGTGTCGGTTTATTTTTCAAACTGTCATATCTCCAGATTTTCGGGCCGGATTTTGATGCCGATGGTCTCATTCGATTCGCATGGATGCGTAGATATTTTTAGCATTTTAAATTTTGAAATTTCGTTAATTAGAAAAAGTTTAAGAGCAATTTAAAATATCAGCTCATTACATCGTAAACGGTGTCGGTTTATTTTTCAAACTGTCATATCTCCAGACTTTCGGGCCGGATTTTGATGCCAATGGTCTCATTCGATTCGCATGGATGCGTAGATATTTGTAGCATTTTAAATTTTGAAATTTCGTTAATTAGAAAAAGTTTAAGAGCAATTTAAAATATCAGCTCATTACATCGTAAACGGTGTCGGTTTATTTTTCAAACTGTCATATCTCCAGATTTTCGGGCCGGATTTTGATGCCAATGGTCTCATTCGATTCGCATGAAAATATAGATATTTTTAGCATTTTAAATTTTGAAATTTCGTTAATTAGAAAAAGTTTAAGAGCAATTTAAAATATCAGCTCATTACATCGTAAACGGTGTCGGTTTATTTTTCAAACTGTCATATCTCCAGATTTTCGGGCCGGATTTTGATGCCGATGGTCTCATTCGATTCGCATGGATGCGTAGATATTTTTAGCATTTTAAATTTTGAAATTTCGTTAATTAGAAAAATGTACGGAGCAATTTAAAATATCAGGTCAGTACATCGTAAACGGTGTCGGTTTATTTTTCAAACTGTCATATCTCCAGATTTTCGGGCCGGATTTTGATGCCAATGGTCTCATTCGATTCGCATGAAAATATAGATATTTTTAGCATTTTAAATTTTGAAATTTCGTTAATTAGAAAAAGTTTAAGAGCAATTTAAAATATCAGCTCATTACATCGTAAACGGTGTCGGTTTATTTTTCAAACTGTCATATCTCCAGATTTTCGGGCCGGATTTTGATGCCGATAGTCTCATTCGATTCGCATGAAAATATAGATATTTTTAGCATTTTAAATTTTGAAATTTCGTTAATTAGAAAAATGTACGGAGCAATTTAAAATATCAGGTCAGTACATCGTAAACGGTGTCGGTTTATTTTTCAAACTGTCATATCTCCAGATTTTCGGGCCGGATTTTGATGCCAATGGTCTCATTCGATTCGCATGAAAATATAGATATTTTTAGCATTTTAAATTTTGAAATTTCGTTAATTAGAAAAAGTTTAAGAGCAATTTAAAATATCAGCTCATTACATCGTAAACGGTGTCGGTTTATTTTTCAAACTGTCATATCTCCAGATTTTCGGGCCGGATTTTGATGCCAATGGTCTCATTCGATTCGCATGAAAATATAGATATTTTTAGCATTTTAAATTTTGAAATTTCGTTAATTAGAAAAAGTTTAAGAGCAATTTAAAATATCAGCTCATTACATCGTAAACGGTGTCGGTTTATTTTTCAAACTGTCATATCTCCAGATTTTCGGGCCGGATTTTGATGCCGATGGTCTCATTCGATTCGCATGAAAATATAGATATTTTTAGCATTTTAAATTTTGAAATTTCGTTAATTAGAAAAATGTACGGAGCAATTTAAAATATCAGGTCAGTACATCGTAAACGGTGTCGGTTTATTTTTCAAACTGTCATATCTCCAGATTTTCGGGCCGGATTTTGATGCCAATGGTCTCATTCGATTCGCATGAAAATATAGATATTTTTAGCATTTTAAATTTTGAAATTTCGTTAATTAGAAAAAGTTTAAGAGCAATTTAAAATATCAGCTCATTACATCGTAAACGGTGTCGGTTTATTTTTCAAACTGTCATATCTCCAGATTTTCGGGCCGGATTTTGATGCCAATGGTCTCATTCGATTCGCATGAAAATATAGATATTTTTAGCATTTTAAATTTTGAAATTTCGTTAATTAGAAAAAGTTTAAGAGCAATTTAAAATATCAGCTCATTACATCGTAAACGGTGTCGGTTTATTTTTCAAACTGTCATATCTCCAGATTTTCGGGCCGGATTTTGATGCCGATGGTCTCATTCGATTCGCATGGATGCGTAGATATTTTTAGCATTTTAAATTTTGAAATTTCGTTAATTAGAAAAATGTACGGAGCAATTTAAAATATCAGGTCAGTACATCGTAAACGGTGTCGGTTTATTTTTCAAACTGTCATATCTCCAGATTTTCGGGCCGGATTTTGATGCCAATGGTCTCATTCGATTCGCATGAAAATATAGATATTTTTAGCATTTTAAATTTTGAAATTTCGTTAATTAGAAAAAGTTTAAGAGCAATTTAAAATATCAGCTCATTACATCGTAAACGGTGTCGGTTTATTTTTCAAACTGTCATATCTCCAGATTTTCGGGCCGGATTTTGATGCCAATGGTCTCATTCGATTCGCATGAAAATATAGATATTTTTAGCATTTTAAATTTTGAAATTTCGTTAATTAGAAAAAGTTTAAGAGCAATTTAAAATATCAGCTCATTACATCGTAAACGGTGTCGGTTTATTTTTCAAACTGTCATATCTCCAGATTTTCGGGCCGGATTTTGATGCCGATAGTCTCATTCGATTCGCATGAAAATATAGATATTTTTAGCATTTTAAATTTTGAAATTTCGTTAATTAGAAAAATGTACGGAGCAATTTAAAATATCAGGTCAGTACATCGTAAACGGTGTCGGTTTATTTTTCAAACTGTCATATCTCCAGATTTTCGGGCCGGATTTTGATGCCAATGGTCTCATTCGATTCGCATGAAAATATAGATATTTTTAGCATTTTAAATTTTGAAATTTCGTTAATTAGAAAAAGTTTAAGAGCAATTTAAAATATCAGCTCATTACATCGTAAACGGTGTCGGTTTATTTTTCAAACTGTCATATCTCCAGACTTTCGGGCCGGATTTTGATGCCAATGGTCTCATTCGATTCGCATGGATGCGTAGATATTTGTAGCATTTTAAATTTTGAAATTTCGTTAATTAGAAAAAGTTTAAGAGCAATTTAAAATATCAGCTCATTACATCGTAAACGGTGTCGGTTTATTTTTCAAACTGTCATATCTCCAGATTTTCGGGCCGGATTTTGATGCCGATGGTCTCATTCGATTCGCATGGATGCGTAGATATTTTTAGCATTTTAAATTTTGAAATTTCGTTAATTAGAAAAATGTACGGAGCAATTTAAAATATCAGGTCAGTACATCGTAAACGGTGTCGGTTTATTTTTCAAACTGTCATATCTCCAGATTTTCGGGCCGGATTTTGATGCCAATGGTCTCATTCGATTCGCATGAAAATATAGATATTTTTAGCATTTTAAATTTTGAAATTTCGTTAATTAGAAAAAGTTTAAGAGCAATTTAAAATATCAGCTCATTACATCGTAAACGGTGTCGGTTTATTTTTCAAACTGTCATATCTCCAGATTTTCGGGCCGGATTTTGATGCCGATGGTCTCATTCGATTCGCATGGATGCGTAGATATTTTTAGCATTTTAAATTTTGAAATTTCGTTAATTAGAAAAATGTACGGAGCAATTTAAAATATCAGGTCAGTACATCGTAAACGGTGTCGGTTTATTTTTCAAACTGTCATATCTCCAGATTTTCGGGCCGGATTTTGATGCCAATGGTCTCATTCGATTCGCATGAAAATATAGATATTTTTAGCATTTTAAATTTTGAAATTTCGTTAATTAGAAAAAGTTTAAGAGCAATTTAAAATATCAGCTCATTACATCGTAAACGGTGTCGGTTTATTTTTCAAACTGTCATATCTCCAGATTTTCGGGCCGGATTTTGATGCCAATGGTCTCATTCGATTCGCATGAAAATATAGATATTTTTAGCATTTTAAATTTTGAAATTTCGTTAATTAGAAAAAGTTTAAGAGCAATTTAAAATATCAGCTCATTACATCGTAAACGGTGTCGGTTTATTTTTCAAACTGTCATATCTCCAGATTTTCGGGCCGGATTTTGATGCCGATGGTCTCATTCGATTCGCATGAAAATATAGATATTTTTAGCATTTTAAATTTTGAAATTTCGTTAATTAGAAAAATGTACGGAGCAATTTAAAATATCAGGTCAGTACATCGTAAACGGTGTCGGTTTATTTTTCAAACTGTCATATCTCCAGATTTTCGGGCCGGATTTTGATGCCAATGGTCTCATTCGATTCGCATGAAAATATAGATATTTTTAGCATTTTAAATTTTGAAATTTCGTTAATTAGAAAAAGTTTAAGAGCAATTTAAAATATCAGCTCATTACATCGTAAACGGTGTCGGTTTATTTTTCAAACTGTCATATCTCCAGATTTTCGGGCCGGATTTTGATGCCAATGGTCTCATTCGATTCGCATGAAAATATAGATATTTTTAGCATTTTAAATTTTGAAATTTCGTTAATTAGAAAAAGTTTAAGAGCAATTTAAAATATCAGCTCATTACATCGTAAACGGTGTCGGTTTATTTTTCAAACTGTCATATCTCCAGATTTTCGGGCCGGATTTTGATGCCGATGGTCTCATTCGATTCGCATGGATGCGTAGATATTTTTAGCATTTTAAATTTTGAAATTTCGTTAATTAGAAAAATGTACGGAGCAATTTAAAATATCAGGTCAGTACATCGTAAACGGTGTCGGTTTATTTTTCAAACTGTCATATCTCCAGATTTTCGGGCCGGATTTTGATGCCAATGGTCTCATTCGATTCGCATGAAAATATAGATATTTTTAGCATTTTAAATTTTGAAATTTCGTTAATTAGAAAAAGTTTAAGAGCAATTTAAAATATCAGCTCATTACATCGTAAACGGTGTCGGTTTATTTTTCAAACTGTCATATCTCCAGATTTTCGGGCCGGATTTTGATGCCAATGGTCTCATTCGATTCGCATGAAAATATAGATATTTTTAGCATTTTAAATTTTGAAATTTCGTTAATTAGAAAAAGTTTAAGAGCAATTTAAAATATCAGCTCATTACATCGTAAACGGTGTCGGTTTATTTTTCAAACTGTCATATCTCCAGATTTTCGGGCCGGATTTTGATGCCGATGGTCTCATTCGATTCGCATGGATGCGTAGATATTTTTAGCATTTTAAATTTTGAAATTTCGTTAATTAGAAAAATGTACGGAGCAATTTAAAATATCAGGTCAGTACATCGTAAACGGTGTCGGTTTATTTTTCAAACTGTCATATCTCCAGATTTTCGGGCCGGATTTTGATGCCGATGGTCTCATTCGATTCGCATGGATGCGTAGATATTTTTAGCATTTTAAATTTTGAAATTTCGTTAATTAGAAAAATGTACGGAGCAATTTAAAATATCAGGTCAGTACATCGTAAACGGTGTCGGTTTATTTTTCAAACTGTCATATCTCCAGATTTTCGGGCCGGATTTTGATGCCAATGGTCTCATTCGATTCGCATGAAAATATAGATATTTTTAGCATTTTAAATTTTGAAATTTCGTTAATTAGAAAAAGTTTAAGAGCAATTTAAAATATCAGCTCATTACATCGTAAACGGTGTCGGTTTATTTTTCAAACTGTCATATCTCCAGATTTTCGGGCCGGATTTTGATGCCAATGGTCTCATTCGATTCGCATGAAAATATAGATATTTTTAGCATTTTAAATTTTGAAATTTCGTTAATTAGAAAAAGTTTAAGAGCAATTTAAAATATCAGCTCATTACATCGTAAACGGTGTCGGTTTATTTTTCAAACTGTCATATCTCCAGATTTTCGGGCCGGATTTTGATGCCAATGGTCTCATTCGATTCGCATGAAAATATAGATATTTTTAGCATTTTAAATTTTGAAATTTCGTTAATTAGAAAAAGTTTAAGAGCAATTTAAAATATCAGCTCATTACATCGTAAACGGTGTCGGTTTATTTTTCAAACTGTCATATCTCCAGCTTTTCGGGCCGGATTTTGATGCCGATGGTCTCATTCGATTCGCATGGATGCGTAGATATTTTTAGCATTTTAAATTTTGAAATTTCGTTAATTAGAAAAATGTACGGAGCAATTTAAAATATCAGGTCAGTACATCGTAAACGGTGTCGGTTTATTTTTCAAACTGTCATATCTCCAGATTTTCGGGCCGGATTTTGATGCCGATGGTCTCATTCGATTCGCATGGATGCGTAGATATTTTTAGCATTTTAAATTTTGAAATTTCGTTAATTAGAAAAATGTACGGAGCAATTTAAAATATCAGGTCAGTACATCGTAAACGGTGTCGGTTTATTTTTCAAACTGTCATATCTCCAGATTTTCGGGCCGGATTTTGATGCCAATGGTCTCATTCGATTCGCATGAAAATATAGATATTTTTAGCATTTTAAATTTTGAAATTTCGTTAATTAGAAAAAGTTTAAGAGCAATTTAAAATATCAGCTCATTACATCGTAAACGGTGTCGGTTTATTTTTCAAACTGTCATATCTCCAGATTTTCGGGCCGGATTTTGATGCCGATGGTCTCATTCGATTCGCATGGATGCGTAGATATTTTTAGCATTTTAAATTTTGAAATTTCGTTAATTAGAAAAATGTACGGAGCAATTTAAAATATCAGGTCAGTACATCGTAAACGGTGTCGGTTTATTTTTCAAACTGTCATATCTCCAGATTTTCGGGCCGGATTTTGATGCCGATGGTCTCATTCGATTCGCATGGATGCGTAGATATTTTTAGCATTTTAAATTTTGAAATTTCGTTAATTAGAAAAATGTACGGAGCAATTTAAAATATCAGGTCAGTACATCGTAAACGGTGTCGGTTTATTTTTCAAACTGTCATATCTCCAGATTTTCGGGCCGGATTTTGATGCCAATGGTCTCATTCGATTCGCATGAAAATATAGATATTTTTAGCATTTTAAATTTTGAAATTTCGTTAATTAGAAAAAGTTTAAGAGCAATTTAAAATATCAGCTCATTACATCGTAAACGGTGTCGGTTTATTTTTCAAACTGTCATATCTCCAGATTTTCGGGCCGGATTTTGATGCCGATGGTCTCATTCGATTCGCATGGATGCGTAGATATTTTTAGCATTTTAAATTTTGAAATTTCGTTAATTAGAAAAATGTACGGAGCAATTTAAAATATCAGGTCAGTACATCGTAAACGGTGTCGGTTTATTTTTCAAACTGTCATATCTCCAGATTTTCGGGCCGGATTTTGATGCCGATGGTCTCATTCGATTCGCATGGATGCGTAGATATTTTTAGCATTTTAAATTTTGAAATTTCGTTAATTAGAAAAATGTACGGAGCAATTTAAAATATCAGGTCAGTACATCGTAAACGGTGTCGGTTTATTTTTCAAACTGTCATATCTCCAGATTTTCGGGCCGGATTTTGATGCCAATGGTCTCATTCGATTCGCATGAAAATATAGATATTTTTAGCATTTTAAATTTTGAAATTTCGTTAATTAGAAAAAGTTTAAGAGCAATTTAAAATATCAGCTCATTACATCGTAAACGGTGTCGGTTTATTTTTCAAACTGTCATATCTCCAGATTTTCGGGCCGGATTTTGATGCCGATGGTCTCATTCGATTCGCATGGATGCGTAGATATTTTTAGCATTTTAAATTTTGAAATTTCGTTAATTAGAAAAATGTACGGAGCAATTTAAAATATCAGGTCAGTACATCGTAAACGGTGTCGGTTTATTTTTCAAACTGTCATATCTCCAGATTTTCGGGCCGGATTTTGATGCCGATGGTCTCATTCGATTCGCATGGATGCGTAGATATTTTTAGCATTTTAAATTTTGAAATTTCGTTAATTAGAAAAATGTACGGAGCAATTTAAAATATCAGGTCAGTACATCGTAAACGGTGTCGGTTTATTTTTCAAACTGTCATATCTCCAGATTTTCGGGCCGGATTTTGATGCCAATGGTCTCATTCGATTCGCATGAAAATATAGATATTTTTAGCATTTTAAATTTTGAAATTTCGTTAATTAGAAAAAGTTTAAGAGCAATTTAAAATATCAGCTCATTACATCGTAAACGGTGTCGGTTTATTTTTCAAACTGTCATATCTCCAGATTTTCGGGCCGGATTTTGATGCCGATGGTCTCATTCGATTCGCATGGATGCGTAGATATTTTTAGCATTTTAAATTTTGAAATTTCGTTAATTAGAAAAATGTACGGAGCAATTTAAAATATCAGGTCAGTACATCGTAAACGGTGTCGGTTTATTTTTCAAACTGTCATATCTCCAGATTTTCGGGCCGGATTTTGATGCCGATGGTCTCATTCGATTCGCATGGATGCGTAGATATTTTTAGCATTTTAAATTTTGAAATTTCGTTAATTAGAAAAATGTACGGAGCAATTTAAAATATCAGGTCAGTACATCGTAAACGGTGTCGGTTTATTTTTCAAACTGTCATATCTCCAGATTTTCGGGCCGGATTTTGATGCCAATGGACTCATTCGATTCGCATGAAAATATAGATATTTTTAGCATTTTAAATTTTGAAATTTCGTTAATTAGAAAAAGTTTAAGAGCAATTTAAAATATCAGCTCATTACATCGTAAACGGTGTCGGTTTATTTTTCAAACTGTCATATCTCCAGATTTTCGGGCCGGATTTTGATGCCGATGGTCTCATTCGATTCGCATGGATGCGTAGATATTTTTAGCATTTTAAATTTTGAAATTTCGTTAATTAGAAAAATGTACGGAGCAATTTAAAATATCAGGTCAGTACATCGTAAACGGTGTCGGTTTATTTTTCAAACTGTCATATCTCCAGATTTTCGGGCCGGATTTTGATGCCGATGGTCTCATTCGATTCGCATGGATGCGTAGATATTTTTAGCATTTTAAATTTTGAAATTTCGTTAATTAGAAAAATGTACGGAGCAATTTAAAATATCAGGTCAGTACATCGTAAACGGTGTCGGTTTATTTTTCAAACTGTCATATCTCCAGATTTTCGGGCCGGATTTTGATGCCAATGGTCTCATTCGATTCGCATGAAAATATAGATATTTTTAGCATTTTAAATTTTGAAATTTCGTTAATTAGAAAAAGTTTAAGAGCAATTTAAAATATCAGCTCATTACATCGTAAACGGTGTCGGTTTATTTTTCAAACTGTCATATCTCCAGATTTTCGGGCCGGATTTTGATGCCAATGGTCTCATTCGATTCGCATGAAAATATAGATATTTTTAGCATTTTAAATTTTGAAATTTCGTTAATTAGAAAAAGTTTAAGAGCAATTTAAAATATCAGCTCATTACATCGTAAACGGTGTCGGTTTATTTTTCAAACTGTCATATCTCCAGATTTTCGGGCCGGATTTTGATGCCAATGGTCTCATTCGATTCGCATGAAAATATAGATATTTTTAGCATTTTAAATTTTGAAATTTCGTTAATTAGAAAAAGTTTAAGAGCAATTTAAAATATCAGCTCATTACATCGTAAACGGTGTCGGTTTATTTTTCAAACTGTCATATCTCCAGATTTTCGGGCCGGATTTTGATGCCGATGGTCTCATTCGATTCGCATGGATGCGTAGATATTTTTAGCATTTTAAATTTTGAAATTTCGTTAATTAGAAAAATGTACGGAGCAATTTAAAATATCAGGTCAGTACATCGTAAACGGTGTCGGTTTATTTTTCAAACTGTCATATCTCCAGATTTTCGGGCCGGATTTTGATGCCAATGGTCTCATTCGATTCGCATGGATGCGTAGATATTTGTAGCATTTTAAATTTTGAAATTTCGTTAATTAGAAAAAGTTTAAGAGCAATTTAAAATATCAGCTCATTACATCGTAAACGGTGTCGGTTTATTTTTCAAACTGTCATATCTCCAGATTTTCGGGCCGGATTTTGATGCCAATGGTCTCATTCGATTCGCATGAAAATATAGATATTTTTAGCATTTTAAATTTTGAAATTTCGTTAATTAGAAAAAGTTTAAGAGCAATTTAAAATATCAGCTCATTACATCGTAAACGGTGTCGGTTTATTTTTCAAACTGTCATATCTCCAGATTTTCAAGCCGGATTTTGATGCCAATGGTCTCATTCGATTCGCATGAAAATATAGATATTTTTAGCACTTTAAATTTTGAAATTTCGTTAATTAGAAAAAGTTTAAGAGCAATTTAAAATATCAGCTCATTACATCGTAAACGGTGTCGGTTTATTTTTCAAACTGTCATATCTCCAGATTTTCGGGCCGGATTTTGATGCCAATGGTCTCATTCGATTCGCATGAAAATATAGATATTTTTAGCATTTTAAATTTTGAAATTTCGTTAATTAGAAAAAGTTTAAGAGCAATTTAAAATATCAGCTCATTACATCGTAAACGGTGTCGGTTTATTTTTCAAACTGTCATATCTCCAGATTTTCGGGCCGGATTTTGATGCCAATGGTCTCATTCGATTCGCATGAAAATATAGATATTTTTAGCATTTTAAATTTTGAAATTTCGTTAATTAGAAAAAGTTTAAGAGCAATTTAAAATATCAGCTCATTACATCGTAAACGGTGTCGGTTTATTTTTCAAACTGTCATATCTCCAGATTTTCGGGCCGGATTTTGATGCCGATGGTCTCATTCGATTCGCATGGATGCGTAGATATTTTTAGCATTTTAAATTTTGAAATTTCGTTAATTAGAAAAATGTACGGAGCAATTTAAAATATCAGGTCAGTACATCGTAAACGGTGTCGGTTTATTTTTCAAACTGTCATATCTCCAGATTTTCGGGCCGGATTTTGATGCCAATGGTCTCATTCGATTCGCATGAAAATATAGATATGTTTAGCATTTTAAATTTTGAAATTTCGTTAATTAGAAAAATGTACGGAGCAATTTAAAATATCAGGTCAGTACATCGTAAACGGTGTCGGTTTATTTTTCAAACTGTCATATCTCCAGATTTTCGGGCCGGATTTTGATGCCAATGGTCTCATTCGATTCGCATGAAAATATAGATATTTTTAGCATTTTAAATTTTGAAATTTCGTTAATTAGAAAAAGTTTAAGAGCAATTTAAAATATCAGCTCATTACATCGTAAACGGTGTCGGTTTATTTTTCAAACTGTCATATCTCCAGATTTTCGGGCCGGATTTTGATGCCAATGGTCTCATTCGATTCGCATGAAAATATAGATATTTTTAGCATTTTAAATTTTGAAATTTCGTTAATTAGAAAAAGTTTAAGAGCAATTTAAAATATCAGCTCATTACATCGTAAACGGTGTCGGTTTATTTTTCAAACTGTCATATCTCCAGATTTTCGGGCCGGATTTTGATGCCAATGGTCTCATTCGATTCGCATGAAAATATAGATATTTTTAGCATTTTAAATTTTGAAATTTCGTTAATTAGAAAAAGTTTAAGAGCAATTTAAAATATCAGCTCATTACATCGTAAACGGTGTCGGTTTATTTTTCAAACTGTCATATCTCCAGATTTTCGGGCCGGATTTTGATGCCGATGGTCTCATTCGATTCGCATGGATGCGTAGATATTTTTAGCATTTTAAATTTTGAAATTTCGTTAATTAGAAAAATGTACGGAGCAATTTAAAATATCAGGTCAGTACATCGTAAACGGTGTCGGTTTATTTTTCAAACTGTCATATCTCCAGATTTTCGGGCCGGATTTTGATGCCAATGGTCTCATTCGATTCGCATGGATGCGTAGATATTTTTAGCATTTTAAATTTTGAAATTTCGTTAATTAGAAAAATGTACGGAGCAATTTAAAATATCAGGTCAGTACATCGTAAACGGTGTCGGTTTATTTTTCAAACTGTCATATCTCCAGATTTTCGGGCCGGATTTTGATGCCAATGGTCTCATTCGATTCGCATGAAAATATAGATATGTTTAGCATTTTAAATTTTGAAATTTCGTTAATTAGAAAAATGTACGGAGCAATTTAAAATATCAGGTCAGTACATCGTAAACGGTGTCGGTTTATTTTTCAAACTGTCATATCTCCAGATTTTCGGGCCGGATTTTGATGCCAATGGTCTCATTCGATTCGCATGAAAATATAGATATTTTTAGCATTTTAAATTTTGAAATTTCGTTAATTAGAAAAAGTTTAAGAGCAATTTAAAATATCAGCTCATTACATCGTAAACGGTGTCGGTTTATTTTTCAAACTGTCATATCTCCAGATTTTCGGGCCGGATTTTGATGCCAATGGTCTCATTCGATTCGCATGAAAATATAGATATTTTTAGCATTTTAAATTTTGAAATTTCGTTAATTAGAAAAAGTTTAAGAGCAATTTAAAATATCAGCTCATTACATCGTAAACGGTGTCGGTTTATTTTTCAAACTGTCATATCTCCAGATTTTCGGGCCGGATTTTGATGCCAATGGTCTCATTCGATTCGCATGAAAATATAGATATTTTTAGCATTTTAAATTTTGAAATTTCGTTAATTAGAAAAAGTTTAAGAGCAATTTAAAATATCAGCTCATTACATCGTAAACGGTGTCGGTTTATTTTTCAAACTGTCATATCTCCAGATTTTCGGGCCGGATTTTGATGCCGATGGTCTCATTCGATTCGCATGGATGCGTAGATATTTTTAGCATTTTAAATTTTGAAATTTCGTTAATTAGAAAAATGTACGGAGCAATTTAAAATATCAGGTCAGTACATCGTAAACGGTGTCGGTTTATTTTTCAAACTGTCATATCTCCAGATTTTCGGGCCGGATTTTGATGCCAATGGTCTCATTCGATTCGCATGAAAATATAGATATGTTTAGCATTTTAAATTTTGAAATTTCGTTAATTAGAAAAATGTACGGAGCAATTTAAAATATCAGGTCAGTACATCGTAAACGGTGTCGGTTTATTTTTCAAACTGTCATATCTCCAGATTTTCGGGCCGGATTTTGATGCCAATGGTCTCATTCGATTCGCATGAACATCTAGATATGTTTAGCATTTTAAATTTTGAAATTTCGTTAATTAGAAAAATGTACGGAGCAATTTAAAATATCAGGTCAGTACATCGTAAACGGTGTCGGTTTATTTTTCAAACTGTCATATCTCCAGATTTTCGGGCCGGATTTTGATGCCAATGGTCTCATTCGATTCGCATGAAAATATAGATATTTTTAGCATTTTAAATTTTGAAATTTCGTTAATTAGAAAAAGTTTAAGAGCAATTTAAAATATCAGCTCATTACATCGTAAACGGTGTCGGTTTATTTTTCAAACTGTCATATCTCCAGATTTTCGGGCCGGATTTTGATGCCGATGGTCTCATTCGATTCGCATGGATGCGTAGATATTTTTAGCATTTTAAATTTTGAAATTTCGTTAATTAGAAAAAGTTTAAGAGCAATTTAAAATATCAGCTCATTACATCGTAAACGGTGTCGGTTTATTTTTCAAACTGTCATATCTCCAGACTTTCGGGCCGGATTTTGATGCCAATGGTCTCATTCGATTCGCATGGATGCGTAGATATTTGTAGCATTTTAAATTTTGAAATTTCGTTAATTAGAAAAAGTTTAAGAGCAATTTAAAATATCAGCTCATTACATCGTAAACGGTGTCGGTTTATTTTTCAAACTGTCATATCTCCAGATTTTCGGGCCGGATTTTGATGCCGATGGTCTCATTCGATTCGCATGGATGCGTAGATATTTTTAGCATTTTAAATTTTGAAATTTCGTTAATTAGAAAAATGTACGGAGCAATTTAAAATATCAGGTCAGTACATCGTAAACGGTGTCGGTTTATTTTTCAAACTGTCATATCTCCAGATTTTCGGGCCGGATTTTGATGCCAATGGTCTCATTCGATTCGCATGAAAATATAGATATTTTTAGCATTTTAAATTTTGAAATTTCGTTAATTAGAAAAAGTTTAAGAGCAATTTAAAATATCAGCTCATTACATCGTAAACGGTGTCGGTTTATTTTTCAAACTGTCATATCTCCAGATTTTCGGGCCGGATTTTGATGCCAATGGTCTCATTCGATTCGCATGAAAATATAGATATTTTTAGCATTTTAAATTTTGAAATTTCGTTAATTAGAAAAAGTTTAAGAGCAATTTAAAATATCAGCTCATTACATCGTAAACGGTGTCGGTTTATTTTTCAAACTGTCATATCTCCAGATTTTCGGGCCGGATTTTGATGCCAATGGTCTCATTCGATTCGCATGAAAATATAGATATTTTTAGCATTTTAAATTTTGAAATTTCGTTAATTAGAAAAAGTTTAAGAGCAATTTAAAATATCAGCTCATTACATCGTAAACGGTGTCGGTTTATTTTTCAAACTGTCATATCTCCAGATTTTCGGGCCGGATTTTGATGCCAATGGTCTCATTCGATTCGCATGAAAATATAGATATTTTTAGCATTTTAAATTTTGAAATTTCGTTAATTAGAAAAAGTTTAAGAGCAATTTAAAATATCAGCTCATTACATCGTAAACGGTGTCGGTTTATTTTTCAAACTGTCATATCTCCAGATTTTCGGGCCGGATTTTGATGCCGATGGTCTCATTCGATTCGCATGGATGCGTAGATATTTTTAGCATTTTAAATTTTGAAATTTCGTTAATTAGAAAAATGTACGGAGCAATTTAAAATATCAGGTCAGTACATCGTAAACGGTGTCGGTTTATTTTTCAAACTGTCATATCTCCAGATTTTCGGGCCGGATTTTGATGCCAATGGTCTCATTCGATTCGCATGAAAATATAGATATGTTTAGCATTTTAAATTTTGAAATTTCGTTAATTAGAAAAATGTACGGAGCAATTTAAAATATCAGGTCAGTACATCGTAAACGGTGTCGGTTTATTTTTCAAACTGTCATATCTCCAGATTTTCGGGCCGGATTTTGATGCCAATGGTCTCATTCGATTCGCATGAACATCTAGATATGTTTAGCATTTTAAATTTTGAAATTTCGTTAATTAGAAAAATGTACGGAGCAATTTAAAATATCAGGTCAGTACATCGTAAACGGTGTCGGTTTATTTTTCAAACTGTCATATCTCCAGATTTTCGGGCCGGATTTTGATGCCAATGGTCTCATTCGATTCGCATGAAAATATAGATATTTTTAGCATTTTAAATTTTGAAATTTCGTTAATTAGAAAAAGTTTAAGAGCAATTTAAAATATCAGCTCATTACATCGTAAACGGTGTCGGTTTATTTTTCAAACTGTCATATCTCCAGATTTTCGGGCCGGATTTTGATGCCGATGGTCTCATTCGATTCGCATGGATGCGTAGATATTTTTAGCATTTTAAATTTTGAAATTTCGTTAATTAGAAAAATGTACGGAGCAATTTAAAATATCAGGTCAGTACATCGTAAACGGTGTCGGTTTATTTTTCAAACTGTCATATCTCCAGATTTTCGGGCCGGATTTTGATGCCAATGGTCTCATTCGATTCGCATGAAAATATAGATATGTTTAGCATTTTAAATTTTGAAATTTCGTTAATTAGAAAAATGTACGGAGCAATTTAAAATATCAGGTCAGTACATCGTAAACGGTGTCGGTTTATTTTTCAAACTGTCATATCTCCAGATTTTCGGGCCGGATTTTGATGCCAATGGTCTCATTCGATTCGCATGAAAATATAGATATTTTTAGCATTTTAAATTTTGAAATTTCGTTAATTAGAAAAAGTTTAAGAGCAATTTAAAATATCAGCTCATTACATCGTAAACGGTGTCGGTTTATTTTTCAAACTGTCATATCTCCAGATTTTCGGGCCGGATTTTGATGCCGATGGTCTCATTCGATTCGCATGGATGCGTAGATATTTTTAGCATTTTAAATTTTGAAATTTCGTTAATTAGAAAAATGTACGGAGCAATTTAAAATATCAGGTCAGTACATCGTAAACGGTGTCGGTTTATTTTTCAAACTGTCATATCTCCAGATTTTCGGGCCGGATTTTGATGCCAATGGTCTCATTCGATTCGCATGAAAATATAGATATGTTTAGCATTTTAAATTTTGAAATTTCGTTAATTAGAAAAATGTACGGAGCAATTTAAAATATCAGGTCAGTACATCGTAAACGGTGTCGGTTTATTTTTCAAACTGTCATATCTCCAGATTTTCGGGCCGGATTTTGATGCCAATGGTCTCATTCGATTCGCATGAACATCTAGATATGTTTAACATTTTAAATTTTGAAATTTCGTTAATTAGAAAAATGTACGGAGCAATTTAAAATATCAGGTCAGTACATCGTAAACGGTGTCGGTTTATTTTTCAAACTGTCATATCTCCAGATTTTCGGGCCGGATTTTGATGCCAATGGTCTCATTCGATTCGCATGAAAATATAGATATTTTTAGCATTTTAAATTTTGAAATTTCGTTAATTAGAAAAAGTTTAAGAGCAATTTAAAATATCAGCTCATTACATCGTAAACGGTGTCGGTTTATTTTTCAAACTGTCATATCTCCAGATTTTCGGGCCGGATTTTGATGCCGATGGTCTCATTCGATTCGCATGGATGCGTAGATATTTTTAGCATTTTAAATTTTGAAATTTCGTTAATTAGAAAAATGTACGGAGCAATTTAAAATATCAGGTCAGTACATCGTAAACGGTGTCGGTTTATTTTTCAAACTGTCATATCTCCAGATTTTCGGGCCGGATTTTGATGCCAATGGACTCATTCGATTCGCATGAAAATATAGATATTTTTAGCATTTTAAATTTTGAAATTTCGTTAATTAGAAAAAGTTTAAGAGCAATTTAAAATATCAGCTCATTACATCGTAAACGGTGTCGGTTTATTTTTCAAACTGTCATATCTCCAGATTTTCGGGCCGGATTTTGATGCCGATGGTCTCATTCGATTCGCATGGATGCGTAGATATTTTTAGCATTTTAAATTTTGAAATTTCGTTAATTAGAAAAATGTACGGAGCAATTTAAAATATCAGGTCAGTACATCGTAAACGGTGTCGGTTTATTTTTCAAACTGTCATATCTCCAGATTTTCGGGCCGGATTTTGATGCCGATGGTCTCATTCGATTCGCATGGATGCGTAGATATTTTTAGCATTTTAAATTTTGAAATTTCGTTAATTAGAAAAATGTACGGAGCAATTTAAAATATCAGGTCAGTACATCGTAAACGGTGTCGGTTTATTTTTCAAACTGTCATATCTCCAGATTTTCGGGCCGGATTTTGATGCCAATGGTCTCATTCGATTCGCATGAAAATATAGATATTTTTAGCATTTTAAATTTTGAAATTTCGTTAATTAGAAAAAGTTTAAGAGCAATTTAAAATATCAGCTCATTACATCGTAAACGGTGTCGGTTTATTTTTCAAACTGTCATATCTCCAGATTTTCGGGCCGGATTTTGATGCCGATGGTCTCATTCGATTCGCATGGATGCGTAGATATTTTTAGCATTTTAAATTTTGAAATTTCGTTAATTAGAAAAATGTACGGAGCAATTTAAAATATCAGGTCAGTACATCGTAAACGGTGTCGGTTTATTTTTCAAACTGTCATATCTCCAGATTTTCGGGCCGGATTTTGATGCCAATGGTCTCATTCGATTCGCATGAACATCTAGATATGTTTAACATTTTAAATTTTGAAATTTCGTTAATTAGAAAAATGTACGGAGCAATTTAAAATATCAGGTCAGTACATCGTAAACGGTGTCGGTTTATTTTTCAAACTGTCATATCTCCAGATTTTCGGGCCGGATTTTGATGCCAATGGTCTCATTCGATTCGCATGAAAATATAGATATTTTTAGCATTTTAAATTTTGAAATTTCGTTAATTAGAAAAAGTTTAAGAGCAATTTAAAATATCAGCTCATTACATCGTAAACGGTGTCGGTTTATTTTTCAAACTGTCATATCTCCAGATTTTCGGGCCGGATTTTGATGCCGATGGTCTCATTCGATTCGCATGGATGCGTAGATATTTTTAGCATTTTAAATTTTGAAATTTCGTTAATTAGAAAAAGTTTAAGAGCAATTTAAAATATCAGCTCATTACATCGTAAACGGTGTCGGTTTATTTTTCAAACTGTCATATCTCCAGACTTTCGGGCCGGATTTTGATGCCAATGGTCTCATTCGATTCGCATGGATGCGTAGATATTTGTAGCATTTTAAATTTTGAAATTTCGTTAATTAGAAAAAGTTTAAGAGCAATTTAAAATATCAGCTCATTACATCGTAAACGGTGTCGGTTTATTTTTCAAACTGTCATATCTCCAGATTTTCGGGCCGGATTTTGATGCCGATGGTCTCATTCGATTCGCATGGATGCGTAGATATTTTTAGCATTTTAAATTTTGAAATTTCGTTAATTAGAAAAATGTACGGAGCAATTTAAAATATCAGGTCATTACATCGTAAACGGTGTCGGTTTATTTTTCAAACTGTCATATCTCCAGATTTTCGGGCCGGATTTTGATGCCAATGGTCTCATTCGATTCGCATGAAAATATAGATATTTTTAGCATTTTAAATTTTGAAATTTCGTTAATTAGAAAAAGTTTAAGAGCAATTTAAAATATCAGCTCATTACATCGTAAACGGTGTCGGTTTATTTTTCAAACTGTCATATCTCCAGATTTTCGGGCCGGATTTTGATGCCAATGGTCTCATTCGATTCGCATGAAAATATAGATATTTTTAGCATTTTAAATTTTGAAATTTCGTTAATTAGAAAAAGTTTAAGAGCAATTTAAAATATCAGCTCATTACATCGTAAACGGTGTCGGTTTATTTTTCAAACTGTCATATCTCCAGATTTTCGGGCCGGATTTTGATGCCGATGGTCTCATTCGATTCGCATGGATGCGTAGATATTTTTAGCATTTTAAATTTTGAAATTTCGTTAATTAGAAAAATGTACGGAGCAATTTAAAATATCAGGTCAGTACATAGTAAACGGTGTCGGTTTATTTTTCAAACTGTCATATCTCCAGATTTTCGGGCCGGATTTTGATGCCAATGGTCTCATTCGATTCGCATGAAAATATAGATATTTTTAGCATTTTAAATTTTGAAATTTCGTTAATTAGAAAAAGTTTAAGAGCAATTTAAAATATCAGCTCATTACATCGTAAACGGTGTCGGTTTATTTTTCAAACTGTCATATCTCCAGATTTTCGGGCCGGATTTTGATGCCAATGGTCTCATTCGATTCGCATGAAAATATAGATATTTTTAGCATTTTAAATTTTGAAATTTCGTTAATTAGAAAAAGTTTAAGAGCAATTTAAAATATCAGCTCATTACATCGTAAACGGTGTCGGTTTATTTTTCAAACTGTCATATCTCCAGATTTTCGGGCCGGATTTTGATGCCGATGGTCTCATTCGATTCGCATGGATGCGTAGATATTTTTAGCATTTTAAATTTTGAAATTTCGTTAATTAGAAAAATGTACGGAGCAATTTAAAATATCAGGTCAGTACATCGTAAACGGTGGCGGTTTATTTTTCAAACTGTCATATCTCCAGATTTTCGGGCCGGATTTTGATGCCAATGGTCTCATTCGATTCGCATGAAAATATAGATATTTTTAGCATTTTAAATTTTGAAATTTCGTTAATTAGAAAAAGTTTAAGAGCAATTTAAAATATCAGCTCATTACATCGTAAACGGTGTCGGTTTATTTTTCAAACTGTCATATCTCCAGATTTTCGGGCCGGATTTTGATGCCAATGGTCTCATTCGATTCGCATGAAAATATAGATATTTTTAGCATTTTAAATTTTGAAATTTCGTTAATTAGAAAAAGTTTAAGAGCAATTTAAAATATCAGCTCATTACATCGTAAACGGTGTCGGTTTATTTTTCAAACTGTCATATCTCCAGATTTTCGGGCCGGATTTTGATGCCGATGGTCTCATTCGATTCGCATGGATGCGTAGATATTTTTAGCATTTTAAATTTTGAAATTTCGTTAATTAGAAAAATGTACGGAGCAATTTAAAATATCAGGTCAGTACATCGTAAACGGTGTCGGTTTATTTTTCAAACTGTCATATCTCCAGATTTTCGGGCCGGATTTTGATGCCAATGGTCTCATTCGATTCGCATGGATGCGTAGATATTTGTAGCATTTTAAATTTTGAAATTTCGTTAATTAGAAAAAGTTTAAGAGCAATTTAAAATATCAGCTCATTACATCGTAAACGGTGTCGGTTTATTTTTCAAACTGTCATATCTCCAGATTTTCGGGCCGGATTTTGATGCCAATGGTCTCATTCGATTCGCATGAAAATATAGATATTTTTAGCATTTTAAATTTTGAAATTTCGTTAATTAGAAAAAGTTTAAGAGCAATTTAAAATATCAGCTCATTACATCGTAAACGGTGTCGGTTTATTTTTCAAACTGTCATATCTCCAGATTTTCGGGCCGGATTTTGATGCCAATGGTCTCATTCGATTCGCATGAAAATATAGATATTTTTAGCATTTTAAATTTTGAAATTTCGTTAATTAGAAAAAGTTTAAGAGCAATTTAAAATATCAGCTCATTACATCGTAAACGGTGTCGGTTTATTTTTCAAACTGTCATATCTCCAGATTTTCGGGCCGGATTTTGATGCCGATGGTCTCATTCGATTCGCATGGATGCGTAGATATTTTTAGCATTTTAAATTTTGAAATTTCGTTAATTAGAAAAATGTACGGAGCAATTTAAAATATCAGGTCAGTACATCGTAAACGGTGTCGGTTTATTTTTCAAACTGTCATATCTCCAGATTTTCGGGCCGGATTTTGATGCCAATGGTCTCATTCGATTCGCATGGATGCGTAGATATTTGTAGCATTTTAAATTTTGAAATTTCGTTAATTAGAAAAAGTTTAAGAGCAATTTAAAATATCAGCTCATTACATCGTAAACGGTGTCGGTTTATTTTTCAAACTGTCATATCTCCAGATTTTCGGGCCGGATTTTGATGCCAATGGTCTCATTCGATTCGCATGAAAATATAGATATTTTTAGCATTTTAAATTTTGAAATTTCGTTAATTAGAAAAAGTTTAAGAGCAATTTAAAATATCAGCTCATTACATCGTAAACGGTGTCGGTTTATTTTTCAAACTGTCATATCTCCAGATTTTCGGGCCGGATTTTGATGCCAATGGTCTCATTCGATTCGCATGAAAATATAGATATTTTTAGCATTTTAAATTTTGAAATTTCGTTAATTAGAAAAAGTTTAAGAGCAATTTAAAATATCAGCTCATTACATCGTAAACGGTGTCGGTTTATTTTTCAAACTGTCATATCTCCAGATTTTCGGGCCGGATTTTGATGCCGATGGTCTCATTCGATTCGCATGGATGCGTAGATATTTTTAGCATTTTAAATTTTGAAATTTCGTTAATTAGAAAAATGTACGGAGCAATTTAAAATATCAGGTCAGTACATCGTAAACGGTGTCGGTTTATTTTTCAAACTGTCATATCTCCAGATTTTCGGGCCGGATTTTGATGCCAATGGTCTCATTCGATTCGCATGAAAATATAGATATTTTTAGCATTTTAAATTTTGAAATTTCGTTAATTAGAAAAAGTTTAAGAGCAATTTAAAATATCAGCTCATTACATCGTAAACGGTGTCGGTTTATTTTTCAAACTGTCATATCTCCAGATTTTCGGGCCGGATTTTGATGCCGATGGTCTCATTCGATTCGCATGGATGCGTAGATATTTTTAGCATTTTAAATTTTGAAATTTCGTTAATTAGAAAAATGTACGGAGCAATTTAAAATATCAGGTCAGTACATCGTAAACGGTGTCGGTTTATTTTTCAAACTGTCATATCTCCAGATTTTCGGGCCGGATTTTGATGCCAATGGTCTCATTCGATTCGCATGAAAATATAGATATTTTTAGCATTTTAAATTTTGAAATTTCGTTAATTAGAAAAAGTTTAAGAGCAATTTAAAATATCAGCTCATTACATCGTAAACGGTGTCGGTTTATTTTTCAAACTGTCATATCTCCAGATTTTCGGGCCGGATTTTGATGCCAATGGTCTCATTCGATTCGCATGAAAATATAGATATTTTTAGCATTTTAAATTTTGAAATTTCGTTAATTAGAAAAAGTTTAAGAGCAATTTAAAATATCAGCTCATTACATCGTAAACGGTGTCGGTTTATTTTTCAAACTGTCATATCTCCAGATTTTCGGGCCGGATTTTGATGCCGATGGTCTCATTCGATTCGCATGGATGCGTAGATATTTTTAGCATTTTAAATTTTGAAATTTCGTTAATTAGAAAAATGTACGGAGCAATTTAAAATATCAGGTCAGTACATCGTAAACGGTGTCGGTTTATTTTTCAAACTGTCATATCTCCAGATTTTCGGGCCGGATTTTGATGCCGATGGTCTCATTCGATTCGCATGGATGCGTAGATATTTTTAGCATTTTAAATTTTGAAATTTCGTTAATTAGAAAAATGTACGGAGCAATTTAAAATATCAGGTCAGTACATCGTAAACGGTGTCGGTTTATTTTTCAAACTGTCATATCTCCAGATTTTCGGGCCGGATTTTGATGCCAATGGTCTCATTCGATTCGCATGAAAATATAGATATTTTTAGCATTTTAAATTTTGAAATTTCGTTAATTAGAAAAAGTTTAAGAGCAATTTAAAATATCAGCTCATTACATCGTAAACGGTGTCGGTTTATTTTTCAAACTGTCATATCTCCAGATTTTCGGGCCGGATTTTGATGCCAATGGTCTCATTCGATTCGCATGAAAATATAGATATTTTTAGCATTTTAAATTTTGAAATTTCGTTAATTAGAAAAAGTTTAAGAGCAATTTAAAATATCAGCTCATTACATCGTAAACGGTGTCGGTTTATTTTTCAAACTGTCATATCTCCAGATTTTCGGGCCGGATTTTGATGCCGATGGTCTCATTCGATTCGCATGGATGCGTAGATATTTTTAGCATTTTAAATTTTGAAATTTCGTTAATTAGAAAAATGTACGGAGCAATTTAAAATATCAGGTCAGTACATCGTAAACGGTGTCGGTTTATTTTTCAAACTGTCATATCTCCAGATTTTCGGGCCGGATTTTGATGCCGATGGTCTCATTCGATTCGCATGGATGCGTAGATATTTTTAGCATTTTAAATTTTGAAATTTCGTTAATTAGAAAAATGTACGGAGCAATTTAAAATATCAGGTCAGTACATCGTAAACGGTGGCGGTTTATTTTTCAAACTGTCATATCTCCAGATTTTCGGGCCGGATTTTGATGCCAATGGTCTCATTCGATTCGCATGAAAATATAGATATTTTTAGCATTTTAAATTTTGAAATTTCGTTAATTAGAAAAAGTTTAAGAGCAATTTAAAATATCAGCTCATTACATCGTAAACGGTGTCGGTTTATTTTTCAAACTGTCATATCTCCAGATTTTCGGGCCGGATTTTGATGCCAATGGTCTCATTCGATTCGCATGAAAATATAGATATTTTTAGCATTTTAAATTTTGAAATTTCGTTAATTAGAAAAAGTTTAAGAGCAATTTAAAATATCAGCTCATTACATCGTAAACGGTGTCGGTTTATTTTTCAAACTGTCATATCTCCAGATTTTCGGGCCGGATTTTGATGCCAATGGTCTCATTCGATTCGCATGAAAATATAGATATTTTTAGCATTTTAAATTTTGAAATTTCGTTAATTAGAAAAAGTTTAAGAGCAATTTAAAATATCAGCTCATTACATCGTAAACGGTGTCGGTTTATTTTTCAAACTGTCATATCTCCAGATTTTCGGGCCGGATTTTGATGCCGATGGTCTCATTCGATTCGCATGGATGCGTAGATATTTTTAGCATTTTAAATTTTGAAATTTCGTTAATTAGAAAAATGTACGGAGCAATTTAAAATATCAGGTCAGTACATCGTAAACGGTGTCGGTTTATTTTTCAAACTGTCATATCTCCAGATTTTCGGGCCGGATTTTGATGCCAATGGTCTCATTCGATTCGCATGGATGCGTAGATATTTGTAGCATTTTAAGTTTTGAAATTTCGTTAATTAGAAAAAGTTTAAGAGCAATTTAAAATATCAGCTCATTACATCGTAAACGGTGTCGGTTTATTTTTCAAACTGTCATATCTCCAGATTTTCGGGCCGGATTTTGATGCCAATGGTCTCATTCGATTCGCATGAAAATATAGATATTTTTAGCATTTTAAATTTTGAAATTTCGTTAATTAGAAAAAGTTTAAGAGCAATTTAAAATATCAGCTCATTACATCGTAAACGGTGTCGGTTTATTTTTCAAACTGTCATATCTCCAGATTTTCGGGCCGGATTTTGATGCCAATGGTCTCATTCGATTCGCATGAAAATATAGATATTTTTAGCATTTTAAATTTTGAAATTTCGTTAATTAGAAAAAGTTTAAGAGCAATTTAAAATATCAGCTCATTACATCGTAAACGGTGTCGGTTTATTTTTCAAACTGTCATATCTCCAGATTTTCGGGCCGGATTTTGATGCCGATGGTCTCATTCGATTCGCATGGATGCGTAGATATTTTTAGCATTTTAAATTTTGAAATTTCGTTAATTAGAAAAATGTACGGAGCAATTTAAAATATCAGGTCAGTACATCGTAAACGGTGTCGGTTTATTTTTCAAACTGTCATATCTCCAGATTTTCGGGCCGGATTTTGATGCCAATGGTCTCATTCGATTCGCATGGATGCGTAGATATTTGTAGCATTTTAAATTTTGAAATTTCGTTAATTAGAAAAAGTTTAAGAGCAATTTAAAATATCAGCTCATTACATCGTAAACGGTGTCGGTTTATTTTTCAAACTGTCATATCTCCAGATTTTCGGGCCGGATTTTGATGCCAATGGTCTCATTCGATTCGCATGAAAATATAGATATTTTTAGCATTTTAAATTTTGAAATTTCGTTAATTAGAAAAAGTTTAAGAGCAATTTAAAATATCAGCTCATTACATCGTAAACGGTGTCGGTTTATTTTTCAAACTGTCATATCTCCAGATTTTCGGGCCGGATTTTGATGCCAATGGTCTCATTCGATTCGCATGAAAATATAGATATTTTTAGCATTTTAAATTTTGAAATTTCGTTAATTAGAAAAAGTTTAAGAGCAATTTAAAATATCAGCTCATTACATCGTAAACGGTGTCGGTTTATTTTTCAAACTGTCATATCTCCAGATTTTCGGGCCGGATTTTGATGCCGATGGTCTCATTCGATTCGCATGGATGCGTAGATATTTTTAGCATTTTAAATTTTGAAATTTCGTTAATTAGAAAAATGTACGGAGCAATTTAAAATATCAGGTCAGTACATCGTAAACGGTGTCGGTTTATTTTTCAAACTGTCATATCTCCAGATTTTCGGGCCGGATTTTGATGCCAATGGTCTCATTCGATTCGCATGAAAATATAGATATTTTTAGCATTTTAAATTTTGAAATTTCGTTAATTAGAAAAAGTTTAAGAGCAATTTAAAATATCAGCTCATTACATCGTAAACGGTGTCGGTTTATTTTTCAAACTGTCATATCTCCAGATTTTCGGGCCGGATTTTGATGCCGATGGTCTCATTCGATTCGCATGGATGCGTAGATATTTTTAGCATTTTAAATTTTGAAATTTCGTTAATTAGAAAAATGTACGGAGCAATTTAAAATATCAGGTCAGTACATCGTAAACGGTGTCGGTTTATTTTTCAAACTGTCATATCTCCAGATTTTCGGGCCGGATTTTGATGCCAATGGTCTCATTCGATTCGCATGAAAATATAGATATTTTTAGCATTTTAAATTTTGAAATTTCGTTAATTAGAAAAAGTTTAAGAGCAATTTAAAATATCAGGTCAGTACATCGTAAACGGTGTCGGTTTATTTTTCAAACTGTCATATCTCCAGATTTTCGGGCCGGATTTTGATGCCAATGGTCTCATTCGATTCGCATGAAAATATAGATATTTTTAGCATTTTAAATTTTGAAATTTCGTTAATTAGAAAAAGTTTAAGAGCAATTTAAAATATCAGCTCATTACATCGTAAACGGTGTCGGTTTATTTTTCAAACTGTCATATCTCCAGATTTTCGGGCCGGATTTTGATGCCAATGGTCTCATTCGATTCGCATGAAAATATAGATATTTTTAGCATTTTAAATTTTGAAATTTCGTTAATTAGAAAAAGTTTAAGAGCAATTTAAAATATCAGCTCATTACATCGTAAACGGTGTCGGTTTATTTTTCAAACTGTCATATCTCCAGATTTTCGGGCCGGATTTTGATGCCGATGGTCTCATTCGATTCGCATGGATGCGTAGATATTTTTAGCATTTTAAATTTTGAAATTTCGTTAATTAGAAAAATGTACGGAGCAATTTAAAATATCAGGTCAGTACATCGTAAACGGTGTCGGTTTATTTTTCAAACTGTCATATCTCCAGATTTTCGGGCCGGATTTTGATGCCGATGGTCTCATTCGATTCGCATGGATGCGTAGATATTTTTAGCATTTTAAATTTTGAAATTTCGTTAATTAGAAAAATGTACGGAGCAATTTAAAATATCAGCTCATTACATCGTAAACGGTGGCGGTTTATTTTTCAAACTGTCATATCTCCAGATTTTCGGGCCGGATTTTGATGCCAATGGTCTCATTCGATTCGCATGAAAATATAGATATTTTTAGCATTTTAAATTTTGAAATTTCGTTAATTAGAAAAAGTTTAAGAGCAATTTAAAATATCAGCTCATTACATCGTAAACGGTGTCGGTTTATTTTTCAAACTGTCATATCTCCAGATTTTCGGGCCGGATTTTGATGCCAATGGTCTCATTCGATTCGCATGAAAATATAGATATTTTTAGCATTTTAAATTTTGAAATTTCGTTAATTAGAAAAAGTTTAAGAGCAATTTAAAATATCAGCTCATTACATCGTAAACGGTGTCGGTTTATTTTTCAAACTGTCATATCTCCAGATTTTCGGGCCGGATTTTGATGCCAATGGTCTCATTCGATTCGCATGAAAATATAGATATTTTTAGCATTTTAAATTTTGAAATTTCGTTAATTAGAAAAAGTTTAAGAGCAATTTAAAATATCAGCTCATTACATCGTAAACGGTGTCGGTTTATTTTTCAAACTGTCATATCTCCAGATTTTCGGGCCGGATTTTGATGCCGATGGTCTCATTCGATTCGCATGGATGCGTAGATATTTTTAGCATTTTAAATTTTGAAATTTCGTTAATTAGAAAAATGTACGGAGCAATTTAAAATATCAGGTCAGTACATCGTAAACGGTGTCGGTTTATTTTTCAAACTGTCATATCTCCAGATTTTCGGGCCGGATTTTGATGCCAATGGTCTCATTCGATTCGCATGGATGCGTAGATATTTGTAGCATTTTAAATTTTGAAATTTCGTTAATTAGAAAAAGTTTAAGAGCAATTTAAAATATCAGCTCATTACATCGTAAACGGTGTCGGTTTATTTTTCAAACTGTCATATCTCCAGATTTTCGGGCCGGATTTTGATGCCAATGGTCTCATTCGATTCGCATGAAAATATAGATATTTTTAGCATTTTAAATTTTGAAATTTCGTTAATTAGAAAAAGTTTAAGAGCAATTTAAAATATCAGCTCATTACATCGTAAACGGTGTCGGTTTATTTTTCAAACTGTCATATCTCCAGATTTTCGGGCCGGATTTTGATGCCAATGGTCTCATTCGATTCGCATGAAAATATAGATATTTTTAGCATTTTAAATTTTGAAATTTCGTTAATTAGAAAAAGTTTAAGAGCAATTTAAAATATCAGCTCATTACATCGTAAACGGTGTCGGTTTATTTTTCAAACTGTCATATCTCCAGATTTTCGGGCCGGATTTTGATGCCGATGGTCTCATTCGATTCGCATGGATGCGTAGATATTTTTAGCATTTTAAATTTTGAAATTTCGTTAATTAGAAAAATGTACGGAGCAATTTAAAATATCAGGTCAGTACATCGTAAACGGTGTCGGTTTATTTTTCAAACTGTCATATCTCCAGATTTTCGGGCCGGATTTTGATGCCAATGGTCTCATTCGATTCGCATGGATGCGTAGATATTTGTAGCATTTTAAATTTTGAAATTTCGTTAATTAGAAAAAGTTTAAGAGCAATTTAAAATATCAGCTCATTACATCGTAAACGGTGTCGGTTTATTTTTCAAACTGTCATATCTCCAGATTTTCGGGCCGGATTTTGATGCCAATGGTCTCATTCGATTCGCATGAAAATATAGATATTTTTAGCATTTTAAATTTTGAAATTTCGTTAATTAGAAAAAGTTTAAGAGCAATTTAAAATATCAGCTCATTACATCGTAAACGGTGTCGGTTTATTTTTCAAACTGTCATATCTCCAGATTTTCGGGCCGGATTTTGATGCCGATGGTCTCATTCGATTCGCATGGATGCGTAGATATTTTTAGCATTTTAAATTTTGAAATTTCGTTAATTAGAAAAATGTACGGAGCAATTTAAAATATCAGGTCAGTACATCGTAAACGGTGTCGGTTTATTTTTCAAACTGTCATATCTCCAGATTTTCGGGCCGGATTTTGATGCCAATGGTCTCATTCGATTCGCATGGATGCGTAGATATTTGTAGCATATTAAATTTTGAAATTTCTTTAATTAGAAAAAGTTTAAGAGCAATTTAAAATATCAGCTCATTACATCGTAAACGGTGTCGGTTTATTTTTCAAACTGTCATATCTCCAGATTTTCGGGCCGGATTTTGATGCCAATGGTCTCATTCGATTCGCATGGATGCGTAGATATTTGTAGCATTTTAAATTTTGAAATTTCGTTAATTAGAAAAAGTTTAAGAGCAATTTAAAATATCAGCTCATTACATCGTAAACGGTGTCGGTTTATTTTTCAAACTGTCATATCTCCAGATTTTCGGGCCGGATTTTGATGCCAATGGTCTCATTCGATTCGCATGAAAATATAGATATTTTTAGCATTTTAAATTTTGAAATTTCGTTAATTAGAAAAAGTTTAAGAGCAATTTAAAATATCAGCTCATTACATCGTAAACGGTGTCGGTTTATTTTTCAAACTGTCATATCTCCAGATTTTCGGGCCGGATTTTGATGCCAATGGTCTCATTCGATTCGCATGAAAATATAGATATTTTTAGCATTTTAAATTTTGAAATTTCGTTAATTAGAAAAAGTTTAAGAGCAATTTAAAATATCAGCTCATTACATCGTAAACGGTGTCGGTTTATTTTTCAAACTGTCATATCTCCAGATTTTCGGGCCGGATTTTGATGCCAATGGTCTCATTCGATTCGCATGAAAATATAGATATTTTTAGCATTTTAAATTTTGAAATTTCGTTAATTAGAAAAAGTTTAAGAGCAATTTAAAATATCAGCTCATTACATCGTAAACGGTGTCGGTTTATTTTTCAAACTGTCATATCTCCAGATTTTCGGGCCGGATTTTGATGCCAATGGTCTCATTCGATTCGCATGGATGCGTAGATATTTGTAGCATTTTAAATTTTGAAATTTCGTTAATTAGAAAAAGTTTAAGAGCAATTTAAAATATCAGCTCATTACATCGTAAACGGTGTCGGTTTATTTTTCAAACTGTCATATCTCCAGATTTTCGGGCCGGATTTTGATGCCAATGGTCTCATTCGATTCGCATGAAAATATAGATATTTTTAGCATTTTAAATTTTGAAATTTCGTTAATTAGAAAAAGTTTAAGAGCAATTTAAAATATCAGCTCATTACATCGTAAACGGTGTCGGTTTATTTTTCAAACTGTCATATCTCCAGATTTTCGGGCCGGATTTTGATGCCGATGGTCTCATTCGATTCGCATGAAAATATAGATATTTTTAGCATTTTAAATTTTGAAATTTCGTTAATTAGAAAAAGTTTAAGAGCAATTTAAAATATCAGCTCATTACATCGTAAACGGTGTCGGTTTATTTTTCAAACTGTCATATCTCCAGATTTTCGGGCCGGATTTTGATGCCGATGGTCTCATTCGATTCGCATGGATGCGTAGATATTTTTAGCATTTTAAATTTTGAAATTTCGTTAATTAGAAAAATGTACGGAGCAATTTAAAATATCAGGTCAGTACATCGTAAACGGTGTCGGTTTATTTTTCAAACTGTCATATCTCCAGATTTTCGGGCCGGATTTTGATGCCAATGGTCTCATTCGATTCGCATGGATGCGTAGATATTTGTAGCATATTAAATTTTGAAATTTCTTTAATTAGAAAAAGTTTAAGAGCAATTTAAAATATCAGCTCATTACATCGTAAACGGTGTCGGTTTATTTTTCAAACTGTCATATCTCCAGATTTTCGGGCCGGATTTTGATGCCAATGGTCTCATTCGATTCGCATGGATGCGTAGATATTTGTAGCATTTTAAATTTTGAAATTTCGTTAATTAGAAAAAGTTTAAGAGCAATTTAAAATATCAGCTCATTACATCGTAAACGGTGTCGGTTTATTTTTCAAACTGTCATATCTCCAGATTTTCGGGCCGGATTTTGATGCCAATGGTCTCATTCGATTCGCATGAAAATATAGATATTTTTAGCATTTTAAATTTTGAAATTTCGTTAATTAGAAAAAGTTTAAGAGCAATTTAAAATATCAGCTCATTACATCGTAAACGGTGTCGGTTTATTTTTCAAACTGTCATATCTCCAGATTTTCGGGCCGGATTTTGATGCCAATGGTCTCATTCGATTCGCATGAAAATATAGATATTTTTAGCATTTTAAATTTTGAAATTTCGTTAATTAGAAAAAGTTTAAGAGCAATTTAAAATATCAGCTCATTACATCGTAAACGGTGTCGGTTTATTTTTCAAACTGTCATATCTCCAGATTTTCGGGCCGGATTTTGATGCCAATGGTCTCATTCGATTCGCATGAAAATATAGATATTTTTAGCATTTTAAATTTTGAAATTTCGTTAATTAGAAAAAGTTTAAGAGCAATTTAAAATATCAGCTCATTACATCGTAAACGGTGTCGGTTTATTTTTCAAACTGTCATATCTCCAGATTTTCGGGCCGGATTTTGATGCCAATGGTCTCATTCGATTCGCATGGATGCGTAGATATTTGTAGCATTTTAAATTTTGAAATTTCGTTAATTAGAAAAAGTTTAAGAGCAATTTAAAATATCAGCTCATTACATCGTAAACGGTGTCGGTTTATTTTTCAAACTGTCATATCTCCAGATTTTCGGGCCGGATTTTGATGCCAATGGTCTCATTCGATTCGCATGAAAATATAGATATTTTTAGCATTTTAAATTTTGAAATTTCGTTAATTAGAAAAAGTTTAAGAGCAATTTAAAATATCAGCTCATTACATCGTAAACGGTGTCGGTTTATTTTTCAAACTGTCATATCTCCAGATTTTCGGGCCGGATTTTGATGCCAATGGTCTCATTCGATTCGCATGAAAATATAGATATTTTTAGCATTTTAAATTTTGAAATTTCGTTAATTAGAAAAAGTTTAAGAGCAATTTAAAATATCAGCTCATTACATCGTAAACGGTGTCGGTTTATTTTTCAAACTGTCATATCTCCAGATTTTCGGGCCGGATTTTGATGCCGATGGTCTCATTCGATTCGCATGGATGCGTAGATATTTTTAGCATTTTAAATTTTGAAATTTCGTTAATTAGAAAAATGTACGGAGCAATTTAAAATATCAGGTCAGTACATCGTAAACGGTGTCGGTTTATTTTTCAAACTGTCATATCTCCAGATTTTCGGGCCGGATTTTGATGCCAATGGTCTCATTCGATTCGCATGGATGCGTAGATATTTGTAGCATATTAAATTTTGAAATTTCTTTAATTAGAAAAAGTTTAAGAGCAATTTAAAATATCAGCTCATTACATCGTAAACGGTGTCGGTTTATTTTTCAAACTGTCATATCTCCAGATTTTCGGGCCGGATTTTGATGCCAATGGTCTCATTCGATTCGCATGGATGCGTAGATATTTGTAGCATTTTAAATTTTGAAATTTCGTTAATTAGAAAAAGTTTAAGAGCAATTTAAAATATCAGCTCATTACATCGTAAACGGTGTCGGTTTATTTTTCAAACTGTCATATCTCCAGATTTTCGGGCCGGATTTTGATGCCAATGGTCTCATTCGATTCGCATGAAAATATAGATATTTTTAGCATTTTAAATTTTGAAATTTCGTTAATTAGAAAAAGTTTAAGAGCAATTTAAAATATCAGCTCATTACATCGTAAACGGTGTCGGTTTATTTTTCAAACTGTCATATCTCCAGATTTTCGGGCCGGATTTTGATGCCAATGGTCTCATTCGATTCGCATGGATGCGTAGATATTTGTAGCATTTTAAGTTTTGAAATTTCGTTAATTAGAAAAAGTTTAAGAGCAATTTAAAATATCAGCTCATTACATCGTAAACGGTGTCGGTTTATTTTTCAAACTGTCATATCTCCAGATTTTCGGGCCGGATTTTGATGCCAATGGTCTCATTCGATTCGCATGAAAATATAGATATTTTTAGCATTTTAAATTTTGAAATTTCGTTAATTAGAAAAAGTTTAAGAGCAATTTAAAATATCAGCTCATTACATCGTAAACGGTGTCGGTTTATTTTTCAAACTGTCATATCTCCAGATTTTCGGGCCGGATTTTGATGCCGATGGTCTCATTCGATTCGCATGGATGCGTAGATATTTTTAGCATTTTAAATTTTGAAATTTCGTTAATTAGAAAAATGTACGGAGCAATTTAAAATATCAGGTCAGTACATCGTAAACGGTGTCGGTTTATTTTTCAAACTGTCATATCTCCAGATTTTCGGGCCGGATTTTGATGCCAATGGTCTCATTCGATTCGCATGGATGCGTAGATATTTGTAGCATATTAAATTTTGAAATTTCTTTAATTAGAAAAAGTTTAAGAGCAATTTAAAATATCAGCTCATTACATCGTAAACGGTGTCGGTTTATTTTTCAAACTGTCATATCTCCAGATTTTCGGGCCGGACTTTGATGCCAATGGTCTCATTCGATTCGCATGAAAATATAGATATTTTTAGCATTTTAAATTTTGAAATTTCGTTAATTAGAAAAAGTTTAAGAGCAATTTAAAATATCAGCTCATTACATCGTAAACGGTGTCGGTTTATTTTTCAAACTGTCATATCTCCAGATTTTCGGGCCGGATTTTGATGCCAATGGTCTCATTCGATTCGCATGAAAATATAGATATTTTTAGCATTTTAAATTTTGAAATTTCGTTAATTAGAAAAAGTTTAAGAGCAATTTAAAATATCAGGTCAGTACATCGTAAACGGTGTCGGTTTATTTTTCAAACTGTCATATCTCCAGATTTTCGGGCCGGATTTTGATGCCAATGGTCTCATTCGATTCGCATGGATGCGTAGATATTTGTAGCATATTAAATTTTGAAATTTCTTTAATTAGAAAAAGTTTAAGAGCAATTTAAAATATCAGCTCATTACATCGTAAACGGTGTCGGTTTATTTTTCAAACTGTCATATCTCCAGATTTTCGGGCCGGATTTTGATGCCAATGGTCTCATTCGATTCGCATGAAAATATAGATATTTTTAGCATTTTAAATTTTGAAATTTCGTTAATTAGAAAAAGTTTAAGAGCAATTTAAAATATCAGCTCATTACATCGTAAACGGTGTCGGTTTATTTTTCAAACTGTCATATCTCCAGATTTTCGGGCCGGATTTTGATGCCAATGGTCTCATTCGATTCGCATGAAAATATAGATATTTTTAGCATTTTAAATTTTGAAATTTCGTTAATTAGAAAAAGTTTAAGAGCAATTTAAAATATCAGGTCAGTACATCGTAAACGGTGTCGGTTTATTTTTCAAACTGTCATATCTCCAGATTTTCGGGCCGGATTTTGATGCCAATGGTCTCATTCGATTCGCATGAAAATATAGATATTTTTAGCATTTTAAATTTTGAAATTTCGTTAATTAGAAAAAGTTTAAGAGCAATTTAAAATATCAGCTCATTACATCGTAAACGGTGTCGGTTTATTTTTCAAACTGTCATATCTCCAGATTTTCGGGCCGGATTTTGATGCCAATGGTCTCATTCGATTCGCATGAAAATATAGATATTTTTAGCATTTTAAATTTTGAAATTTCGTTAATTAGAAAAAGTTTAAGAGCAATTTAAAATATCAGCTCATTACATCGTAAACGGTGTCGGTTTATTTTTCAAACTGTCATATCTCCAGATTTTCGGGCCGGATTTTGATGCCGATGGTCTCATTCGATTCGCATGGATGCGTAGATATTTTTAGCATTTTAAATTTTGAAATTTCGTTAATTAGAAAAATGTACGGAGCAATTTAAAATATCAGGTCAGTACATCGTAAACGGTGTCGGTTTATTTTTCAAACTGTCATATCTCCAGATTTTCGGGCCGGATTTTGATGCCGATGGTCTCATTCGATTCGCATGGATGCGTAGATATTTTTAGCATTTTAAATTTTGAAATTTCGTTAATTAGAAAAATGTACGGAGCAATTTAAAATATCAGCTCATTACATCGTAAACGGTGGCGGTTTATTTTTCAAACTGTCATATCTCCAGATTTTCGGGCCGGATTTTGATGCCAATGGTCTCATTCGATTCGCATGAAAATATAGATATTTTTAGCATTTTAAATTTTGAAATTTCGTTAATTAGAAAAAGTTTAAGAGCAATTTAAAATATCAGCTCATTACATCGTAAACGGTGTCGGTTTATTTTTCAAACTGTCATATCTCCAGATTTTCGGGCCGGATTTTGATGCCAATGGTCTCATTCGATTCGCATGAAAATATAGATATTTTTAGCATTTTAAATTTTGAAATTTCGTTAATTAGAAAAAGTTTAAGAGCAATTTAAAATATCAGCTCATTACATCGTAAACGGTGTCGGTTTATTTTTCAAACTGTCATATCTCCAGATTTTCGGGCCGGATTTTGATGCCAATGGTCTCATTCGATTCGCATGAAAATATAGATATTTTTAGCATTTTAAATTTTGAAATTTCGTTAATTAGAAAAAGTTTAAGAGCAATTTAAAATATCAGCTCATTACATCGTAAACGGTGTCGGTTTATTTTTCAAACTGTCATATCTCCAGATTTTCGGGCCGGATTTTGATGCCGATGGTCTCATTCGATTCGCATGGATGCGTAGATATTTTTAGCATTTTAAATTTTGAAATTTCGTTAATTAGAAAAATGTACGGAGCAATTTAAAATATCAGGTCAGTACATCGTAAACGGTGTCGGTTTATTTTTCAAACTGTCATATCTCCAGATTTTCGGGCCGGATTTTGATGCCAATGGTCTCATTCGATTCGCATGGATGCGTAGATATTTGTAGCATTTTAAATTTTGAAATTTCGTTAATTAGAAAAAGTTTAAGAGCAATTTAAAATATCAGCTCATTACATCGTAAACGGTGTCGGTTTATTTTTCAAACTGTCATATCTCCAGATTTTCGGGCCGGATTTTGATGCCGATGGTCTCATTCGATTCGCATGGATGCGTAGATATTTTTAGCATTTTAAATTTTGAAATTTCGTTAATTAGAAAAATGTACGGAGCAATTTAAAATATCAGGTCAGTACATCGTAAACGGTGTCGGTTTATTTTTCAAACTGTCATATCTCCAGATTTTCGGGCCGGATTTTGATGCCAATGGTCTCATTCGATTCGCATGGATGCGTAGATATTTGTAGCATTTTAAATTTTGAAATTTCGTTAATTAGAAAAAGTTTAAGAGCAATTTAAAATATCAGCTCATTACATCGTAAACGGTGTCGGTTTATTTTTCAAACTGTCATATCTCCAGATTTTCGGGCCGGATTTTGATGCCAATGGTCTCATTCGATTCGCATGAAAATATAGATATTTTTAGCATTTTAAATTTTGAAATTTCGTTAATTAGAAAAAGTTTAAGAGCAATTTAAAATATCAGCTCATTACATCGTAAACGGTGTCGGTTTATTTTTCAAACTGTCATATCTCCAGATTTTCGGGCCGGATTTTGATGCCAATGGTCTCATTCGATTCGCATGAAAATATAGATATTTTTAGCATTTTAAATTTTGAAATTTCGTTAATTAGAAAAAGTTTAAGAGCAATTTAAAATATCAGCTCATTACATCGTAAACGGTGTCGGTTTATTTTTCAAACTGTCATATCTCCAGATTTTCGGGCCGGATTTTGATGCCGATGGTCTCATTCGATTCGCATGGATGCGTAGATATTTTTAGCATTTTAAATTTTGAAATTTCGTTAATTAGAAAAATGTACGGAGCAATTTAAAATATCAGGTCAGTACATCGTAAACGGTGTCGGTTTATTTTTCAAACTGTCATATCTCCAGATTTTCGGGCCGGATTTTGATGCCAATGGTCTCATTCGATTCGCATGGATGCGTAGATATTTGTAGCATATTAAATTTTGAAATTTCTTTAATTAGAAAAAGTTTAAGAGCAATTTAAAATATCAGCTCATTACATCGTAAACGGTGTCGGTTTATTTTTCAAACTGTCATATCTCCAGATTTTCGGGCCGGATTTTGATGCCAATGGTCTCATTCGATTCGCATGAAAATATAGATATTTTTAGCATTTTAAATTTTGAAATTTCGTTAATTAGAAAAAGTTTAAGAGCAATTTAAAATATCAGCTCATTACATCGTAAACGGTGTCGGTTTATTTTTCAAACTGTCATATCTCCAGATTTTCGGGCCGGATTTTGATGCCGATGGTCTCATTCGATTCGCATGGATGCGTAGATATTTTTAGCATTTTAAATTTTGAAATTTCGTTAATTAGAAAAATGTACGGAGCAATTTAAAATATCAGGTCAGTACATCGTAAACGGTGTCGGTTTATTTTTCAAACTGTCATATCTCCAGATTTTCGGGCCGGATTTTGATGCCAATGGTCTCATTCGATTCGCATGGATGCGTAGATATTTGTAGCATTTTAAATTTTGAAATTTCGTTAATTAGAAAAAGTTTAAGAGCAATTTAAAATATCAGCTCATTACATCGTAAACGGTGTCGGTTTATTTTTCAAACTGTCATATCTCCAGATTTTCGGGCCGGATTTTGATGCCAATGGTCTCATTCGATTCGCATGAAAATATAGATATTTTTAGCATTTTAAATTTTGAAATTTCGTTAATTAGAAAAAGTTTAAGAGCAATTTAAAATATCAGCTCATTACATCGTAAACGGTGTCGGTTTATTTTTCAAACTGTCATATCTCCAGATTTTCGGGCCGGATTTTGATGCCCATGGTCTCATTCGATTCGCATGGATGCGTAGATATTTTTAGCATTTTAAATTTTGAAATTTCGTTAATTAGAAAAATGTACGGAGCAATTTAAAATATCAGGTCAGTACATCGTAAACGGTGTCGGTTTATTTTTCAAACTGTCATATCTCCAGATTTTCGGGCCGGATTTTGATGCCAATGGTCTCATTCGATTCGCATGGATGCGTAGATATTTGTAGCATATTAAATTTTGAAATTTCTTTAATTAGAAAAAGTTTAAGAGCAATTTAAAATATCAGCTCATTACATCGTAAACGGTGTCGGTTTATTTTTCAAACTGTCATATCTCCAGATTTTCGGGCCGGATTTTGATGCCAATGGTCTCATTCGATTCGCATGGATGCGTAGATATTTGTAGCATTTTAAATTTTGAAATTTCGTTAATTAGAAAAAGTTTAAGAGCAATTTAAAATATCAGCTCATTACATCGTAAACGGTGTCGGTTTATTTTTCAAACTGTCATATCTCCAGATTTTCGGGCCGGATTTTGATGCCAATGGTCTCATTCGATTCGCATGAAAATATAGATATTTTTAGCATTTTAAATTTTGAAATTTCGTTAATTAGAAAAAGTTTAAGAGCAATTTAAAATATCAGCTCATTACATCGTAAACGGTGTCGGTTTATTTTTCAAACTGTCATATCTCCAGATTTTCGGGCCGGATTTTGATGCCAATGGTCTCATTCGATTCGCATGAAAATATAGATATTTTTAGCATTTTAAATTTTGAAATTTCGTTAATTAGAAAAAGTTTAAGAGCAATTTAAAATATCAGCTCATTACATCGTAAACGGTGTCGGTTTATTTTTCAAACTGTCATATCTCCAGATTTTCGGGCCGGATTTTGATGCCAATGGTCTCATTCGATTCGCATGAAAATATAGATATTTTTAGCATTTTAAATTTTGAAATTTCGTTAATTAGAAAAAGTTTAAGAGCAATTTAAAATATCAGCTCATTACATCGTAAACGGTGTCGGTTTATTTTTCAAACTGTCATATCTCCAGATTTTCGGGCCGGATTTTGATGCCAATGGTCTCATTCGATTCGCATGGATGCGTAGATATTTGTAGCATTTTAAATTTTGAAATTTCGTTAATTAGAAAAAGTTTAAGAGCAATTTAAAATATCAGCTCATTACATCGTAAACGGTGTCGGTTTATTTTTCAAACTGTCATATCTCCAGATTTTCGGGCCGGATTTTGATGCCAATGGTCTCATTCGATTCGCATGAAAATATAGATATTTTTAGCATTTTAAATTTTGAAATTTCGTTAATTAGAAAAAGTTTAAGAGCAATTTAAAATATCAGCTCATTACATCGTAAACGGTGTCGGTTTATTTTTCAAACTGTCATATCTCCAGATTTTCGGGCCGGATTTTGATGCCAATGGTCTCATTCGATTCGCATGAAAATATAGATATTTTTAGCATTTTAAATTTTGAAATTTCGTTAATTAGAAAAAGTTTAAGAGCAATTTAAAATATCAGCTCATTACATCGTAAACGGTGTCGGTTTATTTTTCAAACTGTCATATCTCCAGATTTTCGGGCCGGATTTTGATGCCGATGGTCTCATTCGATTCGCATGGATGCGTAGATATTTTTAGCATTTTAAATTTTGAAATTTCGTTAATTAGAAAAATGTACGGAGCAATTTAAAATATCAGGTCAGTACATCGTAAACGGTGTCGGTTTATTTTTCAAACTGTCATATCTCCAGATTTTCGGGCCGGATTTTGATGCCAATGGTCTCATTCGATTCGCATGGATGCGTAGATATTTGTAGCATATTAAATTTTGAAATTTCTTTAATTAGAAAAAGTTTAAGAGCAATTTAAAATATCAGCTCATTACATCGTAAACGGTGTCGGTTTATTTTTCAAACTGTCATATCTCCAGATTTTCGGGCCGGATTTTGATGCCAATGGTCTCATTCGATTCGCATGGATGCGTAGATATTTGTAGCATTTTAAATTTTGAAATTTCGTTAATTAGAAAAAGTTTAAGAGCAATTTAAAATATCAGCTCATTACATCGTAAACGGTGTCGGTTTATTTTTCAAACTGTCATATCTCCAGATTTTCGGGCCGGATTTTGATGCCAATGGTCTCATTCGATTCGCATGAAAATATAGATATTTTTAGCATTTTAAATTTTGAAATTTCGTTAATTAGAAAAAGTTTAAGAGCAATTTAAAATATCAGCTCATTACATCGTAAACGGTGTCGGTTTATTTTTCAAACTGTCATATCTCCAGATTTTCGGGCCGGATTTTGATGCCAATGGTCTCATTCGATTCGCATGGATGCGTAGATATTTGTAGCATTTTAAGTTTTGAAATTTCGTTAATTAGAAAAAGTTTAAGAGCAATTTAAAATATCAGCTCATTACATCGTAAACGGTGTCGGTTTATTTTTCAAACTGTCATATCTCCAGATTTTCGGGCCGGATTTTGATGCCAATGGTCTCATTCGATTCGCATGAAAATATAGATATTTTTAGCATTTTAAATTTTGAAATTTCGTTAATTAGAAAAAGTTTAAGAGCAATTTAAAATATCAGCTCATTACATCGTAAACGGTGTCGGTTTATTTTTCAAACTGTCATATCTCCAGATTTTCGGGCCGGATTTTGATGCCAATGGTCTCATTCGATTCGCATGGATGCGTAGATATTTGTAGCATATTAAATTTTGAAATTTCTTTAATTAGAAAAAGTTTAAGAGCAATTTAAAATATCAGCTCATTACATCGTAAACGGTGTCGGTTTATTTTTCAAACTGTCATATCTCCAGATTTTCGGGCCGGATTTTGATGCCGATGGTCTCATTCGATTCGCATGGATGCGTAGATATTTTTAGCATTTTAAATTTTGAAATTTCGTTAATTAGAAAAATGTACGGAGCAATTTAAAATATCAGGTCAGTACATCGTAAACGGTGTCGGTTTATTTTTCAAACTGTCATATCTCCAGATTTTCGGGCCGGATTTTGATGCCAATGGTCTCATTCGATTCGCATGGATGCGTAGATATTTGTAGCATTTTAAATTTTGAAATTTCGTTAATTAGAAAAAGTTTAAGAGCAATTTAAAATATCAGCTCATTACATCGTAAACGGTGTCGGTTTATTTTTCAAACTGTCATATCTCCAGATTTTCGGGCCGGATTTTGATGCCAATGGTCTCATTCGATTCGCATGAAAATATAGATATTTTTAGCATTTTAAATTTTGAAATTTCGTTAATTAGAAAAAGTTTAAGAGCAATTTAAAATATCAGCTCATTACATCGTAAACGGTGTCGGTTTATTTTTCAAACTGTCATATCTCCAGATTTTCGGGCCGGATTTTGATGCCAATGGTCTCATTCGATTCGCATGAAAATATAGATATTTTTAGCATTTTAAATTTTGAAATTTCGTTAATTAGAAAAAGTTTAAGAGCAATTTAAAATATCAGCTCATTACATCGTAAACGGTGTCGGTTTATTTTTCAAACTGTCATATCTCCAGATTTTCGGGCCGGATTTTGATGCCGATGGTCTCATTCGATTCGCATGGATGCGTAGATATTTTTAGCATTTTAAATTTTGAAATTTCGTTAATTAGAAAAATGTACGGAGCAATTTAAAATATCAGGTCAGTACATCGTAAACGGTGTCGGTTTATTTTTCAAACTGTCATATCTCCAGATTTTCGGGCCGGATTTTGATGCCAATGGTCTCATTCGATTCGCATGAAAATATAGATATTTTTAGCATTTTAAATTTTGAAATTTCGTTAATTAGAAAAAGTTTAAGAGCAATTTAAAATATCAGGTCAGTACATCGTAAACGGTGTCGGTTTATTTTTCAAACTGTCATATCTCCAGATTTTCGGGCCGGATTTTGATGCCAATGGTCTCATTCGATTCGCATGAAAATATAGATATTTTTAGCATTTTAAATTTTGAAATTTCGTTAATTAGAAAAAGTTTAAGAGCAATTTAAAATATCAGCTCATTACATCGTAAACGGTGTCGGTTTATTTTTCAAACTGTCATATCTCCAGATTTTCGGGCCGGATTTTGATGCCAATGGTCTCATTCGATTCGCATGAAAATATAGATATTTTTAGCATTTTAAATTTTGAAATTTCGTTAATTAGAAAAAGTTTAAGAGCAATTTAAAATATCAGCTCATTACATCGTAAACGGTGTCGGTTTATTTTTCAAACTGTCATATCTCCAGATTTTCGGGCCGGATTTTGATGCCGATGGTCTCATTCGATTCGCATGGATGCGTAGATATTTTTAGCATTTTAAATTTTGAAATTTCGTTAATTAGAAAAATGTACGGAGCAATTTAAAATATCAGGTCAGTACATCGTAAACGGTGTCGGTTTATTTTTCAAACTGTCATATCTCCAGATTTTCGGGCCGGATTTTGATGCCGATGGTCTCATTCGATTCGCATGGATGCGTAGATATTTTTAGCATTTTAAATTTTGAAATTTCGTTAATTAGAAAAAGTTTAAGAGCAATTTAAAATATCAGGTCAGTACATCGTAAACGGTGTCGGTTTATTTTTCAAACTGTCATATCTCCAGATTTTCGGGCCGGATTTTGATGCCAATGGTCTCATTCGATTCGCATGAAAATATAGATATTTTTAGCATTTTAAATTTTGAAATTTCGTTAATTAGAAAAAGTTTAAGAGCAATTTAAAATATCAGCTCATTACATCGTAAACGGTGTCGGTTTATTTTTCAAACTGTCATATCTCCAGATTTTCGGGCCGGATTTTGATGCCAATGGTCTCATTCGATTCGCATGAAAATATAGATATTTTTAGCATTTTAAATTTTGAAATTTCGTTAATTAGAAAAAGTTTAAGAGCAATTTAAAATATCAGCTCATTACATCGTAAACGGTGTCGGTTTATTTTTCAAACTGTCATATCTCCAGATTTTCGGGCCGGATTTTGATGCCGATGGTCTCATTCGATTCGCATGGATGCGTAGATATTTTTAGCATTTTAAATTTTGAAATTTCGTTAATTAGAAAAATGTACGGAGCAATTTAAAATATCAGGTCAGTACATCGTAAACGGTGTCGGTTTATTTTTCAAACTGTCATATCTCCAGATTTTCGGGCCGGATTTTGATGCCAATGGTCTCATTCGATTCGCATGAAAATATAGATATTTTTAGCATTTTAAATTTTGAAATTTCGTTAATTAGAAAAAGTTTAAGAGCAATTTAAAATATCAGGTCAGTACATCGTAAACGGTGTCGGTTTATTTTTCAAACTGTCATATCTCCAGATTTTCGGGCCGGATTTTGATGCCAATGGTCTCATTCGATTCGCATGAAAATATAGATATTTTTAGCATTTTAAATTTTGAAATTTCGTTAATTAGAAAAAGTTTAAGAGCAATTTAAAATATCAGCTCATTACATCGTAAACGGTGTCGGTTTATTTTTCAAACTGTCATATCTCCAGATTTTCGGGCCGGATTTTGATGCCAATGGTCTCATTCGATTCGCATGAAAATATAGATATTTTTAGCATTTTAAATTTTGAAATTTCGTTAATTAGAAAAAGTTTAAGAGCAATTTAAAATATCAGCTCATTACATCGTAAACGGTGTCGGTTTATTTTTCAAACTGTCATATCTCCAGATTTTCGGGCCGGATTTTGATGCCGATGGTCTCATTCGATTCGCATGGATGCGTAGATATTTTTAGCATTTTAAATTTTGAAATTTCGTTAATTAGAAAAATGTACGGAGCAATTTAAAATATCAGGTCAGTACATCGTAAACGGTGTCGGTTTATTTTTCAAACTGTCATATCTCCAGATTTTCGGGCCGGATTTTGATGCCGATGGTCTCATTCGATTCGCATGGATGCGTAGATATTTTTAGCATTTTAAATTTTGAAATTTCGTTAATTAGAAAAATGTACGGAGCAATTTAAAATATCAGCTCATTACATCGTAAACGGTGGCGGTTTATTTTTCAAACTGTCATATCTCCAGATTTTCGGGCCGGATTTTGATGCCAATGGTCTCATTCGATTCGCATGAAAATATAGATATTTTTAGCATTTTAAATTTTGAAATTTCGTTAATTAGAAAAAGTTTAAGAGCAATTTAAAATATCAGCTCATTACATCGTAAACGGTGTCGGTTTATTTTTCAAACTGTCATATCTCCAGATTTTCGGGCCGGATTTTGATGCCAATGGTCTCATTCGATTCGCATGAAAATATAGATATTTTTAGCATTTTAAATTTTGAAATTTCGTTAATTAGAAAAAGTTTAAGAGCAATTTAAAATATCAGCTCATTACATCGTAAACGGTGTCGGTTTATTTTTCAAACTGTCATATCTCCAGATTTTCGGGCCGGATTTTGATGCCAATGGTCTCATTCGATTCGCATGAAAATATAGATATTTTTAGCATTTTAAATTTTGAAATTTCGTTAATTAGAAAAAGTTTAAGAGCAATTTAAAATATCAGCTCATTACATCGTAAACGGTGTCGGTTTATTTTTCAAACTGTCATATCTCCAGATTTTCGGGCCGGATTTTGATGCCGATGGTCTCATTCGATTCGCATGGATGCGTAGATATTTTTAGCATTTTAAATTTTGAAATTTCGTTAATTAGAAAAATGTACGGAGCAATTTAAAATATCAGGTCAGTACATCGTAAACGGTGTCGGTTTATTTTTCAAACTGTCATATCTCCAGATTTTCGGGCCGGATTTTGATGCCAATGGTCTCATTCGATTCGCATGGATGCGTAGATATTTGTAGCATTTTAAATTTTGAAATTTCGTTAATTAGAAAAAGTTTAAGAGCAATTTAAAATATCAGCTCATTACATCGTAAACGGTGTCGGTTTATTTTTCAAACTGTCATATCTCCAGATTTTCGGGCCGGATTTTGATGCCAATGGTCTCATTCGATTCGCATGAAAATATAGATATTTTTAGCATTTTAAATTTTGAAATTTCGTTAATTAGAAAAAGTTTAAGAGCAATTTAAAATATCAGCTCATTACATCGTAAACGGTGTCGGTTTATTTTTCAAACTGTCATATCTCCAGATTTTCGGGCCGGATTTTGATGCCAATGGTCTCATTCGATTCGCATGAAAATATAGATATTTTTAGCATTTTAAATTTTGAAATTTCGTTAATTAGAAAAAGTTTAAGAGCAATTTAAAATATCAGCTCATTACATCGTAAACGGTGTCGGTTTATTTTTCAAACTGTCATATCTCCAGATTTTCGGGCCGGATTTTGATGCCGATGGTCTCATTCGATTCGCATGGATGCGTAGATATTTTTAGCATTTTAAATTTTGAAATTTCGTTAATTAGAAAAATGTACGGAGCAATTTAAAATATCAGGTCAGTACATCGTAAACGGTGTCGGTTTATTTTTCAAACTGTCATATCTCCAGATTTTCGGGCCGGATTTTGATGCCAATGGTCTCATTCGATTCGCATGGATGCGTAGATATTTGTAGCATATTAAATTTTGAAATTTCTTTAATTAGAAAAAGTTTAAGAGCAATTTAAAATATCAGCTCATTACATCGTAAACGGTGTCGGTTTATTTTTCAAACTGTCATATCTCCAGATTTTCGGGCCGGATTTTGATGCCAATGGTCTCATTCGATTCGCATGAAAATATAGATATTTTTAGCATTTTAAATTTTGAAATTTCGTTAATTAGAAAAAGTTTAAGAGCAATTTAAAATATCAGCTCATTACATCGTAAACGGTGTCGGTTTATTTTTCAAACTGTCATATCTCCAGATTTTCGGGCCGGATTTTGATGCCAATGGTCTCATTCGATTCGCATGAAAATATAGATATTTTTAGCATTTTAAATTTTGAAATTTCGTTAATTAGAAAAAGTTTAAGAGCAATTTAAAATATCAGCTCATTACATCGTAAACGGTGTCGGTTTATTTTTCAAACAGTCATATCTCCAGATTTTCGGGCCGGATTTTGATGCCGATGGTCTCATTCGATTCGCATGAAAATATAGATATTTTTAGCATTTTAAATTTTGAAATTTCGTTAATTAGAAAAAGTTTAAGAGCAATTTAAAATATCAGCTCATTACATCGTAAACGGTGTCGGTTTATTTTTCAAACTGTCATATCTCCAGATTTTCGGGCCGGATTTTGATGCCGATGGTCTCATTCGATTCGCATGGATGCGTAGATATTTTTAGCATTTTAAATTTTGAAATTTCGTTAATTAGAAAAATGTACGGAGCAATTTAAAATATCATGTCAGTACATCGTAAACGGTGTCGGTTTATTTTTCAAACTGTCATATCTCCAGATTTTCGGGCCGGATTTTGATGCCAATGGTCTCATTCGATTCGCATGGATGCGTAGATATTTGTAGCATATTAAATTTTGAAATTTCTTTAATTAGAAAAAGTTTAAGAGCAATTTAAAATATCAGCTCATTACATCGTAAACGGTGTCGGTTTATTTTTCAAACTGTCATATCTCCAGATTTTCGGGCCGGATTTTGATGCCAATGGTCTCATTCGATTCGCATGAAAATATAGATATTTTTAGCATTTTAAATTTTGAAATTTCGTTAATTAGAAAAAGTTTAAGAGCAATTTAAAATATCAGCTCATTACATCGTAAACGGTGTCGGTTTATTTTTCAAACTGTCATATCTCCAGATTTTCGGGCCGGATTTTGATGCCGATGGTCTCATTCGATTCGCATGGATGCGTAGATATTTTTAGCATTTTAAATTTTGAAATTTCGTTAATTAGAAAAATGTACGGAGCAATTTAAAATATCAGGTCAGTACATCGTAAACGGTGTCGGTTTATTTTTCAAACTGTCATATCTCCAGATTTTCGGGCCGGATTTTGATGCCAATGGTCTCATTCGATTCGCATGGATGCGTAGATATTTGTAGCATTTTAAATTTTGAAATTTCGTTAATTAGAAAAAGTTTAAGAGCAATTTAAAATATCAGCTCATTACATCGTAAACGGTGTCGGTTTATTTTTCAAACTGTCATATCTCCAGATTTTCGGGCCGGATTTTGATGCCAATGGTCTCATTCGATTCGCATGAAAATATAGATATTTTTAGCATTTTAAATTTTGAAATTTCGTTAATTAGAAAAAGTTTAAGAGCAATTTAAAATATCAGCTCATTACATCGTAAACGGTGTCGGTTTATTTTTCAAACTGTCATATCTCCAGATTTTCGGGCCGGATTTTGATGCCAATGGTCTCATTCGATTCGCATGAAAATATAGATATTTTTAGCATTTTAAATTTTGAAATTTCGTTAATTAGAAAAAGTTTAAGAGCAATTTAAAATATCAGCTCATTACATCGTAAACGGTGTCGGTTTATTTTTCAAACTGTCATATCTCCAGATTTTCGGGCCGGATTTTGATGCCGATGGTCTCATTCGATTCGCATGGATGCGTAGATATTTTTAGCATTTTAAATTTTGAAATTTCGTTAATTAGAAAAATGTACGGAGCAATTTAAAATATCAGGTCAGTACATCGTAAACGGTGTCGGTTTATTTTTCAAACTGTCATATCTCCAGATTTTCGGGCCGGATTTTGATGCCAATGGTCTCATTCGATTCGCATGGATGCGTAGATATTTGTAGCATATTAAATTTTGAAATTTCTTTAATTAGAAAAAGTTTAAGAGCAATTTAAAATATCAGCTCATTACATCGTAAACGGTGTCGGTTTATTTTTCAAACTGTCATATCTCCAGATTTTCGGGCCGGATTTTGATGCCAATGGTCTCATTCGATTCGCATGAAAATATAGATATTTTTAGCATTTTAAATTTTGAAATTTCGTTAATTAGAAAAAGTTTAAGAGCAATTTAAAATATCAGCTCATTACATCGTAAACGGTGTCGGTTTATTTTTCAAACTGTCATATCTCCAGATTTTCGGGCCGGATTTTGATGCCAATGGTCTCATTCGATTCGCATGAAAATATAGATATTTTTAGCATTTTAAATTTTGAAATTTCGTTAATTAGAAAAAGTTTAAGAGCAATTTAAAATATCAGCTCATTACATCGTAAACGGTGTCGGTTTATTTTTCAAACTGTCATATCTCCAGATTTTCGGGCCGGATTTTGATGCCAATGGTCTCATTCGATTCGCATGAAAATATAGATATTTTTAGCATTTTAAATTTTGAAATTTCGTTAATTAGAAAAAGTTTAAGAGCAATTTAAAATATCAGCTCATTACATCGTAAACGGTGTCGGTTTATTTTTCAAACTGTCATATCTCCAGATTTTCGGGCCGGATTTTGATGCCAATGGTCTCATTCGATTCGCATGAAAATATAGATATTTTTAGCATTTTAAATTTTGAAATTTCGTTAATTAGAAAAAGTTTAAGAGCAATTTAAAATATCAGCTCATTACATCGTAAACGGTGTCGGTTTATTTTTCAAACTGTCATATCTCCAGATTTTCGGGCCGGATTTTGATGCCGATGGTCTCATTCGATTCGCATGGATGCGTAGATATTTTTAGCATTTTAAATTTTGAAATTTCGTTAATTAGAAAAATGTACGGAGCAATTTAAAATATCAGGTCAGTACATCGTAAACGGTGTCGGTTTATTTTTCAAACTGTCATATCTCCAGATTTTCGGGCCGGATTTTGATGCCGATGGTCTCATTCGATTCGCATGGATGCGTAGATATTTTTAGCATTTTAAATTTTGAAATTTCGTTAATTAGAAAAATGTACGGAGCAATTTAAAATATCAGGTCAGTACATCGTAAACGGTGTCGGTTTATTTTTCAAACTGTCATATCTCCAGATTTTCGGGCCGGATTTTGATGCCAATGGTCTCATTCGATTCGCATGAAAATATAGATATTTTTAGCATTTTAAATTTTGAAATTTCGTTAATTAGAAAAAGTTTAAGAGCAATTTAAAATATCAGCTCATTACATCGTAAACGGTGTCGGTTTATTTTTCAAACTGTCATATCTCCAGATTTTCGGGCCGGATTTTGATGCCAATGGTCTCATTCGATTCGCATGAAAATATAGATATTTTTAGCATTTTAAATTTTGAAATTTCGTTAATTAGAAAAAGTTTAAGAGCAATTTAAAATATCAGCTCATTACATCGTAAACGGTGTCGGTTTATTTTTCAAACTGTCATATCTCCAGATTTTCGGGCCGGATTTTGATGCCAATGGTCTCATTCGATTCGCATGAAAATATAGATATTTTTAGCATTCTAAATTTTGAAATTTCGTTAATTAGAAAAAGTTTAAGAGCAATTTAAAATATCAGCTCATTACATCGTAAACGGTGTCGGTTTATTTTTCAAACTGTCATATCTCCAGATTTTCGGGCCGGATTTTGATGCCGATGGTCTCATTCGATTCGCATGGATGCGTAGATATTTTTAGCATTTTAAATTTTGAAATTTCGTTAATTAGAAAAATGTACGGAGCAATTTAAAATATCAGGTCAGTACATCGTAAACGGTGTCGGTTTATTTTTCAAACTGTCATATCTCCAGATTTTCGGGCCGGATTTTGATGCCAATGGTCTCATTCGATTCGCATGGATGCGTAGATATTTGTAGCATTTTAAATTTTGAAATTTCGTTAATTAGAAAAAGTTTAAGAGCAATTTAAAATATCAGCTCATTACATCGTAAACGGTGTCGGTTTATTTTTCAAACTGTCATATCTCCAGATTTTCGGGCCGGATTTTGATGCCAATGGTCTCATTCGATTCGCATGAAAATATAGATATTTTTAGCATTTTAAATTTTGAAATTTCGTTAATTAGAAAAAGTTTAAGAGCAATTTAAAATATCAGCTCATTACATCGTAAACGGTGTCGGTTTATTTTTCAAACTGTCATATCTCCAGATTTTCGGGCCGGATTTTGATGCCAATGGTCTCATTCGATTCGCATGGATGCGTAGATATTTTTAGCATTTTAAATTTTGAAATTTCGTTAATTAGAAAAATGTACGGAGCAATTTAAAATATCAGGTCATTACATCGTAAACGGTGTCGGTTTATTTTTCAAACTGTCATATCTCCAGATTTTCGGGCCGGATTTTGATGCCAATGGTCTCATTCGATTCGCATGAAAATATAGATATTTTTAGCATTTTAAATTTTGAAATTTCGTTAATTAGAAAAAGTTTAAGAGCAATTTAAAATATCAGCTCATTACATCGTAAACGGTGTCGGTTTATTTTTCAAACTGTCATATCTCCAGATTTTCGGGCCGGATTTTGATGCCAATGGTCTCATTCGATTCGCATGAAAATATAGATATTTTTAGCATTTTAAATTTTGAAATTTCGTTAATTAGAAAAAGTTTAAGAGCAATTTAAAATATCAGCTCATTACATCGTAAACGGTGTCGGTTTATTTTTCAAACTGTCATATCTCCAGATTTTCGGGCCGGATTTTGATGCCGATGGTCTCATTCGATTCGCATGGATGCGTAGATATTTTTAGCATTTTAAATTTTGAAATTTCGTTAATTAGAAAAATGTACGGAGCAATTTAAAATATCAGGTCAGTACATCGTAAACGGTGTCGGTTTATTTTTCAAACTGTCATATCTCCAGATTTTCGGGCCGGATTTTGATGCCGATGGTCTCATTCGATTCGCATGGATGCGTAGATATTTTTAGCATTTTAAATTTTGAAATTTCGTTAATTAGAAAAATGTACGGAGCAATTTAAAATATCAGGTCAGTACATCGTAAACGGTGTCGGTTTATTTTTCAAACTGTCATATCTCCAGATTTTCGGGCCGGATTTTGATGCCAATGGTCTCATTCGATTCGCATGAAAATATAGATATTTTTAGCATTTTAAATTTTGAAATTTCGTTAATTAGAAAAAGTTTAAGAGCAATTTAAAATATCAGCTCATTACATCGTAAACGGTGTCGGTTTATTTTTCAAACTGTCATATCTCCAGATTTTCGGGCCGGATTTTGATGCCAATGGTCTCATTCGATTCGCATGAAAATATAGATATTTTTAGCATTTTAAATTTTGAAATTTCGTTAATTAGAAAAAGTTTAAGAGCAATTTAAAATATCAGCTCATTACATCGTAAACGGTGTCGGTTTATTTTTCAAACTGTCATATCTCCAGATTTTCGGGCCGGATTTTGATGCCAATGGTCTCATTCGATTCGCATGAAAATATAGATATTTTTAGCATTTTAAATTTTGAAATTTCGTTAATTAGAAAAAGTTTAAGAGCAATTTAAAATATCAGCTCATTACATCGTAAACGGTGTCGGTTTATTTTTCAAACTGTCATATCTCCAGATTTTCGGGCCGGATTTTGATGCCGATGGTCTCATTCGATTCGCATGGATGCGTAGATATTTTTAGCATTTTAAATTTTGAAATTTCGTTAATTAGAAAAATGTACGGAGCAATTTAAAATATCAGGTCAGTACATCGTAAACGGTGTCGGTTTATTTTTCAAACTGTCATATCTCCAGATTTTCGGGCCGGATTTTGATGCCAATGGTCTCATTCGATTCGCATGGATGCGTAGATATTTGTAGCATTTTAAATTTTGAAATTTCGTTAATTAGAAAAAGTTTAAGAGCAATTTAAAATATCAGCTCATTACATCGTAAACGGTGTCGGTTTATTTTTCAAACTGTCATATCTCCAGATTTTCGGGCCGGATTTTGATGCCAATGGTCTCATTCGATTCGCATGAAAATATAGATATTTTTAGCATTTTAAATTTTGAAATTTCGTTAATTAGAAAAAGTTTAAGAGCAATTTAAAATATCAGCTCATTACATCGTAAACGGTGTCGGTTTATTTTTCAAACTGTCATATCTCCAGATTTTCGGGCCGGATTTTGATGCCAATGGTCTCATTCGATTCGCATGAAAATATAGATATTTTTAGCATTTTAAATTTTGAAATTTCGTTAATTAGAAAAAGTTTAAGAGCAATTTAAAATATCAGCTCATTACATCGTAAACGGTGTCGGTTTATTTTTCAAACTGTCATATCTCCAGATTTTCGGGCCGGATTTTGATGCCAATGGTCTCATTCGATTCGCATGAAAATATAGATATTTTTAGCATTTTAAATTTTGAAATTTCGTTAATTAGAAAAAGTTTAAGAGCAATTTAAAATATCAGCTCATTACATCGTAAACGGTGTCGGTTTATTTTTCAAACTGTCATATCTCCAGATTTTCGGGCCGGATTTTGATGCCAATGGTCTCATTCGATTCGCATGAAAATATAGATATTTTTAGCATTTTAAATTTTGAAATTTCGTTAATTAGAAAAAGTTTAAGAGCAATTTAAAATATCAGCTCATTACATCGTAAACGGTGTCGGTTTATTTTTCAAACTGTCATATCTCCAGATTTTCGGGCCGGATTTTGATGCCGATGGTCTCATTCGATTCGCATGGATGCGTAGATATTTTTAGCATTTTAAATTTTGAAATTTCGTTAATTAGAAAAATGTACGGAGCAATTTAAAATATCAGGTCAGTACATCGTAAACGGTGTCGGTTTATTTTTCAAACTGTCATATCTCCAGATTTTCGGGCCGGATTTTGATGCCGATGGTCTCATTCGATTCGCATGGATGCGTAGATATTTTTAGCATTTTAAATTTTGAAATTTCGTTAATTAGAAAAATGTACGGAGCAATTTAAAATATCAGGTCAGTACATCGTAAACGGTGTCGGTTTATTTTTCAAACTGTCATATCTCCAGATTTTCGGGCCGGATTTTGATGCCAATGGTCTCATTCGATTCGCATGAAAATATAGATATTTTTAGCATTTTAAATTTTGAAATTTCGTTAATTAGAAAAAGTTTAAGAGCAATTTAAAATATCAGCTCATTACATCGTAAACGGTGTCGGTTTATTTTTCAAACTGTCATATCTCCAGATTTTCGGGCCGGATTTTGATGCCAATGGTCTCATTCGATTCGCATGAAAATATAGATATTTTTAGCATTTTAAATTTTGAAATTTCGTTAATTAGAAAAAGTTTAAGAGCAATTTAAAATATCAGCTCATTACATCGTAAACGGTGTCGGTTTATTTTTCAAACTGTCATATCTCCAGATTTTCGGGCCGGATTTTGATGCCGATGGTCTCATTCGATTCGCATGGATGCGTAGATATTTTTAGCATTTTAAATTTTGAAATTTCGTTAATTAGAAAAATGTACGGAGCAATTTAAAATATCAGGTCAGTACATCGTAAACGGTGTCGGTTTATTTTTCAAACTGTCATATCTCCAGATTTTCGGGCCGGATTTTGATGCCAATGGTCTCATTCGATTCGCATGAAAATATAGATATTTTTAGCATTTTAAATTTTGAAATTTCGTTAATTAGAAAAAGTTTAAGAGCAATTTAAAATATCAGCTCATTACATCGTAAACGGTGTCGGTTTATTTTTCAAACTGTCATATCTCCAGATTTTCGGGCCGGATTTTGATGCCAATGGTCTCATTCGATTCGCATGAAAATATAGATATTTTTAGCATTTTAAATTTTGAAATTTCGTTAATTAGAAAAAGTTTAAGAGCAATTTAAAATATCAGCTCATTACATCGTAAACGGTGTCGGTTTATTTTTCAAACTGTCATATCTCCAGATTTTCGGGCCGGATTTTGATGCCGATGGTCTCATTCGATTCGCATGAAAATATAGATATTTTTAGCATTTTAAATTTTGAAATTTCGTTAATTAGAAAAAGTTTAAGAGCAATTTAAAATATCAGCTCATTACATCGTAAACGGTGTCGGTTTATTTTTCAAACTGTCATATCTCCAGATTTTCGGGCCGGATTTTGATGCCAATGGTCTCATTCGATTCGCATGAAAATATAGATATTTTTAGCATTTTAAATTTTGAAATTTCGTTAATTAGAAAAAGTTTAAGAGCAATTTAAAATATCAGCTCATTACATCGTAAACGGTGTCGGTTTATTTTTCAAACTGTCATATCTCCAGATTTTCGGGCCGGATTTTGATGCCGATGGTCTCATTCGATTCGCATGGATGCGTAGATATTTGTAGCATTTTAAATTTTGAAATTTCGTTAATTAGAAAAAGTTTAAGAGCAATTTAAAATATCAGCTCATTACATCGTAAACGGTGTCGGTTTATTTTTCAAACTGTCATATCTCCAGATTTTCGGGCCGGATTTTGATGCCAATGGTCTCATTCGATTCGCATGAAAATATAGATATTTTTAGCATTTTAAATTTTGAAATTTCGTTAATTAGAAAAAGTTTAAGAGCAATTTAAAATATCAGCTCATTACATCGTAAACGGTGTCGGTTTATTTTTCAAACTGTCATATCTCCAGATTTTCGGGCCGGATTTTGATGCCAATGGTCTCATTCGATTCGCATGAAAATATAGATATTTTTAGCATTTTAAATTTTGAAATTTCGTTAATTAGAAAAAGTTTAAGAGCAATTTAAAATATCAGGTCAGTACATCGTAAACGGTGTCGGTTTATTTTTCAAACTGTCATATCTCCAGATTTTCGGGCCGGATTTTGATGCCAATGGTCTCATTCGATTCGCATGAAAATATAGATATGTTTAGCATTTTAAATTTTGAAATTTCGTTAATTAGAAAAATGTACGGAGCAATTTAAAATATCAGGTCAGTACATCGTAAACGGTGTCGGTTTATTTTTCAAACTGTCATATCTCCAGATTTTCGGGCCGGATTTTGATGCCGATGGTCTCATTCGATTCGCATGGATGCGTAGATATTTTTAGCATTTTAAATTTTGAAATTTCGTTAATTAGAAAAATGTACGGAGCAATTTAAAATATCAGGTCAGTACATCGTAAACGGTGTCGGTTTATTTTTCAAACTGTCATATCTCCAGATTTTCGGGCCGGATTTTGATGCCAATGGTCTCATTCGATTCGCATGAAAATATAGATATGTTTAGCATTTTAAATTTTGAAATTTCGTTAATTAGAAAAATGTACGGAGCAATTTAAAATATCAGGTCAGTACATCGTAAACGGTGTCGGTTTATTTTTCAAACTGTCATATCTCCAGATTTTCGGGCCGGATTTTGATGCCAATGGTCTCATTCGATTCGCATGAAAATATAGATATTTTTAGCATTTTAAATTTTGAAATTTCGTTAATTAGAAAAAGTTTAAGAGCAATTTAAAATATCAGCTCATTACATCGTAAACGGTGTCGGTTTATTTTTCAAACTGTCATATCTCCAGATTTTCGGGCCGGATTTTGATGCCAATGGTCTCATTCGATTCGCATGAAAATATAGATATTTTTAGCATTTTAAATTTTGAAATTTCGTTAATTAGAAAAAGTTTAAGAGCAATTTAAAATATCAGCTCATTACATCGTAAACGGTGTCGGTTTATTTTTCAAACTGTCATATCTCCAGATTTTCGGGCCGGATTTTGATGCCGATGGTCTCATTCGATTCGCATGAAAATATAGATATTTTTAGCATTTTAAATTTTGAAATTTCGTTAATTAGAAAAAGTTTAAGAGCAATTTAAAATATCAGCTCATTACATCGTAAACGGTGTCGGTTTATTTTTCAAACTGTCATATCTCCAGATTTTCGGGCCGGATTTTGATGCCAATGGTCTCATTCGATTCGCATGAAAATATAGATATTTTTAGCATTTTAAATTTTGAAATTTCGTTAATTAGAAAAAGTTTAAGAGCAATTTAAAATATCAGCTCATTACATCGTAAACGGTGTCGGTTTATTTTTCAAACTGTCATATCTCCAGATTTTCGGGCCGGATTTTGATGCCGATGGTCTCATTCGATTCGCATGGATGCGTAGATATTTGTAGCATTTTAAATTTTGAAATTTCGTTAATTAGAAAAAGTTTAAGAGCAATTTAAAATATCAGCTCATTACATCGTAAACGGTGTCGGTTTATTTTTCAAACTGTCATATCTCCAGATTTTCGGGCCGGATTTTGATGCCAATGGTCTCATTCGATTCGCATGAAAATATAGATATTTTTAGCATTTTAAATTTTGAAATTTCGTTAATTAGAAAAAGTTTAAGAGCAATTTAAAATATCAGCTCATTACATCGTAAACGGTGTCGGTTTATTTTTCAAACTGTCATATCTCCAGATTTTCGGGCCGGATTTTGATGCCAATGGTCTCATTCGATTCGCATGAAAATATAGATATTTTTAGCATTTTAAATTTTGAAATTTCGTTAATTAGAAAAAGTTTAAGAGCAATTTAAAATATCAGGTCAGTACATCGTAAACGGTGTCGGTTTATTTTTCAAACTGTCATATCTCCAGATTTTCGGGCCGGATTTTGATGCCAATGGTCTCATTCGATTCGCATGAAAATATAGATATGTTTAGCATTTTAAATTTTGAAATTTCGTTAATTAGAAAAATGTACGGAGCAATTTAAAATATCAGGTCAGTACATCGTAAACGGTGTCGGTTTATTTTTCAAACTGTCATATCTCCAGATTTTCGGGCCGGATTTTGATGCCAATGGTCTCATTCGATTCGCATGAAAATATAGATATTTTTAGCATTTTAAATTTTGAAATTTCGTTAATTAGAAAAAGTTTAAGAGCAATTTAAAATATCAGCTCATTACATCGTAAACGGTGTCGGTTTATTTTTCAAACTGTCATATCTCCAGATTTTCGGGCCGGATTTTGATGCCAATGGTCTCATTCGATTCGCATGAAAATATAGATATTTTTAGCATTTTAAATTTTGAAATTTCGTTAATTAGAAAAAGTTTAAGAGCAATTTAAAATATCAGCTCATTACATCGTAAACGGTGTCGGTTTATTTTTCAAACTGTCATATCTCCAGATTTTCGGGCCGGATTTTGATGCCGATGGTCTCATTCGATTCGCATGGATGCGTAGATATTTTTAGCATTTTAAATTTTGAAATTTCGTTAATTAGAAAAATGTACGGAGCAATTTAAAATATCAGGTCAGTACATCGTAAACGGTGTCGGTTTATTTTTCAAACTGTCATATCTCCAGATTTTCGGGCCGGATTTTGATGCCAATGGTCTCATTCGATTCGCATGGATGCGTAGATATTTGTAGCATTTTAAATTTTGAAATTTCGTTAATTAGAAAAAGTTTAAGAGCAATTTAAAATATCAGCTCATTACATCGTAAACGGTGTCGGTTTATTTTTCAAACTGTCATATCTCCAGATTTTCGGGCCGGATTTTGATGCCAATGGTCTCATTCGATTCGCATGAAAATATAGATATTTTTAGCATTTTAAATTTTGAAATTTCGTTAATTAGAAAAAGTTTAAGAGCAATTTAAAATATCAGCTCATTACATCGTAAACGGTGTCGGTTTATTTTTCAAACTGTCATATCTCCAGATTTTCGGGCCGGATTTTGATGCCAATGGTCTCATTCGATTCGCATGAAAATATAGATATTTTTAGCATTTTAAATTTTGAAATTTCGTTAATTAGAAAAAGTTTAAGAGCAATTTAAAATATCAGCTCATTACATCGTAAACGGTGTCGGTTTATTTTTCAAACTGTCATATCTCCAGATTTTCGGGCCGGATTTTGATGCCGATGGTCTCATTCGATTCGCATGGATGCGTAGATATTTTTAGCATTTTAAATTTTGAAATTTCGTTAATTAGAAAAATGTACGGAGCAATTTAAAATATCAGGTCAGTACATCGTAAACGGTGTCGGTTTATTTTTCAAACTGTCATATCTCCAGATTTTCGGGCCGGATTTTGATGCCAATGGTCTCATTCGATTCGCATGGATGCGTAGATATTTGTAGCATATTAAATTTTGAAATTTCTTTAATTAGAAAAAGTTTAAGAGCAATTTAAAATATCAGCTCATTACATCGTAAACGGTGTCGGTTTATTTTTCAAACTGTCATATCTCCAGATTTTCGGGCCGGATTTTGATGCCAATGGTCTCATTCGATTCGCATGAAAATATAGATATTTTTAGCATTTTAAATTTTGAAATTTCGTTAATTAGAAAAAGTTTAAGAGCAATTTAAAATATCAGCTCATTACATCGTAAACGGTGTCGGTTTATTTTTCAAACTGTCATATCTCCAGATTTTCGGGCCGGATTTTGATGCCAATGGTCTCATTCGATTCGCATGAAAATATAGATATTTTTAGCATTTTAAATTTTGAAATTTCGTTAATTAGAAAAAGTTTAAGAGCAATTTAAAATATCAGCTCATTACATCGTAAACGGTGTCGGTTTATTTTTCAAACAGTCATATCTCCAGATTTTCGGGCCGGATTTTGATGCCGATGGTCTCATTCGATTCGCATGAAAATATAGATATTTTTAGCATTTTAAATTTTGAAATTTCGTTAATTAGAAAAAGTTTAAGAGCAATTTAAAATATCAGCTCATTACATCGTAAACGGTGTCGGTTTATTTTTCAAACTGTCATATCTCCAGATTTTCGGGCCGGATTTTGATGCCGATGGTCTCATTCGATTCGCATGGATGCGTAGATATTTTTAGCATTTTAAATTTTGAAATTTCGTTAATTAGAAAAATGTACGGAGCAATTTAAAATATCATGTCAGTACATCGTAAACGGTGTCGGTTTATTTTTCAAACTGTCATATCTCCAGATTTTCGGGCCGGATTTTGATGCCAATGGTCTCATTCGATTCGCATGGATGCGTAGATATTTGTAGCATATTAAATTTTGAAATTTCTTTAATTAGAAAAAGTTTAAGAGCAATTTAAAATATCAGCTCATTACATCGTAAACGGTGTCGGTTTATTTTTCAAACTGTCATATCTCCAGATTTTCGGGCCGGATTTTGATGCCAATGGTCTCATTCGATTCGCATGAAAATATAGATATTTTTAGCATTTTAAATTTTGAAATTTCGTTAATTAGAAAAAGTTTAAGAGCAATTTAAAATATCAGCTCATTACATCGTAAACGGTGTCGGTTTATTTTTCAAACTGTCATATCTCCAGATTTTCGGGCCGGATTTTGATGCCGATGGTCTCATTCGATTCGCATGGATGCGTAGATATTTTTAGCATTTTAAATTTTGAAATTTCGTTAATTAGAAAAATGTACGGAGCAATTTAAAATATCAGGTCAGTACATCGTAAACGGTGTCGGTTTATTTTTCAAACTGTCATATCTCCAGATTTTCGGGCCGGATTTTGATGCCAATGGTCTCATTCGATTCGCATGGATGCGTAGATATTTGTAGCATTTTAAATTTTGAAATTTCGTTAATTAGAAAAAGTTTAAGAGCAATTTAAAATATCAGCTCATTACATCGTAAACGGTGTCGGTTTATTTTTCAAACTGTCATATCTCCAGATTTTCGGGCCGGATTTTGATGCCAATGGTCTCATTCGATTCGCATGAAAATATAGATATTTTTAGCATTTTAAATTTTGAAATTTCGTTAATTAGAAAAAGTTTAAGAGCAATTTAAAATATCAGCTCATTACATCGTAAACGGTGTCGGTTTATTTTTCAAACTGTCATATCTCCAGATTTTCGGGCCGGATTTTGATGCCAATGGTCTCATTCGATTCGCATGAAAATATAGATATTTTTAGCATTTTAAATTTTGAAATTTCGTTAATTAGAAAAAGTTTAAGAGCAATTTAAAATATCAGCTCATTACATCGTAAACGGTGTCGGTTTATTTTTCAAACTGTCATATCTCCAGATTTTCGGGCCGGATTTTGATGCCGATGGTCTCATTCGATTCGCATGGATGCGTAGATATTTTTAGCATTTTAAATTTTGAAATTTCGTTAATTAGAAAAATGTACGGAGCAATTTAAAATATCAGGTCAGTACATCGTAAACGGTGTCGGTTTATTTTTCAAACTGTCATATCTCCAGATTTTCGGGCCGGATTTTGATGCCAATGGTCTCATTCGATTCGCATGGATGCGTAGATATTTGTAGCATATTAAATTTTGAAATTTCTTTAATTAGAAAAAGTTTAAGAGCAATTTAAAATATCAGCTCATTACATCGTAAACGGTGTCGGTTTATTTTTCAAACTGTCATATCTCCAGATTTTCGGGCCGGATTTTGATGCCAATGGTCTCATTCGATTCGCATGAAAATATAGATATTTTTAGCATTTTAAATTTTGAAATTTCGTTAATTAGAAAAAGTTTAAGAGCAATTTAAAATATCAGCTCATTACATCGTAAACGGTGTCGGTTTATTTTTCAAACTGTCATATCTCCAGATTTTCGGGCCGGATTTTGATGCCAATGGTCTCATTCGATTCGCATGAAAATATAGATATTTTTAGCATTTTAAATTTTGAAATTTCGTTAATTAGAAAAAGTTTAAGAGCAATTTAAAATATCAGCTCATTACATCGTAAACGGTGTCGGTTTATTTTTCAAACTGTCATATCTCCAGATTTTCGGGCCGGATTTTGATGCCGATGGTCTCATTCGATTCGCATGGATGCGTAGATATTTTTAGCATTTTAAATTTTGAAATTTCGTTAATTAGAAAAATGTACGGAGCAATTTAAAATATCAGGTCAGTACATCGTAAACGGTGTCGGTTTATTTTTCAAACTGTCATATCTCCAGATTTTCGGGCCGGATTTTGATGCCAATGGTCTCATTCGATTCGCATGGATGCGTAGATATTTGTAGCATATTAAATTTTGAAATTTCTTTAATTAGAAAAAGTTTAAGAGCAATTTAAAATATCAGCTCATTACATCGTAAACGGTGTCGGTTTATTTTTCAAACTGTCATATCTCCAGATTTTCGGGCCGGATTTTGATGCCAATGGTCTCATTCGATTCGCATGAAAATATAGATATTTTTAGCATTTTAAATTTTGAAATTTCGTTAATTAGAAAAAGTTTAAGAGCAATTTAAAATATCAGCTCATTACATCGTAAACGGTGTCGGTTTATTTTTCAAACTGTCATATCTCCAGATTTTCGGGCCGGATTTTGATGCCAATGGTCTCATTCGATTCGCATGAAAATATAGATATTTTTAGCATTTTAAATTTTGAAATTTCGTTAATTAGAAAAAGTTTAAGAGCAATTTAAAATATCAGCTCATTACATCGTAAACGGTGTCGGTTTATTTTTCAAACAGTCATATCTCCAGATTTTCGGGCCGGATTTTGATGCCGATGGTCTCATTCGATTCGCATGAAAATATAGATATTTTTAGCATTTTAAATTTTGAAATTTCGTTAATTAGAAAAAGTTTAAGAGCAATTTAAAATATCAGCTCATTACATCGTAAACGGTGTCGGTTTATTTTTCAAACTGTCATATCTCCAGATTTTCGGGCCGGATTTTGATGCCGATGGTCTCATTCGATTCGCATGGATGCGTAGATATTTTTAGCATTTTAAATTTTGAAATTTCGTTAATTAGAAAAATGTACGGAGCAATTTAAAATATCATGTCAGTACATCGTAAACGGTGTCGGTTTATTTTTCAAACTGTCATATCTCCAGATTTTCGGGCCGGATTTTGATGCCAATGGTCTCATTCGATTCGCATGGATGCGTAGATATTTGTAGCATATTAAATTTTGAAATTTCTTTAATTAGAAAAAGTTTAAGAGCAATTTAAAATATCAGCTCATTACATCGTAAACGGTGTCGGTTTATTTTTCAAACTGTCATATCTCCAGATTTTCGGGCCGGATTTTGATGCCAATGGTCTCATTCGATTCGCATGAAAATATAGATATTTTTAGCATTTTAAATTTTGAAATTTCGTTAATTAGAAAAAGTTTAAGAGCAATTTAAAATATCAGCTCATTACATCGTAAACGGTGTCGGTTTATTTTTCAAACTGTCATATCTCCAGATTTTCGGGCCGGATTTTGATGCCGATGGTCTCATTCGATTCGCATGGATGCGTAGATATTTTTAGCATTTTAAATTTTGAAATTTCGTTAATTAGAAAAATGTACGGAGCAATTTAAAATATCAGGTCAGTACATCGTAAACGGTGTCGGTTTATTTTTCAAACTGTCATATCTCCAGATTTTCGGGCCGGATTTTGATGCCAATGGTCTCATTCGATTCGCATGGATGCGTAGATATTTGTAGCATTTTAAATTTTGAAATTTCGTTAATTAGAAAAAGTTTAAGAGCAATTTAAAATATCAGCTCATTACATCGTAAACGGTGTCGGTTTATTTTTCAAACTGTCATATCTCCAGATTTTCGGGCCGGATTTTGATGCCAATGGTCTCATTCGATTCGCATGAAAATATAGATATTTTTAGCATTTTAAATTTTGAAATTTCGTTAATTAGAAAAAGTTTAAGAGCAATTTAAAATATCAGCTCATTACATCGTAAACGGTGTCGGTTTATTTTTCAAACTGTCATATCTCCAGATTTTCGGGCCGGATTTTGATGCCAATGGTCTCATTCGATTCGCATGAAAATATAGATATTTTTAGCATTTTAAATTTTGAAATTTCGTTAATTAGAAAAAGTTTAAGAGCAATTTAAAATATCAGCTCATTACATCGTAAACGGTGTCGGTTTATTTTTCAAACTGTCATATCTCCAGATTTTCGGGCCGGATTTTGATGCCGATGGTCTCATTCGATTCGCATGGATGCGTAGATATTTTTAGCATTTTAAATTTTGAAATTTCGTTAATTAGAAAAATGTACGGAGCAATTTAAAATATCAGGTCAGTACATCGTAAACGGTGTCGGTTTATTTTTCAAACTGTCATATCTCCAGATTTTCGGGCCGGATTTTGATGCCAATGGTCTCATTCGATTCGCATGGATGCGTAGATATTTGTAGCATATTAAATTTTGAAATTTCTTTAATTAGAAAAAGTTTAAGAGCAATTTAAAATATCAGCTCATTACATCGTAAACGGTGTCGGTTTATTTTTCAAACTGTCATATCTCCAGATTTTCGGGCCGGATTTTGATGCCAATGGTCTCATTCGATTCGCATGAAAATATAGATATTTTTAGCATTTTAAATTTTGAAATTTCGTTAATTAGAAAAAGTTTAAGAGCAATTTAAAATATCAGCTCATTACATCGTAAACGGTGTCGGTTTATTTTTCAAACTGTCATATCTCCAGATTTTCGGGCCGGATTTTGATGCCAATGGTCTCATTCGATTCGCATGAAAATATAGATATTTTTAGCATTTTAAATTTTGAAATTTCGTTAATTAGAAAAAGTTTAAGAGCAATTTAAAATATCAGCTCATTACATCGTAAACGGTGTCGGTTTATTTTTCAAACAGTCATATCTCCAGATTTTCGGGCCGGATTTTGATGCCGATGGTCTCATTCGATTCGCATGAAAATATAGATATTTTTAGCATTTTAAATTTTGAAATTTCGTTAATTAGAAAAAGTTTAAGAGCAATTTAAAATATCAGCTCATTACATCGTAAACGGTGTCGGTTTATTTTTCAAACTGTCATATCTCCAGATTTTCGGGCCGGATTTTGATGCCGATGGTCTCATTCGATTCGCATGGATGCGTAGATATTTTTAGCATTTTAAATTTTGAAATTTCGTTAATTAGAAAAATGTACGGAGCAATTTAAAATATCATGTCAGTACATCGTAAACGGTGTCGGTTTATTTTTCAAACTGTCATATCTCCAGATTTTCGGGCCGGATTTTGATGCCAATGGTCTCATTCGATTCGCATGGATGCGTAGATATTTGTAGCATATTAAATTTTGAAATTTCTTTAATTAGAAAAAGTTTAAGAGCAATTTAAAATATCAGCTCATTACATCGTAAACGGTGTCGGTTTATTTTTCAAACTGTCATATCTCCAGATTTTCGGGCCGGATTTTGATGCCAATGGTCTCATTCGATTCGCATGAAAATATAGATATTTTTAGCATTTTAAATTTTGAAATTTCGTTAATTAGAAAAAGTTTAAGAGCAATTTAAAATATCAGCTCATTACATCGTAAACGGTGTCGGTTTATTTTTCAAACTGTCATATCTCCAGATTTTCGGGCCGGATTTTGATGCCGATGGTCTCATTCGATTCGCATGGATGCGTAGATATTTTTAGCATTTTAAATTTTGAAATTTCGTTAATTAGAAAAATGTACGGAGCAATTTAAAATATCAGGTCAGTACATCGTAAACGGTGTCGGTTTATTTTTCAAACTGTCATATCTCCAGATTTTCGGGCCGGATTTTGATGCCAATGGTCTCATTCGATTCGCATGGATGCGTAGATATTTGTAGCATTTTAAATTTTGAAATTTCGTTAATTAGAAAAAGTTTAAGAGCAATTTAAAATATCAGCTCATTACATCGTAAACGGTGTCGGTTTATTTTTCAAACTGTCATATCTCCAGATTTTCGGGCCGGATTTTGATGCCAATGGTCTCATTCGATTCGCATGAAAATATAGATATTTTTAGCATTTTAAATTTTGAAATTTCGTTAATTAGAAAAAGTTTAAGAGCAATTTAAAATATCAGCTCATTACATCGTAAACGGTGTCGGTTTATTTTTCAAACTGTCATATCTCCAGATTTTCGGGCCGGATTTTGATGCCAATGGTCTCATTCGATTCGCATGAAAATATAGATATTTTTAGCATTTTAAATTTTGAAATTTCGTTAATTAGAAAAAGTTTAAGAGCAATTTAAAATATCAGCTCATTACATCGTAAACGGTGTCGGTTTATTTTTCAAACTGTCATATCTCCAGATTTTCGGGCCGGATTTTGATGCCGATGGTCTCATTCGATTCGCATGGATGCGTAGATATTTTTAGCATTTTAAATTTTGAAATTTCGTTAATTAGAAAAATGTACGGAGCAATTTAAAATATCAGGTCAGTACATCGTAAACGGTGTCGGTTTATTTTTCAAACTGTCATATCTCCAGATTTTCGGGCCGGATTTTGATGCCAATGGTCTCATTCGATTCGCATGGATGCGTAGATATTTGTAGCATATTAAATTTTGAAATTTCTTTAATTAGAAAAAGTTTAAGAGCAATTTAAAATATCAGCTCATTACATCGTAAACGGTGTCGGTTTATTTTTCAAACTGTCATATCTCCAGATTTTCGGGCCGGATTTTGATGCCAATGGTCTCATTCGATTCGCATGAAAATATAGATATTTTTAGCATTTTAAATTTTGAAATTTCGTTAATTAGAAAAAGTTTAAGAGCAATTTAAAATATCAGCTCATTACATCGTAAACGGTGTCGGTTTATTTTTCAAACTGTCATATCTCCAGATTTTCGGGCCGGATTTTGATGCCAATGGTCTCATTCGATTCGCATGAAAATATAGATATTTTTAGCATTTTAAATTTTGAAATTTCGTTAATTAGAAAAAGTTTAAGAGCAATTTAAAATATCAGCTCATTACATCGTAAACGGTGTCGGTTTATTTTTCAAACTGTCATATCTCCAGATTTTCGGGCCGGATTTTGATGCCGATGGTCTCATTCGATTCGCATGGATGCGTAGATATTTTTAGCATTTTAAATTTTGAAATTTCGTTAATTAGAAAAATGTACGGAGCAATTTAAAATATCAGGTCAGTACATCGTAAACGGTGTCGGTTTATTTTTCAAACTGTCATATCTCCAGATTTTCGGGCCGGATTTTGATGCCAATGGTCTCATTCGATTCGCATGGATGCGTAGATATTTGTAGCATATTAAATTTTGAAATTTCTTTAATTAGAAAAAGTTTAAGAGCAATTTAAAATATCAGCTCATTACATCGTAAACGGTGTCGGTTTATTTTTCAAACTGTCATATCTCCAGATTTTCGGGCCGGATTTTGATGCCAATGGTCTCATTCGATTCGCATGAAAATATAGATATTTTTAGCATTTTAAATTTTGAAATTTCGTTAATTAGAAAAAGTTTAAGAGCAATTTAAAATATCAGCTCATTACATCGTAAACGGTGTCGGTTTATTTTTCAAACTGTCATATCTCCAGATTTTCGGGCCGGATTTTGATGCCAATGGTCTCATTCGATTCGCATGAAAATATAGATATTTTTAGCATTTTAAATTTTGAAATTTCGTTAATTAGAAAAAGTTTAAGAGCAATTTAAAATATCAGCTCATTACATCGTAAACGGTGTCGGTTTATTTTTCAAACAGTCATATCTCCAGATTTTCGGGCCGGATTTTGATGCCGATGGTCTCATTCGATTCGCATGAAAATATAGATATTTTTAGCATTTTAAATTTTGAAATTTCGTTAATTAGAAAAAGTTTAAGAGCAATTTAAAATATCAGCTCATTACATCGTAAACGGTGTCGGTTTATTTTTCAAACTGTCATATCTCCAGATTTTCGGGCCGGATTTTGATGCCGATGGTCTCATTCGATTCGCATGGATGCGTAGATATTTTTAGCATTTTAAATTTTGAAATTTCGTTAATTAGAAAAATGTACGGAGCAATTTAAAATATCATGTCAGTACATCGTAAACGGTGTCGGTTTATTTTTCAAACTGTCATATCTCCAGATTTTCGGGCCGGATTTTGATGCCAATGGTCTCATTCGATTCGCATGGATGCGTAGATATTTGTAGCATATTAAATTTTGAAATTTCTTTAATTAGAAAAAGTTTAAGAGCAATTTAAAATATCAGCTCATTACATCGTAAACGGTGTCGGTTTATTTTTCAAACTGTCATATCTCCAGATTTTCGGGCCGGATTTTGATGCCAATGGTCTCATTCGATTCGCATGAAAATATAGATATTTTTAGCATTTTAAATTTTGAAATTTCGTTAATTAGAAAAAGTTTAAGAGCAATTTAAAATATCAGCTCATTACATCGTAAACGGTGTCGGTTTATTTTTCAAACTGTCATATCTCCAGATTTTCGGGCCGGATTTTGATGCCGATGGTCTCATTCGATTCGCATGGATGCGTAGATATTTTTAGCATTTTAAATTTTGAAATTTCGTTAATTAGAAAAATGTACGGAGCAATTTAAAATATCAGGTCAGTACATCGTAAACGGTGTCGGTTTATTTTTCAAACTGTCATATCTCCAGATTTTCGGGCCGGATTTTGATGCCAATGGTCTCATTCGATTCGCATGGATGCGTAGATATTTGTAGCATTTTAAATTTTGAAATTTCGTTAATTAGAAAAAGTTTAAGAGCAATTTAAAATATCAGCTCATTACATCGTAAACGGTGTCGGTTTATTTTTCAAACTGTCATATCTCCAGATTTTCGGGCCGGATTTTGATGCCAATGGTCTCATTCGATTCGCATGAAAATATAGATATTTTTAGCATTTTAAATTTTGAAATTTCGTTAATTAGAAAAAGTTTAAGAGCAATTTAAAATATCAGCTCATTACATCGTAAACGGTGTCGGTTTATTTTTCAAACTGTCATATCTCCAGATTTTCGGGCCGGATTTTGATGCCAATGGTCTCATTCGATTCGCATGAAAATATAGATATTTTTAGCATTTTAAATTTTGAAATTTCGTTAATTAGAAAAAGTTTAAGAGCAATTTAAAATATCAGCTCATTACATCGTAAACGGTGTCGGTTTATTTTTCAAACTGTCATATCTCCAGATTTTCGGGCCGGATTTTGATGCCGATGGTCTCATTCGATTCGCATGGATGCGTAGATATTTTTAGCATTTTAAATTTTGAAATTTCGTTAATTAGAAAAATGTACGGAGCAATTTAAAATATCAGGTCAGTACATCGTAAACGGTGTCGGTTTATTTTTCAAACTGTCATATCTCCAGATTTTCGGGCCGGATTTTGATGCCAATGGTCTCATTCGATTCGCATGGATGCGTAGATATTTGTAGCATATTAAATTTTGAAATTTCTTTAATTAGAAAAAGTTTAAGAGCAATTTAAAATATCAGCTCATTACATCGTAAACGGTGTCGGTTTATTTTTCAAACTGTCATATCTCCAGATTTTCGGGCCGGATTTTGATGCCAATGGTCTCATTCGATTCGCATGAAAATATAGATATTTTTAGCATTTTAAATTTTGAAATTTCGTTAATTAGAAAAAGTTTAAGAGCAATTTAAAATATCAGCTCATTACATCGTAAACGGTGTCGGTTTATTTTTCAAACTGTCATATCTCCAGATTTTCGGGCCGGATTTTGATGCCAATGGTCTCATTCGATTCGCATGAAAATATAGATATTTTTAGCATTTTAAATTTTGAAATTTCGTTAATTAGAAAAAGTTTAAGAGCAATTTAAAATATCAGCTCATTACATCGTAAACGGTGTCGGTTTATTTTTCAAACTGTCATATCTCCAGATTTTCGGGCCGGATTTTGATGCCAATGGTCTCATTCGATTCGCATGAAAATATAGATATTTTTAGCATTTTAAATTTTGAAATTTCGTTAATTAGAAAAAGTTTAAGAGCAATTTAAAATATCAGCTCATTACATCGTAAACGGTGTCGGTTTATTTTTCAAACTGTCATATCTCCAGATTTTCGGGCCGGATTTTGATGCCAATGGTCTCATTCGATTCGCATGAAAATATAGATATTTTTAGCATTTTAAATTTTGAAATTTCGTTAATTAGAAAAAGTTTAAGAGCAATTTAAAATATCAGCTCATTACATCGTAAACGGTGTCGGTTTATTTTTCAAACTGTCATATCTCCAGATTTTCGGGCCGGATTTTGATGCCGATGGTCTCATTCGATTCGCATGGATGCGTAGATATTTTTAGCATTTTAAATTTTGAAATTTCGTTAATTAGAAAAATGTACGGAGCAATTTAAAATATCAGGTCAGTACATCGTAAACGGTGTCGGTTTATTTTTCAAACTGTCATATCTCCAGATTTTCGGGCCGGATTTTGATGCCGATGGTCTCATTCGATTCGCATGGATGCGTAGATATTTTTAGCATTTTAAATTTTGAAATTTCGTTAATTAGAAAAATGTACGGAGCAATTTAAAATATCAGGTCAGTACATCGTAAACGGTGTCGGTTTATTTTTCAAACTGTCATATCTCCAGATTTTCGGGCCGGATTTTGATGCCAATGGTCTCATTCGATTCGCATGAAAATATAGATATTTTTAGCATTTTAAATTTTGAAATTTCGTTAATTAGAAAAAGTTTAAGAGCAATTTAAAATATCAGCTCATTACATCGTAAACGGTGTCGGTTTATTTTTCAAACTGTCATATCTCCAGATTTTCGGGCCGGATTTTGATGCCAATGGTCTCATTCGATTCGCATGAAAATATAGATATTTTTAGCATTTTAAATTTTGAAATTTCGTTAATTAGAAAAAGTTTAAGAGCAATTTAAAATATCAGCTCATTACATCGTAAACGGTGTCGGTTTATTTTTCAAACTGTCATATCTCCAGATTTTCGGGCCGGATTTTGATGCCAATGGTCTCATTCGATTCGCATGAAAATATAGATATTTTTAGCATTCTAAATTTTGAAATTTCGTTAATTAGAAAAAGTTTAAGAGCAATTTAAAATATCAGCTCATTACATCGTAAACGGTGTCGGTTTATTTTTCAAACTGTCATATCTCCAGATTTTCGGGCCGGATTTTGATGCCGATGGTCTCATTCGATTCGCATGGATGCGTAGATATTTTTAGCATTTTAAATTTTGAAATTTCGTTAATTAGAAAAATGTACGGAGCAATTTAAAATATCAGGTCAGTACATCGTAAACGGTGTCGGTTTATTTTTCAAACTGTCATATCTCCAGATTTTCGGGCCGGATTTTGATGCCAATGGTCTCATTCGATTCGCATGGATGCGTAGATATTTGTAGCATTTTAAATTTTGAAATTTCGTTAATTAGAAAAAGTTTAAGAGCAATTTAAAATATCAGCTCATTACATCGTAAACGGTGTCGGTTTATTTTTCAAACTGTCATATCTCCAGATTTTCGGGCCGGATTTTGATGCCAATGGTCTCATTCGATTCGCATGAAAATATAGATATTTTTAGCATTTTAAATTTTGAAATTTCGTTAATTAGAAAAAGTTTAAGAGCAATTTAAAATATCAGCTCATTACATCGTAAACGGTGTCGGTTTATTTTTCAAACTGTCATATCTCCAGATTTTCGGGCCGGATTTTGATGCCAATGGTCTCATTCGATTCGCATGGATGCGTAGATATTTTTAGCATTTTAAATTTTGAAATTTCGTTAATTAGAAAAATGTACGGAGCAATTTAAAATATCAGGTCATTACATCGTAAACGGTGTCGGTTTATTTTTCAAACTGTCATATCTCCAGATTTTCGGGCCGGATTTTGATGCCAATGGTCTCATTCGATTCGCATGAAAATATAGATATTTTTAGCATTTTAAATTTTGAAATTTCGTTAATTAGAAAAAGTTTAAGAGCAATTTAAAATATCAGCTCATTACATCGTAAACGGTGTCGGTTTATTTTTCAAACTGTCATATCTCCAGATTTTCGGGCCGGATTTTGATGCCAATGGTCTCATTCGATTCGCATGAAAATATAGATATTTTTAGCATTTTAAATTTTGAAATTTCGTTAATTAGAAAAAGTTTAAGAGCAATTTAAAATATCAGCTCATTACATCGTAAACGGTGTCGGTTTATTTTTCAAACTGTCATATCTCCAGATTTTCGGGCCGGATTTTGATGCCGATGGTCTCATTCGATTCGCATGGATGCGTAGATATTTTTAGCATTTTAAATTTTGAAATTTCGTTAATTAGAAAAATGTACGGAGCAATTTAAAATATCAGGTCAGTACATCGTAAACGGTGTCGGTTTATTTTTCAAACTGTCATATCTCCAGATTTTCGGGCCGGATTTTGATGCCGATGGTCTCATTCGATTCGCATGGATGCGTAGATATTTTTAGCATTTTAAATTTTGAAATTTCGTTAATTAGAAAAATGTACGGAGCAATTTAAAATATCAGGTCAGTACATCGTAAACGGTGTCGGTTTATTTTTCAAACTGTCATATCTCCAGATTTTCGGGCCGGATTTTGATGCCAATGGTCTCATTCGATTCGCATGAAAATATAGATATTTTTAGCATTTTAAATTTTGAAATTTCGTTAATTAGAAAAAGTTTAAGAGCAATTTAAAATATCAGCTCATTACATCGTAAACGGTGTCGGTTTATTTTTCAAACTGTCATATCTCCAGATTTTCGGGCCGGATTTTGATGCCAATGGTCTCATTCGATTCGCATGAAAATATAGATATTTTTAGCATTTTAAATTTTGAAATTTCGTTAATTAGAAAAAGTTTAAGAGCAATTTAAAATATCAGCTCATTACATCGTAAACGGTGTCGGTTTATTTTTCAAACTGTCATATCTCCAGATTTTCGGGCCGGATTTTGATGCCAATGGTCTCATTCGATTCGCATGAAAATATAGATATTTTTAGCATTTTAAATTTTGAAATTTCGTTAATTAGAAAAAGTTTAAGAGCAATTTAAAATATCAGCTCATTACATCGTAAACGGTGTCGGTTTATTTTTCAAACTGTCATATCTCCAGATTTTCGGGCCGGATTTTGATGCCGATGGTCTCATTCGATTCGCATGGATGCGTAGATATTTTTAGCATTTTAAATTTTGAAATTTCGTTAATTAGAAAAATGTACGGAGCAATTTAAAATATCAGGTCAGTACATCGTAAACGGTGTCGGTTTATTTTTCAAACTGTCATATCTCCAGATTTTCGGGCCGGATTTTGATGCCAATGGTCTCATTCGATTCGCATGGATGCGTAGATATTTGTAGCATTTTAAATTTTGAAATTTCGTTAATTAGAAAAAGTTTAAGAGCAATTTAAAATATCAGCTCATTACATCGTAAACGGTGTCGGTTTATTTTTCAAACTGTCATATCTCCAGATTTTCGGGCCGGATTTTGATGCCAATGGTCTCATTCGATTCGCATGAAAATATAGATATTTTTAGCATTTTAAATTTTGAAATTTCGTTAATTAGAAAAAGTTTAAGAGCAATTTAAAATATCAGCTCATTACATCGTAAACGGTGTCGGTTTATTTTTCAAACTGTCATATCTCCAGATTTTCGGGCCGGATTTTGATGCCAATGGTCTCATTCGATTCGCATGAAAATATAGATATTTTTAGCATTTTAAATTTTGAAATTTCGTTAATTAGAAAAAGTTTAAGAGCAATTTAAAATATCAGCTCATTACATCGTAAACGGTGTCGGTTTATTTTTCAAACTGTCATATCTCCAGATTTTCGGGCCGGATTTTGATGCCAATGGTCTCATTCGATTCGCATGAAAATATAGATATTTTTAGCATTTTAAATTTTGAAATTTCGTTAATTAGAAAAAGTTTAAGAGCAATTTAAAATATCAGCTCATTACATCGTAAACGGTGTCGGTTTATTTTTCAAACTGTCATATCTCCAGATTTTCGGGCCGGATTTTGATGCCAATGGTCTCATTCGATTCGCATGAAAATATAGATATTTTTAGCATTTTAAATTTTGAAATTTCGTTAATTAGAAAAAGTTTAAGAGCAATTTAAAATATCAGCTCATTACATCGTAAACGGTGTCGGTTTATTTTTCAAACTGTCATATCTCCAGATTTTCGGGCCGGATTTTGATGCCGATGGTCTCATTCGATTCGCATGGATGCGTAGATATTTTTAGCATTTTAAATTTTGAAATTTCGTTAATTAGAAAAATGTACGGAGCAATTTAAAATATCAGGTCAGTACATCGTAAACGGTGTCGGTTTATTTTTCAAACTGTCATATCTCCAGATTTTCGGGCCGGATTTTGATGCCGATGGTCTCATTCGATTCGCATGGATGCGTAGATATTTTTAGCATTTTAAATTTTGAAATTTCGTTAATTAGAAAAATGTACGGAGCAATTTAAAATATCAGGTCAGTACATCGTAAACGGTGTCGGTTTATTTTTCAAACTGTCATATCTCCAGATTTTCGGGCCGGATTTTGATGCCAATGGTCTCATTCGATTCGCATGAAAATATAGATATTTTTAGCATTTTAAATTTTGAAATTTCGTTAATTAGAAAAAGTTTAAGAGCAATTTAAAATATCAGCTCATTACATCGTAAACGGTGTCGGTTTATTTTTCAAACTGTCATATCTCCAGATTTTCGGGCCGGATTTTGATGCCAATGGTCTCATTCGATTCGCATGAAAATATAGATATTTTTAGCATTTTAAATTTTGAAATTTCGTTAATTAGAAAAAGTTTAAGAGCAATTTAAAATATCAGCTCATTACATCGTAAACGGTGTCGGTTTATTTTTCAAACTGTCATATCTCCAGATTTTCGGGCCGGATTTTGATGCCGATGGTCTCATTCGATTCGCATGGATGCGTAGATATTTTTAGCATTTTAAATTTTGAAATTTCGTTAATTAGAAAAATGTACGGAGCAATTTAAAATATCAGGTCAGTACATCGTAAACGGTGTCGGTTTATTTTTCAAACTGTCATATCTCCAGATTTTCGGGCCGGATTTTGATGCCAATGGTCTCATTCGATTCGCATGAAAATATAGATATTTTTAGCATTTTAAATTTTGAAATTTCGTTAATTAGAAAAAGTTTAAGAGCAATTTAAAATATCAGCTCATTACATCGTAAACGGTGTCGGTTTATTTTTCAAACTGTCATATCTCCAGATTTTCGGGCCGGATTTTGATGCCAATGGTCTCATTCGATTCGCATGAAAATATAGATATTTTTAGCATTTTAAATTTTGAAATTTCGTTAATTAGAAAAAGTTTAAGAGCAATTTAAAATATCAGCTCATTACATCGTAAACGGTGTCGGTTTATTTTTCAAACTGTCATATCTCCAGATTTTCGGGCCGGATTTTGATGCCGATGGTCTCATTCGATTCGCATGAAAATATAGATATTTTTAGCATTTTAAATTTTGAAATTTCGTTAATTAGAAAAAGTTTAAGAGCAATTTAAAATATCAGCTCATTACATCGTAAACGGTGTCGGTTTATTTTTCAAACTGTCATATCTCCAGATTTTCGGGCCGGATTTTGATGCCAATGGTCTCATTCGATTCGCATGAAAATATAGATATTTTTAGCATTTTAAATTTTGAAATTTCGTTAATTAGAAAAAGTTTAAGAGCAATTTAAAATATCAGCTCATTACATCGTAAACGGTGTCGGTTTATTTTTCAAACTGTCATATCTCCAGATTTTCGGGCCGGATTTTGATGCCGATGGTCTCATTCGATTCGCATGGATGCGTAGATATTTGTAGCATTTTAAATTTTGAAATTTCGTTAATTAGAAAAAGTTTAAGAGCAATTTAAAATATCAGCTCATTACATCGTAAACGGTGTCGGTTTATTTTTCAAACTGTCATATCTCCAGATTTTCGGGCCGGATTTTGATGCCAATGGTCTCATTCGATTCGCATGAAAATATAGATATTTTTAGCATTTTAAATTTTGAAATTTCGTTAATTAGAAAAAGTTTAAGAGCAATTTAAAATATCAGCTCATTACATCGTAAACGGTGTCGGTTTATTTTTCAAACTGTCATATCTCCAGATTTTCGGGCCGGATTTTGATGCCAATGGTCTCATTCGATTCGCATGAAAATATAGATATTTTTAGCATTTTAAATTTTGAAATTTCGTTAATTAGAAAAAGTTTAAGAGCAATTTAAAATATCAGGTCAGTACATCGTAAACGGTGTCGGTTTATTTTTCAAACTGTCATATCTCCAGATTTTCGGGCCGGATTTTGATGCCAATGGTCTCATTCGATTCGCATGAAAATATAGATATGTTTAGCATTTTAAATTTTGAAATTTCGTTAATTAGAAAAATGTACGGAGCAATTTAAAATATCAGGTCAGTACATCGTAAACGGTGTCGGTTTATTTTTCAAACTGTCATATCTCCAGATTTTCGGGCCGGATTTTGATGCCGATGGTCTCATTCGATTCGCATGGATGCGTAGATATTTTTAGCATTTTAAATTTTGAAATTTCGTTAATTAGAAAAATGTACGGAGCAATTTAAAATATCAGGTCAGTACATCGTAAACGGTGTCGGTTTATTTTTCAAACTGTCATATCTCCAGATTTTCGGGCCGGATTTTGATGCCAATGGTCTCATTCGATTCGCATGAAAATATAGATATGTTTAGCATTTTAAATTTTGAAATTTCGTTAATTAGAAAAATGTACGGAGCAATTTAAAATATCAGGTCAGTACATCGTAAACGGTGTCGGTTTATTTTTCAAACTGTCATATCTCCAGATTTTCGGGCCGGATTTTGATGCCAATGGTCTCATTCGATTCGCATGAAAATATAGATATTTTTAGCATTTTAAATTTTGAAATTTCGTTAATTAGAAAAAGTTTAAGAGCAATTTAAAATATCAGCTCATTACATCGTAAACGGTGTCGGTTTATTTTTCAAACTGTCATATCTCCAGATTTTCGGGCCGGATTTTGATGCCAATGGTCTCATTCGATTCGCATGAAAATATAGATATTTTTAGCATTTTAAATTTTGAAATTTCGTTAATTAGAAAAAGTTTAAGAGCAATTTAAAATATCAGCTCATTACATCGTAAACGGTGTCGGTTTATTTTTCAAACTGTCATATCTCCAGATTTTCGGGCCGGATTTTGATGCCGATGGTCTCATTCGATTCGCATGAAAATATAGATATTTTTAGCATTTTAAATTTTGAAATTTCGTTAATTAGAAAAAGTTTAAGAGCAATTTAAAATATCAGCTCATTACATCGTAAACGGTGTCGGTTTATTTTTCAAACTGTCATATCTCCAGATTTTCGGGCCGGATTTTGATGCCAATGGTCTCATTCGATTCGCATGAAAATATAGATATTTTTAGCATTTTAAATTTTGAAATTTCGTTAATTAGAAAAAGTTTAAGAGCAATTTAAAATATCAGCTCATTACATCGTAAACGGTGTCGGTTTATTTTTCAAACTGTCATATCTCCAGATTTTCGGGCCGGATTTTGATGCCGATGGTCTCATTCGATTCGCATGGATGCGTAGATATTTGTAGCATTTTAAATTTTGAAATTTCGTTAATTAGAAAAAGTTTAAGAGCAATTTAAAATATCAGCTCATTACATCGTAAACGGTGTCGGTTTATTTTTCAAACTGTCATATCTCCAGATTTTCGGGCCGGATTTTGATGCCAATGGTCTCATTCGATTCGCATGAAAATATAGATATTTTTAGCATTTTAAATTTTGAAATTTCGTTAATTAGAAAAAGTTTAAGAGCAATTTAAAATATCAGCTCATTACATCGTAAACGGTGTCGGTTTATTTTTCAAACTGTCATATCTCCAGATTTTCGGGCCGGATTTTGATGCCAATGGTCTCATTCGATTCGCATGAAAATATAGATATTTTTAGCATTTTAAATTTTGAAATTTCGTTAATTAGAAAAAGTTTAAGAGCAATTTAAAATATCAGGTCAGTACATCGTAAACGGTGTCGGTTTATTTTTCAAACTGTCATATCTCCAGATTTTCGGGCCGGATTTTGATGCCAATGGTCTCATTCGATTCGCATGAAAATATAGATATGTTTAGCATTTTAAATTTTGAAATTTCGTTAATTAGAAAAATGTACGGAGCAATTTAAAATATCAGGTCAGTACATCGTAAACGGTGTCGGTTTATTTTTCAAACTGTCATATCTCCAGATTTTCGGGCCGGATTTTGATGCCAATGGTCTCATTCGATTCGCATGAAAATATAGATATTTTTAGCATTTTAAATTTTGAAATTTCGTTAATTAGAAAAAGTTTAAGAGCAATTTAAAATATCAGCTCATTACATCGTAAACGGTGTCGGTTTATTTTTCAAACTGTCATATCTCCAGATTTTCGGGCCGGATTTTGATGCCAATGGTCTCATTCGATTCGCATGAAAATATAGATATTTTTAGCATTTTAAATTTTGAAATTTCGTTAATTAGAAAAAGTTTAAGAGCAATTTAAAATATCAGCTCATTACATCGTAAACGGTGTCGGTTTATTTTTCAAACTGTCATATCTCCAGATTTTCGGGCCGGATTTTGATGCCGATGGTCTCATTCGATTCGCATGGATGCGTAGATATTTTTAGCATTTTAAATTTTGAAATTTCGTTAATTAGAAAAATGTACGGAGCAATTTAAAATATCAGGTCAGTACATCGTAAACGGTGTCGGTTTATTTTTCAAACTGTCATATCTCCAGATTTTCGGGCCGGATTTTGATGCCGATGGTCTCATTCGATTCGCATGGATGCGTAGATATTTTTAGCATTTTAAATTTTGAAATTTCGTTAATTAGAAAAATGTACGGAGCAATTTAAAATATCAGGTCAGTACATCGTAAACGGTGTCGGTTTATTTTTCAAACTGTCATATCTCCAGATTTTCGGGCCGGATTTTGATGCCAATGGTCTCATTCGATTCGCATGAAAATATAGATATTTTTAGCATTTTAAATTTTGAAATTTCGTTAATTAGAAAAAGTTTAAGAGCAATTTAAAATATCAGCTCATTACATCGTAAACGGTGTCGGTTTATTTTTCAAACTGTCATATCTCCAGATTTTCGGGCCGGATTTTGATGCCAATGGTCTCATTCGATTCGCATGAAAATATAGATATTTTTAGCATTTTAAATTTTGAAATTTCGTTAATTAGAAAAAGTTTAAGAGCAATTTAAAATATCAGCTCATTACATCGTAAACGGTGTCGGTTTATTTTTCAAACTGTCATATCTCCAGATTTTCGGGCCGGATTTTGATGCCGATGGTCTCATTCGATTCGCATGGATGCGTAGATATTTTTAGCATTTTAAATTTTGAAATTTCGTTAATTAGAAAAATGTACGGAGCAATTTAAAATATCAGGTCAGTACATCGTAAACGGTGTCGGTTTATTTTTCAAACTGTCATATCTCCAGATTTTCGGGCCGGATTTTGATGCCAATGGTCTCATTCGATTCGCATGAAAATATAGATATGTTTAGCATTTTAAATTTTGAAATTTCGTTAATTAGAAAAATGTACGGAGCAATTTAAAATATCAGGTCAGTACATCGTAAACGGTGTCGGTTTATTTTTCAAACTGTCATATCTCCAGATTTTCGGGCCGGATTTTGATGCCAATGGTCTCATTCGATTCGCATGAAAATATAGATATTTTTAGCATTTTAAATTTTGAAATTTCGTTAATTAGAAAAAGTTTAAGAGCAATTTAAAACATCAGCTCATTACATCGTAAACGGTGTCGGTTTATTTTTCAAACTGTCATATCTCCAGATTTTCGGGCCGGATTTTGAGTTTGAAAAATAAACCGACACCGTTTACGATGTAATGAGCTGATATTTTAAATTGCTCTTAAACTTTTTCTAATTAACGAAATTTCAAAATTTAAAATGCTAAAAATATCTATATTTTCATGCGAATCGAATGAGACCATTGGCATCAAAATCCGGCCCGAAAATCTGGAGATATGACAGTTTGAAAAATAAACCGACACCGTTTACGATGTACTGATATGATATTTTAAATTGCTCCGTACATTTTTCTAATTAACGAAATTTCAAAATTTAAAATGCTAAAAATATCTACGCATCCATGCGAATCGAATGAGACCATCGGCATCAAAATCCGGCCCGAAAATCTGGAGATATGACAGTTTGAAAAATAAACCGACACCGTTTACGATGTAATGAGCTGATATTTTAAATTGCTCTTAAACTTTTTCTAATTAACGAAATTTCAAAATTTAAAATGCTAAAAATATCTATATTTTCATGCGAATCGAATGAGACCATTGGCATCAAAATCCGGCCCGAAAATCTGGAGATATGACAGTTTGAAAAATAAACCGACACCGTTTACGATGTACTGATATGATATTTTAAATTGCTCCGTACATTTTTCTAATTAACGAAATTTCAAAATTTAAAATGCTAAAAATATCTACGCATCCATGCGAATCGAATGAGACCATCGGCATCAAAATCCGGCCCGAAAATCTGGAGATATGACAGTTTGAAAAATAAACCGACACCGTTTACGATGTAATGAGCTGATATTTTAAATTGCTCTTAAACTTTTTCTAATTAACGAAATTTCAAAATTTAAAATGCTAAAAATATCTATATTTTCATGCGAATCGAATGAGACCATTGGCATCAAAATCCGGCCCGAAAATCTGGAGATATGACAGTTTGAAAAATAAACCGACACCGTTTACGATGTAATGAGCTGATATTTTAAATTGCTCTTAAACTTTTTCTAATTAACGAAATTTCAAAATTTAAAATGCTAAAAATATCTATATTTTCATGCGAATCGAATGAGACCATTGGCATCAAAATCCGGCCCGAAAATCTGGAGATATGACAGTTTTAAAAATAAACCGACACCGTTTACGATGTAATGAGCTGATATTTTAAATTGCTCTTAAACTTTTTCTAATTAACGAAATTTCAAAATTTAAAATGCTAAAAATATCTATATTTTCATGCGAATCGAATGAGACCATTGGCATCAAAATCCGGCCCGAAAATCTGGAGATATGACAGTTTGAAAAATAAACCGACACCGTTTACGATGTAATGAGCTGATATTTTAAATTGCTCTTAAACTTTTTCTAATTAACGAAATTTCAAAATTTAAAATGCTACAAATATCTACGCATCCATGCGAATCGAATGAGACCATTGGCATCAAAATCCGGCCCGAAAATCTGGAGATATGACAGTTTTAAAAATAAACCGACACCGTTTACGATGTAATGAGCTGATATTTTAAATTGCTCTTAAACTTTTTCTAATTAACGAAATTTCAAAATTTAAAATGCTAAAAATATCTATATTTTCATGCGAATCGAATGAGACCATTGGCATCAAAATCCGGCCCGAAAATCTGGAGATATGACAGTTTGAAAAATAAACCGACACCGTTTACGATGTAATGAGCTGATATTTTAAATTGCTCTTAAACTTTTTCTAATTAACGAAATTTCAAAATTTAAAATGCTACAAATATCTACGCATCCATGCGAATCGAATGAGACCATCGGCATCAAAATCCGGCCCGAAAATCTGGAGATATGACAGTTTGAAAAATAAACCGACACCGTTTACGATGTAATGAGCTGATATTTTAAATTGCTCTTAAACTTTTTCTAATTAACGAAATTTCAAAATTTAAAATGCTAAAAATATCTACGCATCCATGCGAATCGAATGAGACCATCGGCATCAAAATCCGGCCAGAAAATCTGGAGATATGACAGTTTGAAAAATAAACCGACACCGTTTACGATGTAATGAGCTGATATTTTAAATTGCTCTTAAACTTTTTCTAATTAACGAAATTTCAAAATTTAAAATGCTAAAAATATCTATATTTTTGCATGCGAATCGAATGAGACCATTGGCATCAAAATCCGGCCCGAAAATCTGGAGATATGACAGTTTGAAAAATAAACCGACACCGTTTACGATGTAATGAGCTGATATTTTAAATTGCTCTTAAACTTTTTCTAATTAACGAAATTTCAAAATTTAAAATGCTACAAATATCTACGCATCCATGCGAATCGAATGAGACCATTGGCATCAAAATCCGGCCCGAAAGTCTGGAGATATGACAGTTTGAAAAATAAACCGACACCGTTTACGATGTAATGAGCTGATATTTTAAATTGCTCTTAAACTTTTTCTAATTAACGAAATTTCAAAATTTAAAATGCTACAAATATCTACGCATCCATGCGAATCGAATGAGACCATTGGCATCAAAATCCGGCCCGAAAGTCTGGAGATATGACAGTTTGAAAAATAAACCGACACCGTTTACGATGTAATGAGCTGATATTTTAAATTGCTCTTAAACTTTTTCTAATTAACGAAATTTCAAAATTTAAAATGCTAAAAATATCTATATTTTCATGCGAATCGAATGAGACCATTGGCATCAAAATCCGGCCCGAAAATCTGGAGATATGACAGTTTGAAAAATAAACCGACACCGTTTACGATGTAATGAGCTGATATTTTAAATTGCTCTTAAACTTTTTCTAATTAACGAAATTTCAAAATTTAAAATGCTACAAATATCTACGCATCCATGCGAATCGAATGAGACCATCGGCATCAAAATCCGGCCAGAAAATCTGGAGATATGACAGTTTGAAAAATAAACCGACACCGTTTACGATGTAATGAGCTGATATTTTAAATTGCTCTTAAACTTTTTCTAATTAACGAAATTTCAAAATTTAAAATGCTAAAAATATCTATATTTTCATGCGAATCGAATGAGACCATTGGCATCAAAATCCGGCCCGAAAATCTGGAGATATGACAGTTTGAAAAATAAACCGACACCGTTTACGATGTAATGAGCTGATATTTTAAATTGCTCTTAAACTTTTTCTAATTAACGAAATTTCAAAATTTAAAATGCTAAAAATATCTATATTTTCATGCGAATCGAATGAGACCATTGGCATCAAAATCCGGCCCGAAAATCTGGAGATATGACAGTTTGAAAAATAAACCGACACCGTTTACGATGTAATGAGCTGATATTTTAAATTGCTCTTAAACTTTTTCTAATTAACGAAATTTCAAAATTTAAAATGCTAAAAATATCTATATTTTCATGCGAATCGAATGAGACCATTGGCATCAAAATCCGGCCCGAAAATCTGGAGATATGACAGTTTGAAAAATAAACCGACACCGTTTACGATGTAATGAGCTGATATTTTAAATTGCTCTTAAACTTTTTCTAATTAACGAAATTTCAAAATTTAAAATGCTAAAAATATCTATATTTTCATGCGAATCGAATGAGACCATTGGCATCAAAATCCGGCCCGAAAATCTGGAGATATGACAGTTTGAAAAATAAACCGACACCGTTTACGATGTAATGAGCTGATATTTTAAATTGCTCTTAAACTTTTTCTAATTAACGAAATTTCAAAATTTAAAATGCTAAAAATATCTATATTTTCATGCGAATCGAATGAGACCATTGGCATCAAAATCCGGCCCGAAAATCTGGAGATATGACAGTTTGAAAAATAAACCGACACCGTTTACGATGTAATGAGCTGATATTTTAAATTGCTCTTAAACTTTTTCTAATTAACGAAATTTCAAAATTTAAAATGCTAAAAATATCTATATTTTCATGCGAATCGAATGAGACCATTGGCATCAAAATCCGGCCCGAAAATCTGGAGATATGACAGTTTGAAAAATAAACCGACACCGTTTACGATGTAATGAGCTGATATTTTAAATTGCTCTTAAACTTTTTCTAATTAACGAAATTTCAAAATTTAAAATGCTAAAAATATCTATATTTTCATGCGAATCGAATGAGACCATTGGCATCAAAATCCGGCCCGAAAATCTGGAGATATGACAGTTTGAAAAATAAACCGACACCGTTTACGATGTAATGAGCTGATATTTTAAATTGCTCTTAAACTTTTTCTAATTAACGAAATTTCAAAATTTAAAATGCTAAAAATATCTATATTTTCATGCGAATCGAATGAGACCATTGGCATCAAAATCCGGCCCGAAAATCTGGAGATATGACAGTTTGAAAAATAAACCGACACCGTTTACGATGTAATGAGCTGATATTTTAAATTGCTCTTAAACTTTTTCTAATTAACGAAATTTCAAAATTTAAAATGCTAAAAATATCTATATTTTCATGCGAATCGAATGAGACCATTGGCATCAAAATCCGGCCCGAAAATCTGGAGATATGACAGTTTGAAAAATAAACCGACACCGTTTACGATGTAATGAGCTGATATTTTAAATTGCTCTTAAACTTTTTCTAATTAACGAAATTTCAAAATTTAAAATGCTAAAAATATCTATATTTTCATGCGAATCGAATGAGACCATTGGCATCAAAATCCGGCCCGAAAATCTGGAGATATGACAGTTTGAAAAATAAACCGACACCGTTTACGATGTAATGAGCTGATATTTTAAATTGCTCTTAAACTTTTTCTAATTAACGAAATTTCAAAATTTAAAATGCTAAAAATATCTATATTTTCATGCGAATCGAATGAGACCATTGGCATCAAAATCCGGCCCGAAAATCTGGAGATATGACAGTTTGAAAAATAAACCGACACCGTTTACGATGTAATGAGCTGATATTTTAAATTGCTCTTAAACTTTTTCTAATTAACGAAATTTCAAAATTTAAAATGCTAAAAATATCTATATTTTCATGCGAATCGAATGAGACCATTGGCATCAAAATCCGGCCCGAAAATCTGGAGATATGACAGTTTGAAAAATAAACCGACACCGTTTACGATGTAATGAGCTGATATTTTAAATTGCTCTTAAACTTTTTCTAATTAACGAAATTTCAAAATTTAAAATGCTAAAAATATCTATATTTTCATGCGAATCGAATGAGACCATTGGCATCAAAATCCGGCCCGAAAATCTGGAGATATGACAGTTTGAAAAATAAACCGACACCGTTTACGATGTAATGAGCTGATATTTTAAATTGCTCTTAAACTTTTTCTAATTAACGAAATTTCAAAATTTAAAATGCTAAAAATATCTATATTTTCATGCGAATCGAATGAGACCATCGGCATCAAAATCCGGCTCGAAAATCTGGAGATATGACAGTTTGAAAAATAAACCGACATCGTTTACGATGTAATGAGCTGATATTTTAAATTGCTCTTAAACTTTTTTTAATTAACGAAATTTCAAAATTTAAAATGCTAAAAATATCTATATTTTCATGCGAATCGAATGAGACCATTGGCATCAAAATCCGGCCCGAAAATCTGGAGATATGACAGTTTGAAAAATAAACCGACACCGTTTACGATGTAATGAGCTGATATTTTAAATTGCTCTTAAACTTTTTCTAATTAACGAAATTTCAAAATTTAAAATGCTAAAAATATCTATATTTTCATGCGAATCGAATGAGACCATTGGCATCAAAATCCGGCCCGAAAATCTGGAGATATGACAGTTTGAAAAATAAACCGACACCGTTTACGATGTAATGAGCTGATATTTTAAATTGCTCTTAAACTTTTTCTAATTAACGAAATTTCAAAATTTAAAATGCTAAAAATATCTATATTTTCATGCGAATCGAATGAGACCATCGGCATCAAAATCCGGCCCGAAAATCTGGAGATATGACAGTTTGAAAAATAAACCGACACCGTTTACGATGTAATGAGCTGATATTTTAAATTGCTCTTAAACTTTTTCTAATTAACGAAATTTCAAAATTTAAAATGCTAAAAATATCTATATGTTCATGCGAATCGAATGAGACCATTGGCATCAAAATCCGGCCCGAAAATCTGGAGATATGACAGTTTGAAAAATAAACCGACACCGTTTACGATGTAATGAGCTGATATTTTAAATTGCTCTTAAACTTTTTCTAATTAATGAAATTTCAAAATTTAAAATGCTAAAAATATCTATATTTTCATGCAAATCGAATGAGACCATTGGCATCAAAATCCGGCCCGAAAATCTGGAGATATGACAGTTTGAAAAATAAACCGACACCGTTTACGATGTAATGAGCTGATATTTTAAATTGCTCTTAAACTTTTTCTAATTAACGAAATTTCAAAATTTAAAATGCTAAAAATATCTATATTTTCATGCGAATCGAATGAGACCATTGGCATCAAAATCCGGCCCGAAAATCTGGAGATATGACAGTTTGAAAAATAAACCGACACCGTTTACGATGTAATGAGCTGATATTTTAAATTGCTCTTAAACTTTTTCTAATTAACGAAATTTCAAAATTTAAAATGCTAAAAATATCTATATTTTCATGCGAATCGAATGAGACCATTGGCATCAAAATCCGGCCCGAAAATCTGGAGATATGACAGTTTGAAAAATAAACCGACACCGTTTACGATGTAATGAGCTGATATTTCTTAAACTTTTTCTAATTAACGAAATTTCAAAATTTAAAATGCTAAAAATATCTATATTTTCATGCGAATCGAATGAGACCATTGGCATCAAAATCCGGCCCGAAAATCTGGAGATATGACAGTTTGAAAAATAAACCGACACCGTTTACGATGTAATGAGCTGATATTTTAAATTGCTCTTAAACTTTTTCTAATTAACGAAATTTCAAAATTTAAAATGCTAAAAATATCTATATTTTCATGCGAATCGAATGAGACCATTGGCATCAAAATCCGGCCCGAAAATCTGGAGATATGACAGTTTGAAAAATAAACCGACACCGTTTACGATGTAATGAGCTGATATTTTAAATTGCTCTTAAACTTTTTCTAATTAACGAAATTTCAAAATTTAAAATGCTAAAAATATCTATATTTTCATGCGAATCGAATGAGACCATTGGCATCAAAATCCGGCCCGAAAATCTGGAGATATGACAGTTTGAAAAATAAACCGACACCGTTTACGATGTAATGAGCTGATATTTTAAATTGCTCTTAAACTTTTTCTAATTAACGAAATTTCAAAATTTAAAATGCTAAAAATATCTATATTTTCATGCGAATCGAATGAGACCATTGGCATCAAAATCCGGCCCGAAAATCTGGAGATATGACAGTTTGAAAAATAAACCGACACCGTTTACGATGTAATGAGCTGATATTTTAAATTGCTCTTAAACTTTTTCTAATTAACGAAATTTCAAAATTTAAAATGCTAAAAATATCTACGCATCCATGCGAATCGAATGAGACCATCGGCATCAAAATCCGGCCAGAAAATCTGGAGATATGACAGTTTGAAAAATAAACCGACACCGTTTACGATGTAATGAGCTGATATTTTAAATTGCTCTTAAACTTTTTCTAATTAACGAAATTTCAAAATTTAAAATGCTAAAAATATCTATATTTTCATGCGAATCGAATGAGACCATTGGCATCAAAATCCGGCCCGAAAATCTGGAGATATGACAGTTTGAAAAATAAACCGACACCGTTTACGATGTAATGAGCTGATATTTTAAATTGCTCTTAAACTTTTTCTAATTAACGAAATTTCAAAATTTAAAATGCTAAAAATATCTATATTTTCATGCGAATCGAATGAGACCATTGGCATCAAAATCCGGCCCGAAAATCTGGAGATATGACAGTTTGAAAAATAAACCGACACCGTTTACGATGTAATGAGCTGATATTTTAAATTGCTCTTAAACTTTTTCTAATTAACGAAATTTCAAAATTTAAAATGCTAAAAATATCTATATTTTCATGCGAATCGAATGAGACCATTGGCATCAAAATCCGGCCCGAAAATCTGGAGATATGACAGTTTGAAAAATAAACCGACACCGTTTACGATGTAATGAGCTGATATTTTAAATTGCTCTTAAACTTTTTCTAATTAACGAAATTTCAAAATTTAAAATGCTAAAAATATCTATATTTTCATGCGAATCGAATGAGACCATTGGCATCAAAATCCGGCCCGAAAATCTGGAGATATGACAGTTTGAAAAATAAACCGACACCGTTTACGATGTAATGAGCTGATATTTTAAATTGCTCTTAAACTTTTTCTAATTAAGGAAATTTCAAAATTTAAAATGCTAAAAATATCTATATTTTCATGCGAATCGAATGAGACCATTGGCATCAAAATCCGGCCCGAAAATCTGGAGATATGACAGTTTGAAAAATAAAACCGACACCGTTTACGATGTAATGAGCTGATATTTTAAATTGCTCTTAAACTTTTTCTAATTAACGAAATTTCAAAATTTAAAATGCTAAAAATATCTATATTTTCATGCGAATCGAATGAGACCATTGGCATCAAAATCCGGCCCGAAAATCTGGAGATATGACAGTTTGAAAAATAAACCGACACCGTTTACGATGTAATGAGCTGATATTTTAAATTGCTCTTAAACTTTTTCTAATTAACGAAATTTCAAAATTTAAAATGCTAAAAATATCTATATTTTCATGCGAATCGAATGAGACCATTGGCATCAAAATCCGGCCCGAAAATCTGGAGATATGACAGTTTGAAAAATAAACCGACACCGTTTACGATGTAATGAGCTGATATTTTAAATTGCTCTTAAACTTTTTCTAATTAACGAAATTTCAAAATTTAAAATGCTAAAAATATCTATATTTTCATGCGAATCGAATGAGACCATTGGCATCAAAATCCGGCCCGAAAATCTGGAGATATGACAGTTTGAAAAATAAACCGACACCGTTTACGATGTAATGAGCTGATATTTTAAATTGCTCTTAAACTTTTTCTAATTAACGAAATTTCAAAATTTAAAATGCTAAAAATATCTATATTTTCATGCGAATCGAATGAGACCATTGGCATCAAAATCCGGCCCGAAAATCTGGAGATATGACAGTTTGAAAAATAAACCGACACCGTTTACGATGTAATGAGCTGATATTTTAAATTGCTCTTAAACTTTTTCTAATTAACGAAATTTCAAAATTTAAAATGCTAAAAATATCTATATGTTCATGCGAATCGAATGAGACCATTGGCATCAAAATCCGGCCCGAAAATCTGGAGATATGACAGTTTGAAAAATAAACCGACACCGTTTACGATGTAATGAGCTGATATTTTAAATTGCTCTTAAACTTTTTCTAATTAACGAAATTTCAAAATTTAAAATGCTAAAAATATCTATATTTTCATGCGAATCGAATGAGACCATTGGCATCAAAATCCGGCCCGAAAATCTGGAGATATGACAGTTTGAAAAATAAACCGACACCGTTTACGATGTAATGAGCTGATATTTTAAATTGCTCTTAAACTTTTTCTAATTAACGAAATTTCAAAATTTAAAATGCTAAAAATATCTATATTTTCATGCGAATCGAATGAGACCATTGGCATCAAAATCCGGCCCGAAAATCTGGAGATATGACAGTTTGAAAAATAAACCGACACCGTTTACGATGTAATGAGCTGATATTTTAAATTGCTCTTAAACTTTTTCTAATTAACGAAATTTCAAAATTTAAAATGCTAAAAATATCTATATTTTCATGCGAATCGAATGAGACCATTGGCATCAAAATCCGGCCCGAAAATCTGGAGATATGACAGTTTGAAAAATAAACCGACACCGTTTACGATGTAATGAGCTGATATTTTAAATTGCTCTTAAACTTTTTCTAATTAACGAAATTTCAAAATTTAAAATGCTAAAAATATCTATATTTTCATGCGAATCGAATGAGACCATTGGCATCAAAATCCGGCCCGAAAATCTGGAGATATGACAGTTTGAAAAATAAACCGACACCGTTTACGATGTAATGAGCTGATATTTTAAATTGCTCTTAAACTTTTTCTAATTAACGAAATTTCAAAATTTAAAATGCTAAAAATATCTATATTTTCATGCGAATCGAATGAGACCATTGGCATCAAAATCCGGCCCGAAAATCTGGAGATATGACAGTTTGAAAAATAAACCGACACCGTTTACGATGTAATGAGCTGATATTTTAAATTGCTCTTAAACTTTTTCTAATTAACGAAATTTCAAAATTTAAAATGCTAAAAATATCTATATTTTCATGCGAATCGAATGAGACCATCGGCATCAAAATCCGGCCCGAAAATCTAGAGATATGACAGTTTGAAAAATAAACCGACACCGTTTACGATGTAATGAGCTGATATTTTAAATTGCTCTTAAACTTTTTTTAATTAACGAAATTTCAAAATTTAAAATGCTAAAAATATCTATATTTTCATGCGAATCGAATGAGACCATTGGCATCAAAATCCGGCCCGAAAATCTGGAGATATGACAGTTTGAAAAATAAACCGACACCGTTTACGATGTAATGAGCTGATATTTTAAATTGCTCTTAAACTTTTTCTAATTAACGAAATTTCAAAATTTAAAATGCTAAAAATATCTATATTTTCATGCGAATCGAATGAGACCATTGGCATCAAAATCCGGCCCGAAAATCTGGAGATATGACAGTTTGAAAAATAAACCGACACCGTTTACGATGTAATGAGCTGATATTTTAAATTGCTCTTAAACTTTTTCTAATTAACGAAATTTCAAAATTTAAAATGCTAAAAATATCTATATTTTCATGCGAATCGAATGAGACCATTGGCATCAAAATCCGGCCCGAAAATCTGGAGATATGACAGTTTGAAAAATAAACCGACACCGTTTACGATGTAATGAGCTGATATTTTAAATTGCTCTTAAACTTTTTCTAATTAACGAAATTTCAAAATTTAAAATGCTAAAAATATCTATATTTTCATGCGAATCGAATGAGACCATTGGCATCAAAATCCGGCCCGAAAATCTGGAGATATGACAGTTTGAAAAATAAACCGACACCGTTTACGATGTAATGAGCTGATATTTTAAATTGCTCTTAAACTTTTTCTAATTAACGAAATTTCAAAATTTAAAATGCTAAAAATATCTATATTTTCATGCGAATCGAATGAGACCATTGGCATCAAAATCCGGCCCGAAAATCTGGAGATATGACAGTTTGAAAAATAAACCGACACCGTTTACGATGTAATGAGCTGATATTTTAAATTGCTCTTAAACTTTTTCTAATTAACGAAATTTCAAAATTTAAAATGCTAAAAATATCTATATTTTCATGCGAATCGAATGAGACCATTGGCATCAAAATCCGGCCCGAAAATCTGGAGATATGACAGTTTGAAAAATAAACCGACACCGTTTACGATGTAATGAGCTGATATTTTAAATTGCTCTTAAACTTTTTCTAATTAACGAAATTTCAAAATTTAAAATGCTAAAAATATCTATATTTTCATGCGAATCGAATGAGACCATTGGCATCAAAATCCGGCCCGAAAATCTGGAGATATGACAGTTTGAAAAATAAACCGACACCGTTTACGATGTAATGAGCTGATATTTTAAATTGCTCTTAAACTTTTTCTAATTAACGAAATTTCAAAATTTAAAATGCTAAAAATATCTATATTTTCATGCGAATCGAATGAGACCATTGGCATCAAAATCCGGCCCGAAAATCTGGAGATATGACAGTTTGAAAAATAAACCGACACCGTTTACGATGTAATGAGCTGATATTTTAAATTGCTCTTAAACTTTTTCTAATTAACGAAATTTCAAAATTTAAAATGCTAAAAATATCTATATTTTCATGCGAATCGAATGAGACCATTGGCATCAAAATCCGGCCCGAAAATCTGGAGATATGACAGTTTGAAAAATAAACCGACACCGTTTACGATGTAATGAGCTGATATTTTAAATTGCTCTTAAACTTTTTCTAATTAACGAAATTTCAAATTTAAAATGCTAAAAATATCTATATTTTCATGCGAATCGAATGAGACCATCGGCATCAAAATCCGGCCCGAAAATCTGGAGATATGACAGTTTGAAAAATAAACCGACACCGTTTACGATGTAATGAGCTGATATTTTAAATTGCTCTTAAACTTTTTCTAATTAACGAAATTTCAAAATTTAAAATGCTAAAAATATCTATATTTTCATGCGAATCGAATGAGACCATTGGCATCAAAATCCGGCCCGAAAATCTGGAGATATGACAGTTTGAAAAATAAACCGACACCGTTTACGATGTAATGAGCTGATATTTTAAATTGCTCTTAAACTTTTTCTAATTAACGAAATTTCAAAATTTAAAATGCTAAAAATATCTATATTTTCATGCGAATCGAATGAGACCATTGGCATCAAAATCCGGCCCGAAAATCTGGAGATATGACAGTTTGAAAAATAAACCGACACCGTTTACGATGTAATGAGCTGATATTTTAAATTGCTCTTAAACTTTTTCTAATTAACGAAATTTCAAAATTTAAAATGCTAAAAATATCTATATTTTCATGCGAATCGAATGAGACCATTGGCATCAAAATCCGGCCCGAAAATCTGGAGATATGACAGTTTGAAAAATAAACCGACACCGTTTACGATGTAATGAGCTGATATTTTAAATTGCTCTTAAACTTTTTCTAATTAACGAAATTTCAAAATTTAAAATGCTAAAAATATCTATATTTTCATGCGAATCGAATGAGACCATTGGCATCAAAATCCGGCCCGAAAATCTGGAGATATGACAGTTTGAAAAATAAACCGACACCGTTTACGATGTAATGAGCTGATATTTTAAATTGCTCTTAAACTTTTTCTAATTAACGAAATTTCAAAATTTAAAATGCTAAAAATATCTATATTTTCATGCGAATCGAATGAGACCATTGGCATCAAAATCCGGCCCGAAAATCTGGAGATATGACAGTTTGAAAAATAAACCGACACCGTTTACGATGTAATGAGCTGATATTTTAAATTGCTCTTAAACTTTTTCTAATTAACGAAATTTCAAAATTTAAAATGCTAAAATATCTATATTTTCATGCGAATCGAATGAGACCATCGGCATCAAAATCCGGCCCGAAAATCTGGAGATATGACAGTTTGAAAAATAAACCGACACCGTTTACGATGTAATGAGCTGATATTTTAAATTGCTCTTAAACTTTTTCTAATTAACGAAATTTCAAAATTTAAAATGCTAAAAATATCTATATTTTCATGCGAATCGAATGAGACCATTGGCATCAAAATCCGGCCCGAAAATCTGGAGATATGACAGTTTGAAAAATAAACCGACACCGTTTACGATGTAATGAGCTGATATTTTAAATTGCTCTTAAACTTTTTCTAATTAACGAAATTTCAAAATTTAAAATGCTAAAAATATCTATATTTTCATGCGAATCGAATGAGACCATTGGCATCAAAATCCGGCCCGAAAGTCTGGAGATATGACAGTTTGAAAAATAAACCGACACCGTTTACGATGTAATGAGCTGATATTTTAAATTGCTCTTAAACTTTTTCTAATTAACGAAATTTCAAAATTTAAAATGCTAAAAATATCTATATTTTCATGCGAATCGAATGAGACCATTGGCATCAAAATCCGGCCCGAAAGTCTGGAGATATGACAGTTTGAAAAATAAACCGACACCGTTTACGATGTAATGAGCTGATATTTTAAATTGCTCTTAAACTTTTTCTAATTAACGAAATTTCAAAATTTAAAATGCTAAAAATATCTATATTTTCATGCGAATCGAATGAGACCATTGGCATCAAAATCCGGCCCGAAAATCTGGAGATATGACAGTTTGAAAAATAAACCGACACCGTTTACGATGTAATGAGCTGATATTTTAAATTGCTCTTAAACTTTTTCTAATTAACGAAATTTCAAAATTTAAAATGCTAAAAATATCTATATTTTCATGCGAATCGAATGAGACCATTGGCATCAAAATCCGGCCCGAAAATCTGGAGATATGACAGTTTGAAAAATAAACCGACACCGTTTACGATGTAATGAGCTGATATTTTAAATTGCTCTTAAACTTTTTCTAATTAACGAAATTTCAAAATTTAAAATGCTAAAAATATCTATATTTTCATGCGAATCGAATGAGACCATTGGCATCAAAATCCGGCCCGAAAATCTGGAGATATGACAGTTTGAAAAATAAACCGACACCGTTTACGATGTACTGAACTGATATTTTAAATTGCTCTTAAACTTTTTCTAATTAACGAAATTTCAAAATTTAAAATGCTAAAAATATCTATATTTTCATGCGAATCGAATGAGACCATTGGCATCAAAATCCGGCCCGAAAATCTGGAGATATGACAGTTTGAAAAATAAACCGACACCGTTTACGATGTACTGAACTGATATTTTAAATTGCTCTTAAACTTTTTCTAATTAACGAAATTTCAAAATTTAAAATGCTAAAAATATCTATATTTTCATGCGAATCGAATGAGACCATTGGCATCAAAATCCGGCCCGAAAATCTGGAGATATGACAGTTTGAAAAATAAACCGACACCGTTTACGATGTAATGAGCTGATATTTTAAATTGCTCTTAAACTTTTTCTAATTAACGAAATTTCAAAATTTAAAATGCTAAAAATATCTATATTTTCATGCGAATCGAATGAGACCATTGGCATCAAAATCCGGCCCGAAAATCTGGAGATATGACAGTTTGAAAAATAAACCGACACCGTTTACGATGTAATGAGCTGATATTTTAAATTGCTCTTAAACTTTTTCTAATTAACGAAATTTCAAAATTTAAAATGCTAAAAATATCTATATTTTCATGCGAATCGAATGAGACCATCGGCATCAAAATCCGGCCCGAAAATCTGGAGATATGACAGTTTGAAAAATAAACCGACACCGTTTACGATGTAATGAGCTGATATTTTAAATTGCTCTTAAACTTTTTTTAATTAACGAAATTTCAAAATTTAAAATGCTAAAAATATCTATATTTTCATGCGAATCGAATGAGACCATTGGCATCAAAATCCGGCCCGAAAATCTGGAGATATGACAGTTTGAAAAATAAACCGACACCGTTTACGATGTAATGAGCTGATATTTTAAATTGCTCTTAAACTTTTTCTAATTAACGAAATTTCAAAATTTAAAATGCTAAAAATATCTATATTTTCATGCGAATCGAATGAGACCATTGGCATCAAAATCCGGCCCGAAAATCTGGAGATATGACAGTTTGAAAAATAAACCGACACCGTTTACGATGTAATGAGCTGATATTTTAAATTGCTCTTAAACTTTTTCTAATTAACGAAATTTCAAAATTTAAAATGCTAAAAATATCTATATTTTCATGCGAATCGAATGAGACCATTGGCATCAAAATCCGGCCCGAAAGTCTGGAGATATGACAGTTTGAAAAATAAACCGACACCGTTTACGATGTAATGAGCTGATATTTTAAATTGCTCTTAAACTTTTTCTAATTAACGAAATTTCAAAATTTAAAATGCTAAAAATATCTATATTTTCATGCGAATCGAATGAGACCATTGGCATCAAAATCCGGCCCGAAAATCTGGAGATATGACAGTTTGAAAAATAAACCGACACCGTTTACGATGTAATGAGCTGATATTTTAAATTGCTCTTAAACTTTTTCTAATTAACGAAATTTCAAAATTTAAAATGCTAAAAATATCTATATTTTCATGCGAATCGAATGAGACCATTGGCATCAAAATCCGGCCCGAAAATCTGGAGATATGACAGTTTGAAAAATAAACCGACACCGTTTACGATGTAATGAGCTGATATTTTAAATTGCTCTTAAACTTTTTCTAATTAACGAAATTTCAAAATTTAAAATGCTAAAAATATTTATATTTTCATGCGAATCGAATGAGACCATTGGCATCAAAATCCGGCCCGAAAATCTGGAGATATGACAGTTTGAAAAATAAACCGACACCGTTTACGATGTAATGAGCTGATATTTTAAATTGCTCTTAAACTTTTTCTAATTAACGAAATTTCAAAATTTAAAATGCTAAAAATATCTATATTTTCATGCGAATCGAATGAGACCATTGGCATCAAAATCCGGCCCGAAAATCTGGAGATATGACAGTTTGAAAAATAAACCGACACCGTTTACGATGTACTGAACTGATATTTTAAATTGCTCTTAAACTTTTTCTAATTAACGAAATTTCAAAATTTAAAATGCTAAAAATATCTATATTTTCATGCGAATCGAATGAGACCATTGGCATCAAAATCCGGCCCGAAAATCTGGAGATATGACAGTTTGAAAAATAAACCGACACCGTTTACGATGTACTGAACTGATATTTTAAATTGCTCTTAAACTTTTTCTAATTAACGAAATTTCAAAATTTAAAATGCTAAAAATATCTATATTTTCATGCGAATCGAATGAGACCATTGGCATCAAAATCCGGCCCGAAAATCTGGAGATATGACAGTTTGAAAAATAAACCGACACCGTTTACGATGTAATGAGCTGATATTTTAAATTGCTCTTAAACTTTTTCTAATTAACGAAATTTCAAAATTTAAAATGCTAAAAATATCTATATTTTCATGCGAATCGAATGAGACCATTGGCATCAAAATCCGGCCCGAAAATCTGGAGATATGACAGTTTGAAAAATAAACCGACACCGTTTACGATGTAATGAGCTGATATTTTAAATTGCTCTTAAACTTTTTCTAATTAACGAAATTTCAAAATTTAAAATGCTAAAAATATCTATATTTTCATGCGAATCGAATGAGACCATCGGCATCAAAATCCGGCCCGAAAATCTGGAGATATGACAGTTTGAAAAATAAACCGACACCGTTTACGATGTAATGAGCTGATATTTTAAATTGCTCTTAAACTTTTTCTAATTAATGAAATTTCAAAATTTAAAATGCTAAAAATATCTATATTTTCATGCGAATCGAATGAGACCATTGGCATCAAAATCCGGCCCGAAAATCTGGAGATATGACAGTTTGAAAAATAAACCGACACCGTTTACGATGTAATGAGCTGATATTTTAAATTGCTCTTAAACTTTTTCTAATTAACGAAATTTCAAAATTTAAAATGCTAAAAATATCTATATTTTCATGCGAATCGAATGAGACCATTGGCATCAAAATCCGGCCCGAAAGTCTGGAGATATGACAGTTTGAAAAATAAACCGACACCGTTTACGATGTAATGAGCTGATATTTTAAATTGCTCTTAAACTTTTTCTAATTAACGAAATTTCAAAATTTAAAATGCTAAAAATATCTATATTTTCATGCGAATCGAATGAGACCATTGGCATCAAAATCCGGCCCGAAAGTCTGGAGATATGACAGTTTGAAAAATAAACCGACACCGTTTACGATGTAATGAGCTGATATTTTAAATTGCTCTTAAACTTTTTCTATTTAACGAAATTTCAAAATTTAAAATGCTAAAAATATCTATATTTTCATGCGAATCGAATGAGACCATTGGCATCAAAATCCGGCCCGAAAATCTGGAGATATGACAGTTTGAAAAATAAACCGACACCGTTTACGATGTAATGAGCTGATATTTTAAATTGCTCTTAAACTTTTTCTAATTAACGAAATTTCAAAATTTAAAATGCTAAAAATATCTATATTTTCATGCGAATCGAATGAGACCATTGGCATCAAAATCCGGCCCGAAAATCTGGAGATATGACAGTTTGAAAAATAAACCGACACCGTTTACGATGTAATGAGCTGATATTTTAAATTGCTCTTAAACTTTTTCTAATTAACGAAATTTCAAAATTTAAAATGCTAAAAATATCTATATTTTCATGCGAATCGAATGAGACCATTGGCATCAAAATCCGGCCCGAAAATCTGGAGATATGACAGTTTGAAAAATAAACCGACACCGTTTACGATGTAATGAGCTGATATTTTAAATTGCTCTTAAACTTTTTCTAATTAACGAAATTTCAAAATTTAAAATGCTAAAAATATCTATATTTTCATGCGAATCGAATGAGACCATTGGCATCAAAATCCGGCCCGAAAATCTGGAGATATGACAGTTTGAAAAATAAACCGACACCGTTTACGATGTAATGAGCTGATATTTTAAATTGCTCTTAAACTTTTTCTAATTAACGAAATTTCAAAATTTAAAATGCTAAAAATATCTATATTTTCATGCGAATCGAATGAGACCATTGGCATCAAAATCCGGCCCGAAAATCTGGAGATATGACAGTTTGAAAAATAAACCGACACCGTTTACGATGTAATGAGCTGATATTTTAAATTGCTCTTAAACTTTTTCTAATTAACGAAATTTCAAACTTTAAAATGCTAAAAATATCTATATTTTCATGCGAATCGAATGAGACCATTGGCATCAAAATCCGGCCCGAAAATCTGGAGATATGACAGTTTGAAAAATAAACCGACACCGTTTACGATGTACTGAACTGATATTTTAAATTGCTCTTAAACTTTTTCTAATTAACGAAATTTCAAAATTTAAAATGCTAAAAATATCTACGCATCCATGCGAATCGAATGAGACCATCGGCATCAAAATCCGGCCCGAAAATCTGGAGATATGACAGTTTGAAAAATAAACCGACACCGTTTACGATGTACTGAACTGATATTTTAAATTGCTCTTAAACTTTTTCTAATTAACGAAATTTCAAAATTTAAAATGCTAAAAATATCTATATTTTCATGCGAATCGAATGAGACCATTGGCATCAAAATCCGGCCCGAAAATCTGGAGATATGACAGTTTGAAAAATAAACCGACACCGTTTACGATGTAATGAGCTGATATTTTAAATTGCTCTTAAACTTTTTCTAATTAACGAAATTTCAAAATTTAAAATGCTAAAAATATTTATATTTTCATGCGAATCGAATGAGACCATTGGCATCAAAATCCGGCCCGAAAATCTGGAGATATGACAGTTTGAAAAATAAACCGACACCGTTTACGATGTAATGAGCTGATATTTTAAATTGCTCTTAAACTTTTTCTAATTAACGAAATTTCAAAATTTAAAATGCTAAAAATATCTATATTTTCATGCGAATCGAATGAGACCATTGGCATCAAAATCCGGCCCGAAAATCTGGAGATATGACAGTTTGAAAAATAAACCGACACCGTTTACGATGTACTGAACTGATATTTTAAATTGCTCTTAAACTTTTTCTAATTAACGAAATTTCAAAATTTAAAATGCTAAAAATATCTATATTTTCATGCGAATCGAATGAGACCATTGGCATCAAAATCCGGCCCGAAAATCTGGAGATATGACAGTTTGAAAAATAAACCGACACCGTTTACGATGTACTGAACTGATATTTTAAATTGCTCTTAAACTTTTTCTAATTAACGAAATTTCAAAATTTAAAATGCTAAAAATATCTATATTTTCATGCGAATCGAATGAGACCATTGGCATCAAAATCCGGCCCGAAAATCTGGAGATATGACAGTTTGAAAAATAAACCGACACCGTTTACGATGTAATGAGCTGATATTTTAAATTGCTCTTAAACTTTTTCTAATTAACGAGATTTCAAAATTTAAAATGCTAAAAATATCTATATTTTCATGCGAATCGAATGAGACCATTGGCATCAAAATCCGGCCCGAAAATCTGGAGATATGACAGTTTGAAAAATAAACCGACACCGTTTACGATGTAATGAGCTGATATTTTAAATTGCTCTTAAACTTTTTCTAATTAACGAAATTTCAAAATTTAAAATGCTAAAAATATCTATATTTTCATGCGAATCGAATGAGACCATCGGCATCAAAATCCGGCCCGAAAATCTGGAGATATGACAGTTTGAAAAATAAACCGACACCGTTTACGATGTAATGAGCTGATATTTTAAATTGCTCTTAAACTTTTTCTAATTAATGAAATTTCAAAATTTAAAATGCTAAAAATATCTATATTTTCATGCGAATCGAATGAGACCATTGGCATCAAAATCCGGCCCGAAAATCTGGAGATATGACAGTTTGAAAAATAAACCGACACCGTTTACGATGTAATGAGCTGATATTTTAAATTGCTCTTAAACTTTTTCTAATTAACGAAATTTCAAAATTTAAAATGCTAAAAATATCTATATTTTCATGCGAATCGAATGAGACCATTGGCATCAAAATCCGGCCCGAAAATCTGGAGATATGACAGTTTGAAAAATAAACCGACACCGTTTACGATGTAATGAGCTGATATTTTAAATTGCTCTTAAACTTTTTCTAATTAACGAAATTTCAAAATTTAAAATGCTACAAATATCTACGCATCCATGCGAATCGAATGAGACCATCGGCATCAAAATCCGGCCAGAAAATCTGGAGATATGACAGTTTGAAAAATAAACCGACACCGTTTACGATGTAATGAGCTGATATTTTAAATTGCTCTTAAACTTTTTCTAATTAACGAAATTTCAAAATTTAAAATGCTAAAAATATCTATATTTTCATGCGAATCGAATGAGACCATTGGCATCAAAATCCGGCCCGAAAATCTGGAGATATGACAGTTTGAAAAATAAACCGACACCGTTTACGATGTAATGAGCTGATATTTTAAATTGCTCTTAAACTTTTTCTAATTAACGAAATTTCAAAATTTAAAATGCTAAAAATATCTATATTTTCATGCGAATCGAATGAGACCATTGGCATCAAAATCCGGCCCGAAAATCTGGAGATATGACAGTTTGAAAAATAAACCGACACCGTTTACGATGTAATGAGCTGATATTTTAAATTGCTCTTAAACTTTTTCTAATTAACGAAATTTCAAACTTTAAAATGCTAAAAATATCTATATTTTCATGCGAATCGAATGAGACCATTGGCATCAAAATCCGGCCCGAAAATCTGGAGATATGACAGTTTGAAAAATAAACCGACACCGTTTACGATGTACTGAACTGATATTTTAAATTGCTCTTAAACTTTTTCTAATTAACGAAATTTCAAAATTTAAAATGCTAAAAATATCTACGCATCCATGCGAATCGAATGAGACCATCGGCATCAAAATCCGGCCCGAAAATCTGGAGATATGACAGTTTGAAAAATAAACCGACACCGTTTACGATGTAATGAGCTGATATTTTAAATTGCTCTTAAACTTTTTCTAATTAACGAAATTTCAAAATTTAAAATGCTAAAAATATCTATATTTTCATGCGAATCGAATGAGACCATTGGCATCAAAATCCGGCCCGAAAATCTGGAGATATGACAGTTTGAAAAATAAACCGACACCGTTTACGATGTAATGAGCTGATATTTTAAATTGCTCTTAAACTTTTTCTAATTAACGAAATTTCAAAATTTAAAATGCTAAAAATATCTATATTTTCATGCGAATCGAATGAGACCATTGGCATCAAAATCCGGCCCGAAAATCTGGAGATATGACAGTTTGAAAAATAAACCGACACCGTTTACGATGTAATGAGCTGATATTTTAAATTGCTCTTAAACTTTTTCTAATTAACGAAATTTCAAAATTTAAAATGCTAAAAATATCTATATTTTCATGCGAATCGAATGAGACCATTGGCATCAAAATCCGGCCCGAAAATCTGGAGATATGACAGTTTGAAAAATAAACCGACACCGTTTACGATGTAATGAGCTGATATTTTAAATTGCTCTTAAACTTTTTCTAATTAAGGAAATTTCAAAATTTAAAATGCTAAAAATATCTATATTTTCATGCGAATCGAATGAGACCATTGGCATCAAAATCCGGCCCGAAAATCTGGAGATATGACAGTTTGAAAAATAAACCGACACCGTTTACGATGTACTGAACTGATATTTTAAATTGCTCTTAAACTTTTTCTAATTAACGAAATTTCAAAATTTAAAATGCTAAAAATATCTATATTTTCATGCGAATCGAATGAGACCATTGGCATCAAAATCCGGCCCGAAAATCTGGAGATATGACAGTTTGAAAAATAAACCGACACCGCTTACGATGTACTGAACTGATATTTTTTTAATTGCTCTTAAACTTTTTCTAATTAACGAAATTTCAAAATTTAAAATGCTAAAAATATCTATATTTTCATGCGAATCGAATGAGACCATTGGCATCAAAATCCGGCCCGAAAATCTGGAGATATGACAGTTTGAAAAATAAACCGACACCGTTTACGATGTAATGAGCTGATATTTTAAATTGCTCTTAAACTTTTTCTAATTAACGAAATTTCAAAATTTAAAATGCTAAAAATATCTATATTTTCATGCGAATCGAATGAGACCATTGGCATCAAAATCCGGCCCGAAAATCTGGAGATATGACAGTTTGAAAAATAAACCGACACCGTTTACGATGTAATGAGCTGATATTTTAAATTGCTCTTAAACTTTTTCTAATTAACGAAATTTCAAACTTTAAAATGCTAAAAATATCTATATTTTCATGCGAATCGAATGAGACCATTGGCATCAAAATCCGGCCCGAAAATCTGGAGATATGACAGTTTGAAAAATAAACCGACACCGTTTACGATGTACTGAACTGATATTTTAAATTGCTCTTAAACTTTTTCTAATTAACGAAATTTCAAAATTTAAAATGCTAAAAATATCTACGCATCCATGCGAATCGAATGAGACCATCGGCATCAAAATCCGGCCCGAAAATCTGGAGATATGACAGTTTGAAAAATAAACCGACACCGTTTACGATGTAATGAGCTGATATTTTAAATTGCTCTTAAACTTTTTCTAATTAACGAAATTTCAAAATTTAAAATGCTAAAAATATCTATATTTTCATGCGAATCGAATGAGACCATTGGCATCAAAATCCGGCCCGAAAATCTGGAGATATGACAGTTTGAAAAATAAACCGACACCGTTTACGATGTAATGAGCTGATATTTTAAATTGCTCTTAAACTTTTTCTAATTAACGAAATTTCAAAATTTAAAATGCTAAAAATATCTATATTTTCATGCGAATCGAATGAGACCATTGGCATCAAAATCCGGCCCGAAAATCTGGAGATATGACAGTTTGAAAAATAAACCGACACCGTTTACGATGTAATGAGCTGATATTTTAAATTGCTCTTAAACTTTTTCTAATTAACGAAATTTCAAAATTTAAAATGCTAAAAATATCTATATTTTCATGCGAATCGAATGAGACCATTGGCATCAAAATCCGGCCCGAAAATCTGGAGATATGACAGTTTGAAAAATAAACCGACACCGTTTACGATGTAATGAGCTGATATTTTAAATTGCTCTTAAACTTTTTCTAATTAAGGAAATTTCAAAATTTAAAATGCTAAAAATATCTATATTTTCATGCGAATCGAATGAGACCATTGGCATCAAAATCCGGCCCGAAAATCTGGAGATATGACAGTTTGAAAAATAAACCGACACCGTTTACGATGTACTGAACTGATATTTTAAATTGCTCTTAAACTTTTTCTAATTAACGAAATTTCAAAATTTAAAATGCTAAAAATATCTATATTTTCATGCGAATCGAATGAGACCATTGGCATCAAAATCCGGCCCGAAAATCTGGAGATATGACAGTTTGAAAAATAAACCGACACCGCTTACGATGTACTGAACTGATATTTTTTTAATTGCTCTTAAACTTTTTCTAATTAACGAAATTTCAAAATTTAAAATGCTAAAAATATCTATATTTTCATGCGAATCGAATGAGACCATTGGCATCAAAATCCGGCCCGAAAATCTGGAGATATGACAGTTTGAAAAATAAACCGACACCGTTTACGATGTAATGAGCTGATATTTTAAATTGCTCTTAAACTTTTTCTAATTAACGAAATTTCAAAATTTAAAATGCTAAAAATATCTATATTTTCATGCGAATCGAATGAGACCATTGGCATCAAAATCCGGCCCGAAAATCTGGAGATATGACAGTTTGAAAAATAAACCGACACCGTTTACGATGTAATGAGCTGATATTTTAAATTGCTCTTAAACTTTTTCTAATTAACGAAATTTCAAAATTTAAAATGCTAAAAATATCTATATTTTCATGCGAATCGAATGAGACCATTGGCATCAAAATCCGGCCCGAAAATCTGGAGATATGACAGTTTGAAAAATAAACCGACACCGTTTACGATGTAATGAGCTGATATTTTAAATTGCTCTTAAACTTTTTCTAATTAACGAAATTTCAAAATTTAAAATGCTAAAAATATCTATATTTTCATGCGAATCGAATGAGACCATTGGCATCAAAATCCGGCCCGAAAATCTGGAGATATGACAGTTTGAAAAATAAACCGACACCGTTTACGATGTAATGAGCTGATATTTTAAATTGCTCTTAAACTTTTTCTAATTAACGAAATTTCAAAATTTAAAATGCTAAAAATATCTATATTTTCATGCGAATCGAATGAGACCATTGGCATCAAAATCCGGCCCGAAAATCTGGAGATATGACAGTTTGAAAAATAAACCGACACCGTTTACGATGTACTGAACTGATATTTTAAATTGCTCTTAAACTTTTTCTAATTAACGAAATTTCAAAATTTAAAATGCTAAAAATATCTATATTTTCATGCGAATCGAATGAGACCATTGGCATCAAAATCCGGCCCGAAAATCTGGAGATATGACAGTTTGAAAAATAAACCGACACCGTTTACGATGTACTGAACTGATATTTTAAATTGCTCTTAAACTTTTTCTAATTAACGAAATTTCAAAATTTAAAATGCTAAAAATATCTATATTTTCATGCGAATCGAATGAGACCATTGGCATCAAAATCCGGCCCGAAAATCTGGAGATATGACAGTTTGAAAAATAAACCGACACCGTTTACGATGTAATGAGCTGATATTTTAAATTGCTCTTAAACTTTTTCTAATTAACGAAATTTCAAAATTTAAAATGCTAAAAATATCTATATTTTCATGCGAATCGAATGAGACCATTGGCATCAAAATCCGGCCCGAAAATCTGGAGATATGACAGTTTGAAAAATAAACCGACACCGTTTACGATGTAATGAGCTGATATTTTAAATTGCTCTTAAACTTTTTCTAATTAACGAAATTTCAAAATTTAAAATGCTAAAAATATCTATATTTTCATGCGAATCGAATGAGACCATCGGCATCAAAATCCGGCCCGAAAATCTGGAGATATGACAGTTTGAAAAATAAACCGACACCGTTTACGATGTAATGAGCTGATATTTTAAATTGCTCTTAAACTTTTTCTAATTAATGAAATTTCAAAATTTAAAATGCTAAAAATATCTATATTTTCATGCGAATCGAATGAGACCATTGGCATCAAAATCCGGCCCGAAAATCTGGAGATATGACAGTTTGAAAAATAAACCGACACCGTTTACGATGTAATGAGCTGATATTTTAAATTGCTCTTAAACTTTTTCTAATTAACGAAATTTCAAAATTTAAAATGCTAAAAATATCTATATTTTCATGCGAATCGAATGAGACCATTGGCATCAAAATCCGGCCCGAAAATCTGGAGATATGACAGTTTGAAAAATAAACCGACACCGTTTACGATGTAATGAGCTGATATTTTAAATTGCTCTTAAACTTTTTCTAATTAACGAAATTTCAAAATTTAAAATGCTACAAATATCTACGCATCCATGCGAATCGAATGAGACCATCGGCATCAAAATCCGGCCAGAAAATCTGGAGATATGACAGTTTGAAAAATAAACCGACACCGTTTACGATGTAATGAGCTGATATTTTAAATTGCTCTTAAACTTTTTCTAATTAACGAAATTTCAAAATTTAAAATGCTAAAAATATCTATATTTTCATGCGAATCGAATGAGACCATTGGCATCAAAATCCGGCCCGAAAATCTGGAGATATGACAGTTTGAAAAATAAACCGACACCGTTTACGATGTAATGAGCTGATATTTTAAATTGCTCTTAAACTTTTTCTAATTAACGAAATTTCAAAATTTAAAATGCTAAAAATATCTATATTTTCATGCGAATCGAATGAGACCATTGGCATCAAAATCCGGCCCGAAAATCTGGCGATATGACAGTTTGAAAAATAAACCGACACCGTTTACGATGTAATGAGCTGATATTTTAAATTGCTCTTAAACTTTTTCTAATTAACGAAATTTCAAACTTTAAAATGCTAAAAATATCTATATTTTCATGCGAATCGAATGAGACCATTGGCATCAAAATCCGGCCCGAAAATCTGGAGATATGACAGTTTGAAAAATAAACCGACACCGTTTACGATGTACTGAACTGATATTTTAAATTGCTCTTAAACTTTTTCTAATTAACGAAATTTCAAAATTTAAAATGCTAAAAATATCTACGCATCCATGCGAATCGAATGAGACCATCGGCATCAAAATCCGGCCCGAAAATCTGGAGATATGACAGTTTGAAAAATAAACCGACACCGTTTACGATGTACTGAACTGATATTTTAAATTGCTCTTAAACTTTTTCTAATTAACGAAATTTCAAAATTTAAAATGCTAAAAATATCTATATTTTCATGCGAATCGAATGAGACCATTGGCATCAAAATCCGGCCCGAAAATCTGGAGATATGACAGTTTGAAAAATAAACCGACACCGTTTACGATGTAATGAGCTGATATTTTAAATTGCTCTTAAACTTTTTCTAATTAACGAAATTTCAAAATTTAAAATGCTAAAAATATCTATATTTTCATGCGAATCGAATGAGACCATTGGCATCAAAATCCGGCCCGAAAATCTGGAGATATGACAGTTTGAAAAATAAACCGACACCGTTTACGATGTAATGAGCTGATATTTTAAATTGCTCTTAAACTTTTTCTAATTAACGAAATTTCAAAATTTAAAATGCTAAAAATATCTACGCATCCATGCGAATCGAATGAGACCATCGGCATCAAAATCCGGCCAGAAAATCTGGAGATATGACAGTTTGAAAAATAAACCGACACAGTTTACGATGTAATGAGCTGATATTTTAAATTGCTCTTAAACTTTTTCTAATTAACGAAATTTCAAAATTTAAAATGCTAAAAATATCTATATTTTCATGCGAATCGAATGAGACCATTGGCATCAAAATCCGGCCCGAAAATCTGGAGATATGACAGTTTGAAAAATAAACCGACACCGTTTACGATGTAATGAGCTGATATTTTAAATTGCTCTTAAACTTTTTCTAATTAACGAAATTTCAAAATTTAAAATGCTAAAAATATCTATATTTTCATGCGAATCGAATGAGACCATTGGCATCAAAATCCGGCCCGAAAATCTGGAGATATGACAGTTTGAAAAATAAACCGACACAGTTTACGATGTAATGAGCTGATATTTTAAATTGCTCTTAAACTTTTTCTAATTAACGAAATTTCAAAATTTAAAATGCTAAAAATATCTATATTTTCATGCGAATCGAATGAGACCATTGGCATCAAAATCCGGCCCGAAAATCTGGAGATATGACAGTTTGAAAAATAAACCGACACCGTTTACGATGTAATGAGCTGATATTTTAAATTGCTCTTAAACTTTTTCTAATTAACGAAATTTCAAAATTTAAAATGCTAAAAATATCTATATTTTCATGCGAATCGAATGAGACCATTGGCATCAAAATCCGGCCCGAAAATCTGGAGATATGACAGTTTGAAAAATAAACCGACACCGTTTACGATGTAATGAGCTGATATTTTAAATTGCTCTTAAACTTTTTCTAATTAACGAAATTTCAAAATTTAAAATGCTAAAAATATCTATATTTTCATGCGAATCGAATGAGACCATTGGCATCAAAATCCGGCCCGAAAATCTGGAGATATGACAGTTTGAAAAATAAACCGACACCGTTTACGATGTAATGAGCTGATATTTTAAATTGCTCTTAAACTTTTTCTAATTAACGAAATTTCAAAATTTAAAATGCTAAAAATATCTATATTTTCATGCGAATCGAATGAGACCATTGGCATCAAAATCCGGCCCGAAAATCTGGAGATATGACAGTTTGAAAAATAAACCGACACCGTTTACGATGTAATGAGCTGATATTTTAAATTGCTCTTAAACTTTTTCTAATTAACGAAATTTCAAAATTTAAAATGCTAAAAATATCTATATTTTCATGCGAATCGAATGAGACCATTGGCATCAAAATCCGGCCCGAAAATCTGGAGATATGACAGTTTGAAAAATAAACCGACACCGTTTACGATGTACTGAACTGATATTTTAAATTGCTCTTAAACTTTTTCTAATTAACGAAATTTCAAAATTTAAAATGCTAAAAATATCTATATTTTCATGCGAATGGAATGAGACCATTGGCATCAAAATCCGGCCCGAAAATCTGGAGATATGACAGTTTGAAAAATAAACCGACACCGCTTACGATGTACTGAACTGATATTTTTTTAATTGCTCTTAAACTTTTTCTAATTAACGAAATTTCAAAATTTAAAATGCTAAAAATATCTATATTTTCATGCGAATCGAATGAGACCATTGGCATCAAAATCCGGCCCGAAAATCTGGAGATATGACAGTTTGAAAAATAAACCGACACCGTTTACGATGTAATGAGCTGATATTTTAAATTGCTCTTAAACTTTTTCTAATTAACGAAATTTCAAAATTTAAAATGCTAAAAATATCTATATTTTCATGCGAATCGAATGAGACCATTGGCATCAAAATCCGGCCCGAAAATCTGGAGATATGACAGTTTGAAAAATAAACCGACACCGTTTACGATGTAATGAGCTGATATTTTAAATTGCTCTTAAACTTTTTCTAATTAACGAAATTTCAAAATTTAAAATGCTAAAAATATCTATATTTTCATGCGAATCGAATGAGACCATTGGCATCAAAATCCGGCCCGAAAATCTGGAGATATGACAGTTTGAAAAATAAACCGACACCGTTTACGATGTAATGAGCTGATATTTTAAATTGCTCTTAAACTTTTTCTAATTAACGAAATTTCAAAATTTAAAATGCTAAAAATATCTATATTTTCATGCGAATCGAATGAGACCATTGGCATCAAAATCCGGCCCGAAAATCTGGAGATATGACAGTTTGAAAAATAAACCGACACCGTTTACGATGTAATGAGCTGATATTTTAAATTGCTCTTAAACTTTTTCTAATTAACGAAATTTCAAAATTTAAAATGCTAAAAATATCTATATTTTCATGCGAATCGAATGAGACCATTGGCATCAAAATCCGGCCCGAAAATCTGGAGATATGACAGTTTGAAAAATAAACCGACACCGCTTACGATGTACTGAACTGATATTTTAAATTGCTCTTAAACTTTTTCTAATTAACGAAATTTCAAAATTTAAAATGCTAAAAATATCTATATTTTCATGCGAATCGAATGAGACCATTGGCATCAAAATCCGGCCCGAAAATCTGGAGATATGACAGTTTGAAAAATAAACCGACACCGCTTACGATGTACTGAACTGATATTTTTTAATTGCTCTTAAACTTTTTCTAATTAACGAAATTTCAAAATTTAAAATGCTAAAAATATCTATATTTTCATGCGAATCGAATGAGACCATTGGCATCAAAATCCGGCCCGAAAATCTGGAGATATGACAGTTTGAAAAATAAACCGACACCGTTTACGATGTAATGAGCTGATATTTTAAATTGCTCTTAAACTTTTTCTAATTAACGAAATTTCAAAATTTAAAATGCTAAAAATATCTATATTTTCATGCGAATCGAATGAGACCATTGGCATCAAAATCCGGCCCGAAAATCTGGAGATATGACAGTTTGAAAAATAAACCGACACCGTTTACGATGTAATGAGCTGATATTTTAAATTGCTCTTAAACTTTTTCTAATTAACGAAATTTCAAAATTTAAAATGCTAAAAATATCTATATTTTCATGCGAATCGAATGAGACCATTGGCATCAAAATCCGGCCCGAAAATCTGGAGATATGACAGTTTGAAAAATAAACCGACACCGTTTACGATGTACTGAACTGATATTTTAAATTGCTCTTAAACTTTTTCTAATTAACGAAATTTCAAAATTTAAAATGCTAAAAATATCTATATTTTCATGCGAATCGAATGAGACCATTGGCATCAAAATCCGGCCCGAAAATCTGGAGATATGACAGTTTGAAAAATAAACCGACACCGCTTACGATGTACTGAACTGATATTTTTTAATTGCTCTTAAACTTTTTCTAATTAACGAAATTTCAAAATTTAAAATGCTAAAAATATCTATATTTTCATGCGAATCGAATGAGACCATTGGCATCAAAATCCGGCCCGAAAATCTGGAGATATGACAGTTTGAAAAATAAACCGACACCGTTTACGATGTAATGAGCTGATATTTTAAATTGCTCTTAAACTTTTTCTAATTAACGAAATTTCAAAATTTAAAATGCTAAAAATATCTATATTTTCATGCGAATCGAATGAGACCATTGGCATCAAAATCCGGCCCGAAAATCTGGAGATATGACAGTTTGAAAAATAAACCGACACCGTTTACGATGTAATGAGCTGATATTTTAAATTGCTCTTAAACTTTTTCTAATTAACGAAATTTCAAAATTTAAAATGCTAAAAATATCTATATTTTCATGCGAATCGAATGAGACCATTGGCATCAAAATCCGGCCCGAAAATCTGGAGATATGACAGTTTGAAAAATAAACCGACACCGTTTACGATGTACTGAACTGATATTTTAAATTGCTCTTAAACTTTTTCTAATTAACGAAATTTCAAAATTTAAAATGCTAAAAATATCTATATTTTCATGCGAATCGAATGAGACCATTGGCATCAAAATCCGGCCCGAAAATCTGGAGATATGACAGTTTGAAAAATAAACCGACACCGCTTACGATGTACTGAACTGATATTTTTTAATTGCTCTTAAACTTTTTCTAATTAACGAAATTTCAAAATTTAAAATGCTAAAAATATCTATATTTTCATGCGAATCGAATGAGACCATTGGCATCAAAATCCGGCCCGAAAATCTGGAGATATGACAGTTTGAAAAATAAACCGACACCGTTTACGATGTAATGAGCTGATATTTTAAATTGCTCTTAAACTTTTTCTAATTAACGAAATTTCAAAATTTAAAATGCTAAAAATATCTATATTTTCATGCGAATCGAATGAGACCATTGGCATCAAAATCCGGCCCGAAAATCTGGAGATATGACAGTTTGAAAAATAAACCGACACCGTTTACGATGTAATGAGCTGATATTTTAAATTGCTCTTAAACTTTTTCTAATTAACGAAATTTCAAAATTTAAAATGCTAAAAATATCTACTCATTCCATGCGAATCGAATGAGACCATCGGCATCAAAATCCGGCCCGAAAATCTGGAGATATGACAGTTTGAAAAATAAACCGACACCGTTTACGATGTAATGAGCTGATATTTTAAATTGCTCTTAAACTTTTTCTAATTAACGAAATTTCAAAATTTAAAATGCTAAAAATATCTATATTTTCATGCGAATCGAATGAGACCATTGGCATCAAAATCCGGCCCGAAAATCTGGAGATATGACAGTTTGAAAAATAAACCGACACCGTTTACGATGTAATGAGCTGATATTTTAAATTGCTCTTAAACTTTTTCTAATTAACGAAATTTCAAAATTTAAAATGCTAAAAATATCTATATTTTCATGCGAATCGAATGAGACCATTGGCATCAAAATCCGGCCCGAAAATCTGGAGATATGACAGTTTGAAAAATAAACCGACACCGTTTACGATGTAATGAGCTGATATTTTAAATTGCTCTTAAACTTTTTCTAATTAACGAAATTTCAAAATTTAAAATGCTAAAAATATCTATATTTTCATGCGAATCGAATGAGACCATTGGCATCAAAATCCGGCCCGAAAATCTGGAGATATGACAGTTTGAAAAATAAACCGACACCGTTTACGATGTAATGAGCTGATATTTTAAATTGCTCTTAAACTTTTTCTAATTAACGAAATTTCAAAATTTAAAATGCTAAAAATATCTATATTTTCATGCGAATCGAATGAGACCATTGGCATCAAAATCCGGCCCGAAAATCTGGAGATATGACAGTTTGAAAAATAAACCGACACCGTTTACGATGTAATGAGCTGATATTTTAAATTGCTCTTAAACTTTTTCTAATTAACGAAATTTCAAAATTTAAAATGCTAAAAATATCTATATTTTCATGCGAATCGAATGAGACCATTGGCATCAAAATCCGGCCCGAAAATCTGGAGATATGACAGTTTGAAAAATAAACCGACACCGTTTACGATGTAATGAGCTGATATTTTAAATTGCTCTTAAACTTTTTCTAATTAACGAAATTTCAAAATTTAAAATGCTAAAAATATCTATATTTTCATGCGAATCGAATGAGACCATTGGCATCAAAATCCGGCCCGAAAATCTGGAGATATGACAGTTTGAAAAATAAACCGACACCGTTTACGATGTAATGAGCTGATATTTTAAATTGCTCTTAAACTTTTTCTAATTAACGAAATTTCAAAATTTAAAATGCTAAAAATATCTATATTTTCATGCGAATCGAATGAGACCATTGGCATCAAAATCCGGCCCGAAAATCTGGAGATATGACAGTTTGAAAA